>MU551588.1:73525-83525 GCA_024362625.1 Silurus asotus
GATAGATAGATAGATAGATAGATAGATAGATAGATAGATAGATAGATAGATAGATAGATAGATAGATAGATAGATAGATAGATAGATAGATAGATAGATGCAGGAGACAAGGAGACAAGGAGATGCAGAAGCAGGTAAAGAGGGATGTGGTGAAAGCCAAGAAACGGGCATATAAGGAGCTGTATAGGAAAAGAGAGAGAGAGAGAAGGTAGGTGGTGGAGAGATGGTAACGCAGGAACTGGATAGGATTAGTAAGGAGGAAGTGAGAGCAGCGATTAAGAGGATGAAGAGTGGAAAGTCGATTGGACCAGATGACATACCAGTAGAAGCATGGAGATGTTTAGGAGAGATGTAGTGGAGTTTTTAACCAGATTGTTTAACAGGATTTTGGATGGTGAGAAGATGCCTGAGGAATGGAGAAGGAGTGTGATATTTAAGAATAAGGGAGATGTGCAGACCTGTAGTAACTACAGGGGAATTAAGTTGATCAGTCACACCATGAAGTTATGGAAAAGAGTCATGGAAGCCAGGCCGAGAAAAGAGTTGACCAACAGTATGGTTTCATGCAGAGGAAGAGCACCACAGATGCATTATTTGCTTTGAGAATGTTGATAGTGAAGTATAGAGAAGGTCAGAAGGAGTGGCATGGTGTGTTTGTGGAGAAAGCGTACGACAGGGTGCCTTCCTAAGTGTCAAACTTCTCATATGTCTTATCTTTGGCTTTCTCCACATTCCTTTTCACCTGCTGCTGCATCTCCTTGTTCTCCTGCCTCCTGTCACACCAAGTACCTTTTTTGGTTGTCTTATCTATCTATCTATCTATCTATCTATCTATCTATCTATCTATCTATCTATCTATCTATCTATCTATCTATCTGTCTGTCTGTCTGTCTGTCTGTGGATTTATACATTGCTAGAGACTCAAAGAACTTTTGTAGGTCGCTCTGGACAAGGGCGTCTGCTAAAAGCTTCAAATGTAAATGTAATGTAAATGTATTGTGTGAGGAAGTCTGGTGTGTCAGAAAAAGTATGTGAGGGTGGTGCAGGTCATGTATGAGGACATGTATGAGGACAGTGTGACATGTATGAGAACAGTGTGATGGCAGTGAAGTGTGCAGTCGGAATGACACACCTTGTCTCCAAAACGTCCAACATGGGCTGTCCCTCTAAAAAACTTGTTTCTAATCCTGTCCATCCTCGTCACTCCCAACAAAAACCTCAACATCTTCAAAGCTGATACCTTCAGTTCCACCTCGTGTCTTTTACTCAATGCCACTGTCTCTAAACCATAAAACATCTCAGGTCTCACCACAGTCCTATAAACTTTCCCTTTTACTCTTGCAGGTACCCTACTATCAGGGTAAAGGTTAGGTTAAAAACTCCACTGCATCTCTTCTTAACATCTTCATGCTTCTACCTGTATGTCATCCGGTCCAACCGATATTCCACTCTTCATCCTCTTAATTGCTGCTCTCACTTCCTCCTTACTAATCCTATCCACTTCCTGCTTCACCATCTCCACATCATCCAACCTTCTCTCTCTCTCATTTTTCTCATTCATCAGCTGCTCAATATACTCTCTCCCTCTTCTCAACCCACACTCCTCACTAGTCATCACATTTCCATCTCCATCGTTTTTTACTCTAACTTGCAGTACATCCTTCCCAGCTTGGTCCCTCTGCCTGGCCAATCAGTACAAATCCTTTTCTCTATCCTTAGTGTCCAACCTCTCATACAGCTCCTCATATGTCTTTTCCTTGACTTTCATCACATCCCTCTTCACCTGCTGCCAAATCTCCTTGTACTCCTGCCTACTTTTCTCATCACTCTGTCGATCCTAATTCTGTTTTGTCAAACTCTTTCTCCTCATGCTCTCCTGCACTTCCTCATTCCACCACCATGTCTCTTTGTCTCCAAGTACCTTTCTAGCGGTCTCCCTTATCACTCCTGCAGTAGTTTCCCAATCATCCAGCACCTCTTCACCACCACCAAGCTCCTGTCTGACCTCTTCCCTGAACCTCACACTACAATCTTCATCCTTCAGTTTCCACCAACTTATTCTTCTTTCACTCTTCACTCTCCTACTCTTCTTCTTCACCTCCAAAACCATCCTACAGACCACCATTCAATGCTGTCTAGCTACACTGTCCCCCGCCAACACCTTACAGTCTCCAATCTCCTTCAGGTCGCATCTCCTATATAGAACATAGTCCACCTGTGTGCACCTTTCTTCACTCTTATACGTCACCTTATGATCATTCTTCTTCTTAAAATAAGTGCTCACCAACATGCTCATGTAAGTCTGCCCCAATCACCAATCTTTTATTCCTAGATACACCATTTATCATCACCCCTTCTGTCATCATTCCTTCAGAATCACCCCTACACCATTTCTCTTTAAATTCACACCATGAAAGAACAGTTTAAACCCCCAGGCATTGAACGATCCAGTATGAAATTCTGGTTCGTGATCTGCATATTTGATTTGGCATGTTTTATGTTGGATGCTGGATGGACGCAACCCTCCCCATTTATTCAGGCTTGGAGAGTTCACTGGTTTGTGCAGCCCTTATGGCTGGGTTAGTTTAATTAATAGATGGTATAAAATATAAATTGTATATTAATATATAAAATCATCTACATCCTTTAATATAAATGCTATGTGGTGTATCGACTTGTATTCCCTACTGCCCCTTATATTTAATTACTTTAATTTAATTTAATTACACGTAAATGTAAATTTGATTAGTTCTTTGGTGTAAAATCTCCACGACCAGTTAGAAACAAATGATCTAAGCTATTTTCTTCTTACGAATCAATCAAGGTTTCATTCATAAACACTAGCTGGCGCTGTGTAGTTGTACTTCCAAGTGCGGTCGTTAATTGATTATTAACGATAAAAGAGTCGATTCATTTGAATCAAATTGATGACTCGCATGTTAAACCGGTTGTAAAAAGGAATCGATTCAGTGAAGCGAGTCGGATCGGCAGTTTCGACTGGAAGGAGGCGGAGGATGAGGAGCAGCAGCGGCAGGTGAAGAAAGGGGGCGTGGTTTCAGGGGCTGTCAATCATACGCGCGCTATCGAGTCCGCTCCGGGGGAACGGGCGACGTGACCGCGTGCACAACCGAACACCGTTGTTCCTTTTTTTTTAAGTTATTAATTGTTTCCGGTTTCGTTTCCGTTTTATGAATTATGTCGGAATGAGGCGTCCGAGTTGTGTGACACGGCGGTTACGTTCTCGCCATGGCAACTGCCGGTAAAGCGTCACGTTCGCTGTAGAGCCGTTACCGGAGGAGGCGGTGCTTTTCATCTCTCCTCTTTCATCTTCCCAAGGCGGTGATTTTATTGTGGAGGGTTCTGTAACGGAGCGCGCGGTTCGGTAACCGACTAAAACCTCCTTCTTCCGCCACCATTGCCCGCTTCGGCTGCACAGAAATGGAGGCGGTCATGGAGAGAGAGTGCAGCGCGCTCGGAGGACTTTTCCAAACAGTCATCACCGACATGAAGGTAACATTACCGGAACATTCGCGACTCGGTAACGGTGATCATGGCGGTGCTTTTTTTCGGGAATTTGATATATTCATATGATGATGGAGATGATGCGGGGTTGCCTGGCAGCTGATGTGGACTCGGGGCTGTGCGTGTGTGTGTGTGCGCGCGTGCGTGCGCGTGCAAGAGAAGTTTAAATCCGTGTGGTGTGTATTCTACTCTTTAGGTGTGTATTCTTTAAGGTTTGTATACTCCACTTCAGGTGTGTATACTGCCCTTTAGGTGTGTATACTGCCCTTAAAAATGTGTATACTGCCCTTCAGGTGTGTGTACTGCCCTTAGTGTGTGTGTACTGCCCTTAGAGTGTGTATTCCTTTAGGTGTTTACACTACCTTGTAGGTGTGTGGTGTATATATTGAGCTTTAAGTAGGGATACTGCCCTTAAGGTGTTTATTCTACTCTGTAGGTGTTTATTCTGCACTCTAGGTGTTTATTCAGCACCGCATGTGTCTGTACTGTGGGTGTTTATTCTACCCTTTAGATGTGTATAATGCCAGTAAGGTGTTTATTCTACTCTGTAGGTGTTTATTCTACTCTGTAGGTGTTTATTCTGCACTGCATGTGTCTGTACTGTGGGTGTTTATTCTTCCCTTTAGATATGTATAATGCCCTTAAGGTGTTTATTCTACTTTGTAGGTGTTTATTCTGCCCTTTAGATGTGTATAATGCCCTTAAGGTGTTTATTCTACTCTGTAGGTGTTTATTCTACTCTGTAGGTGTTTATTCTGCACTGCATTTGTCTGTACTGTGGGTGTTTATTCTTCCCTTTAGATATGTATAATGCCCTTAAGGTGTTTATTCTACTTTGTAGGTGTTTATTCTGCCCTTTAGATGTGTATAATGCCCTTAAGGTGTTTATTCTACTTTGTAGGTGTTTATTCCGCTGTGTAGGTGTTTATTCTACTCCATAACAGTAGGTGTTGAATTGGCACTGCACGTGTCTATATTACCATGTAGGTGTGTATACAGCCATCAAGCTGTGTCTACTACCTTTTAGGTGTTATTATACAGTAGGTGTTTAGGTCCCCTGGTGGTCTAGTGGTTAGGATGCGGCACTCTCACCGCTGCAGCCCGAGTTGGATCCCAGGTCAGGGAATCATCCCCAGCCACCCTTAGTGCCGGTCCCAAACCCAGATAAATGGGGAGGGTTGTGTTAGGAAGAGCATCCAGCGTAAAAACGTGTGCCAAATCAAACATGCGGAGGATCCGCTGTGGCGACCCCTAACGGGAGAAGCCGAAACAAAGTTTAACAGTAGGTGTTTATTCAGCACTGCATGTGTTTGTACTATGCTGTGGGTGTTTATTCTACCCTTTAGGTGTGTATAATGCCCTTACTGTGTTTATTCTACTCTATATGTGTTTATTCTGCACTGTAGGTGTTTATTCTGCACTGCATGTGTCTGTACTATGCTGTGGGTATTTATTCTACCCTTTAGGTGTGTATAATGCCCTTACGGTGTTTATTCTACTCTGTAGGTGTTTATTCTGCACTGTAGGTGTTTATTCAGCACTGCATGTGTCTGTACTATGCTGTGGGTATTTATTCTACCCTTTAGGTGTGTATAATGCCCTTACGGTGTTTATTCTACTCTGTAGGTGTTTATTCTGCACTGCATGTGTCTGTACTATGCTGTGGGTATTTATTCTACTCTGTGGGTGTGTATAATGCCCTTAAGGTGTGTATACTACCTTTATAGGTGTGTATATTACCCTCTAGGTGTTTATTATACTCTGTAACAGTAAGTGTTTATTCAGCACTGCTTTTTAAGCTTGCAGAAGTTTATACACCATGTGGGGCATTTATGCAACACTGTAGGTATGTATTTAATACTTCATACTGTGGGTGTTTATTTTCTACTGCTGGTGTTCAATCATAACTACAGGTTTTTATATGATATTGTATCAGTTTATTCAGCACAATAGGTATGGATTTAATACTGCAAGGTGTTGATTCTAGAGTAAATGTTGGGTCTGTAGGTCTTCCAGACTATTTATTGACTATTGCAGTGCACCTCTTACGTTAATTCAACACTGCTCATGTTAAACACCGTAGCTATTGGAATCCAACACGCCAGGATTAGAAATTAGTTTATTAGAGGGACAGCGCATGGAGGACGTTTTGGAAGTCCAAGAATGTGATGAAGGAAGACATGCAGGTAGTTAGTTTGAAAGAGGCAGACGTAGAGGACAGAGTAGTCTGGAGACGGATGATCCGCTGTGTCGGAGGGGGGAGGGGAGGGGGGGGGGATTTATGACTTTAAAAAACAGAGGCGGAGTTAGAACAGAAGGGTGCGATTAGGCGATATCCAATCAGATTGTATCAGTATCACACTATTGTGATTTTTTTTGGCTTTCACTCTGATGTGTGCATCCTGTGTTTGTAGCATTCTGTCTATGATGCCAATAAACGGTTGGGTTTTTTTTTTTTGGATCAGAACTTTATTAGGCCACGCCCTCTTTCTCTTTGACTCTACTCCACGTCTCTGAGTTTTTATTTCTGAGTACAAAATGGAACTCATGGGGTCTTATGACTAAAAGAATATGAACAATACACTGGAATGCAATATCTAGACATAAGACTGTTTCTCTGAGCTGCCAAGGAAAGCAGCTCTGTGTGTGTGTGTGTGTGTGTGTGTGTGTGTGTGTGTGTGTGTGTGTTTGTTTTTCACAAGAGCCTGGTAAAGCCCCTGGTAATCTCCAGACTTGGTGCGTCATCTCAGTTGCCAATGCACAGATTTAGGAGCACTAATACAAATGCAATCCGTTTTGCTGATTATAATGGATTCTCAGTAGATCAGATCACTAACACCAGTTTCGTCATCAGTTTACCAATGCGGTGGCTAGTCAGGTACAAGCTGGGTCCTGGGGTGAGCTGGTAATCCGTTACAGGATGTACGAATGCAAACACTCGTTTACACCAAGGGACGAAGATCCAGTTTTAGATTCTGTTTAGGTGCATGGGTATTGTTTTGTCTTCCAACATGGAAAGGTTTATGGTGATTTATTTATTTTTCTGGCTGTATGATACGTGTGTTGACATGAAAAATGCCATATATGAAAAGGAGTTATTCACTGAGACTATTCAACTGAGTCAGGGATTATTTAATGTAAATCTTATTTAGATATCAATTTATTTTGGACTGATTCAGTTATAATGTGAATGAGAACTTAGATAGCTAGCTAGCTAGCTAGATAGATAGATAGATAGACAGACAGATAGACAGATAGATTGATAGATAGATAGATAGATAGATAGATAGATAGATAGATAGAACATGTATATATTATAGTATAATAATTCAAATGCAAATATAAGTCGAGTTGCCTCGACGCTTCGTTTAGCCCATTTAACTACACAAGGTTCACCATGTTTCCCCACGGACAATTATTACCGACGCACCAGAGCGATCTTGACAGGTAATGCAGAAGGTCCGGGGGAAAAAAACAGCGTTGGTCAAAGAGAAGATTCAGGCCATTTAAAATCGAAATAGTACAAATAGATCGTTCTCATTTATAATTAGTTTTATTTATATATTTGTATTTGCATTTTAGTAAAGGAAGCAAATAACATTCATTTTAAGAGACCCGTCTTGTTTTCTCTCTCTTCTTTAGTATCGCTCTTTAATGAAGAAAACGTAGTTCTTATCCGATTATCCGATTAATCGACTGAACAATCGGTCGAATACTCCATGACTAAAATAATCGATAGCTGCAGCTCTATATTATAGTATGTATAGTTTAAGGTATATGCAGTACGAAACGCTGTATGAGTATGAGACACTACCAGGATGTGCACATCTGCTGCTTTGTGAGATGCCTTACTCTCGCCAGGGGTCAACAGAGTTCAGTTTTCTCTGTGTTAAAGCGCATATTGAATTTTTTCCCTGTTTTTGGTGTTTTAAAGCCCAATTTTAGTTTTTGCCTCTCTCCTTTTTATTAGCGGCTTCACCGGACGCTAAAACAGAGCGCACTTCTTGGTCAAAACAGCTACAGGTGTGCTTCTTCAAGCTTGTTTCATCTGGCTCCGCCCTCCACCCACGAACCAGCGGTCGTCCAACGTTGGTTATCTCGATCCCCATGACCAATCGCCGGCTTTTGAAAATGTTAGATAACGATGCCACTTCCCCATCTCACTACCGTATTTTCATGTATATAAGACGCGTCTTCTACAAAGTTTTACATACCCCTCACCCAGAGTGAGTCTTATATTAGTGGGCACGAGTTTCAGGCACAGTTTCGTGCAGCCGCAGAAGAACTCGCGGAAGTGGCGGAAAAATCGAGCCTTACAGATGCTATCTTGGAAGAGGAGGCACGGGAGTTAGCCATCACTGTCCAGGAATTCTGAGATTACATAGAAACCGACAAAGACATCATTACTGATGGCATGATCAGCGATGAAGACATTGTATCAAGTGTGCAGACAGCACAGGCAAGCACATCTGCACAAAGCATTTTAGACTTTGTAAAGAAACCATAGTAACCGCGTGTACACCCCTCACGTTTTTTGTGATTTTGTGAGCGATCTTTGTGTTTGCAATGTTGAAGAATATAATAAAGGTTTGTTTTGAGAATGGACGGTGGTTTGTATTGTATACCGGTGAATCTCTGCTGTTAGTTGGTGCACATATGCCTTTTGTTGTTAGCAAGCATGTATGTACATTTTTATAACATGCCTTCATCAAACAAATCGTGGCAAAAAAAACCCCTCAAAAAACACGTGCATGCACATTCTCATTTATTAACGCACATCACGTGCATAAAGAAATTTCAAGCACATGTTAATATATTGCCTCCACACTGGTTTTCGATTTTCATGGCAAACCCCTAGGGCGGCGACATAACCGGGTTCAACTGTAAAATGTTATATACAGTACAGTATTAACATTTTACTTCATTTTATAATTTTATATTATAATATTACCTGTATTATGCAATGGCAATCATATCTATCTATCTATCTGTCTGTCTGTCTGTCTGTCTGTCTGTCTGTCTGTCTGTCTGTCTGTCTGTCAGAGACACATCATGAAAGATTGTACTCTTATAACACAGTGGTCCGTTAGTATTTTATTTGTTACAGATGTAAGCAATGCAAGCCTGTATATTGTACAGAGAAATACAACTAATATATGTCATTTAAATGAATATTACTGATGTAAATCTGAAGAACAGGTTCACTTCTAAACACAGAAAGCCTTCCGTGAAACCCCAGTGTCCTGAAACCCCACTGTAGCGGCGTAGATCATCTGCTGCCGCTTCAGCACTAATCCCGTTCACCCTGTTCCCCCCCCCGCCCCCGCCCCCGTCCCGTCTCTGCTGGCGGTCACGCTGCCCGTGTCTGTTCATGCTGTAATCTGTGCGTCTCACCTGAAGGAACAAGACGCAAATGCCGGATCAGTTACTGCAGTTTTCAACAAGCAGAGGGTTTATGATGCTTTTATTTTATTACTCCGCCCTCCCCTCCACTTTCCTCCCCCCCGTAGGATAAGCCTGCTTAGGTAGGCAGCGGACTTGGCCCGCATTTTGCACACGCCTGTGCTCGACTGTCCAAAAGCAGATTCAGAGGTTCACTGAGTGCATGATCATGCTCATTTAGAGATCTAGAGGGAACCTGGCTGCTCCGGATCTTGAAGTTATTGGTGTCCTTGCAGGTATGAGGTGATAAAGCCACAGTAAACACCTCCAGACTGAGCACTGAAAAAGTCTTTTTTAAGAATAAAAAAAAGGCATTTTTGGATAAAGAAACGACGTAAAGGTTTATAAGAGTATTTAGGAAGCTTAGTGCTTAGTACATTTTTGTCATCGTAAGATCGGAAAATCAAACTTTCGTTACTCAGGGCTGAGATCTTCATAGAACCGCTTTAGATAGATTGTGAATTTCTCTCTTTAAGGTGATACAACACGCATCTTTATGAAACACTAAATATAAAGTAACAGTTCACTTTTGATCCAGTTCAGGATTTAATTCAGATATGATTCAGTTCAGGACTCATGTTTTTTAGTTTCATGTTATTTTTCCTCCATATGAAAGTCTTCACTGTGCTTTTTGGATTCTGTTCTCTTTTTTTTTTCCCTTTTCTAATAACAGTGCTGTAAAGTACATGAATAACCGCACTTTGTTACTTTACTCAAGTCATTTTTTGGCTACTTTTTAGTTTTACTAAGTGTAAACATGTTTAACCAACTCTTACTTTCGACTCAACTACATATCTGACTTAGAAGATAAAGCTAAACCTTTATTCGTCCCACAGTGGGAAAACTTCTAGGAGGTGTACTTTTTTGACACTGAGCGTCACCAATTACATATTGCACCACTGTTGAAGACGTCATTAAGGTTCAACACTCCCCTACAAACATCTGCTGCCTGTGAGTGAATTTTTCGCACCGCCGGCCTCATTTTCAGTCCAAAAAGAGCTCGAATCAATTCCAAAATCCCATCAAATCGTAGTTA
>MU551588.1:88525-89867 GCA_024362625.1 Silurus asotus
TCCCTGCCTGAAAAGATGTGTTTTCAAATGAGGTTTAAAAAATCAAGACAGCGTTGCCATTGCGGATATCAAGAGGAAGTAAGTTCCACAGGTATGTGGCAGCGTAGCTAAAAATTCGAGATCCCATAGTTGCCAAACTTATACGTAGAAGAACTAAGTTAAATGAGGACATTGATCTGAGAGAATGTATATGTCAGGAGTAGGTCAGATAAATATGAAGGAGACAGGTTAAGTATTGCCTTTTAAACAAAAAGCATAAATATTCAATGCGTTGTTTAACAGGAAGCCAGCGCAGCTTTTGAAGAACAGGAGATACTGTATATGGTCCATTGTAGGAGTTCAATGGACCATAGACTCAATTTCGAGTTCTCACCCCATTGAAACTTTTATTACGCAAAAGTAAAAACATTTCATGAAAACGCTTAACTACTGTTTTGAACTGTTCGGGCCGACCTTTTCTCATGATGTCCAGCGTTTCTATAAAAATCTGTCTTGAAAATGGTCTTGTAAGTGTATCTGAGACCAAATCAATTTCTTCTCCTCTGTCAGCCATTCTGGAAAAAAAAACGGCTACAGATATATTTGAGCTCGTGCAGTTTGCTCACCAGTAACACGTGATAGCTAAAATCTGATTGGATAGTAACACTAATGTAAACATGTACACTACTGAAAGCAGCACAACCAAGAGAAAAGCTTTGAAACGTATAATCATGAAAAAAATATATTAAAATGACGACTGACTGACAAACTATCAATAGCTATTTTCCCCTTGATTTAGCAATTTGTCTTGCTGAGTAATTAAATTCCTCACGATTCATTTAAATGCATTTGTTTGTAAACTGACACTACCTCCACCATGTTTCACAGATGAACTGGCATGGTTTGGTTCATGAGCAGATCCTTTCCTTCTCTACACTTTGGCCTCTTTATCACTTGGAGGTAGAAGTTCCTCTTGGTTCCAAGACATTTTTCTCACTCGTCTTTTGAATTTTTCATTGATTATCGTCCAGCCTTCCGATTTTAATGAGTGGTTTGCAGCTTCTGGTGTAGCCTCTGCATTTTTGCTTAATACTTGGATTGTGATCCCTTCAACCCTGCCCTGTGTAGGTTGTAAATGAGGTCAAGTATTGTTGTTTTTGGGTTCACACCTTTCACAATCTTGTACGTTTTTGCATTCAGCTGTTGGTGCTTTCATTTGCTAACCTATTCAAAATGACTTGCCTTTTTCCTGTGGACTTTTCATAGTTTTGATGCCTTCAGTGTGAATCTACAATTTTCATAGTCATAAAAATAAAGAAAACTCTTTGAATGAGAAGGTGTGTCCAAACTTTTGGTCTGTACT
>MU551588.1:98188-117508 GCA_024362625.1 Silurus asotus
TGTGTGTGTGTGGGTGTGAAGAGAAAAGAAGAGTGAGCAGATAATGAGGATATAAGAGACACCAATTGATTTAGTCCGTGTAGAAATGAAGTAGGGGATACACTCAAACAGCAGATCTATTTACCAGATGTGTTGTGTGTGAGTGTGTGTGAGTGTGTGTGTGTGTGGGTGTGAAGAGAAAAGAAGAGTGAGCAGATAATGAGGATATAAGAGACACCAATTGATTTAGTCCGTGTAGAAATGAAGTAGGGGATACACTCAAACAGCAGATCTATTTACCAGATGTGTTATCTACAGTTGACATTCCAGATGTGCTGTCTACGGTTAACTTACCAGGTGTGCTAGCTATCGTTGTTACCAAATGTGTTATCTAGAGATAACGTACCAGATGTGGTATGTACGGTTTATTTACCAGATGTTTTAGCTACAGTTAACTCACCAGATGTTTTAGGTATGATTAACTTACCGGATGTAGCATGTACGGTTAACTTACCAGCAGTTTTGGGCAGTAACTCCGTTACCGTATGGTGTGTTACCCGTTACTTTTATAAACGAATTAATTTGGGCTGAAGTGTAGATTACAGTCTAACCTGCTTACAGCAGTAACGCATTGTAGGATTGGTAGATGAACCACTGTAAACACGAAGAAGACGCACTGTGGGCGTGTCTCCGTTTATTCAGGTCTGTGCGGCAGTAATGGCGAGTGGAGGCAAGAGCAAGACGAGTTTCTCAAAGTGTAAATATGCTCATTATTTCACTTTAGTTGAGCATAAATACAAAAACGTTTAAGTCAAATGTAAGTTGTGTCCTTCTGGTTCGAAGCTCGTATCTACTGCGGTAAACAGCAACTCCAATCTGTTGAAGCTCCTCCAGGACCTTCATGCCTGAGGAGCTAGTAGTTAGAAGCTAACCCGGTGTTCTGTTCTACATTGTTGATAGTTTTCATACTTCAGCTGTGAAAGGAACATGTTTAAGAGCTCAACACAACAGCTTTTATGATGCAGAAGCCACTTTAGTTTTTGATTGGGAAAATATTATTCAGCTTGTTTTGTTATTTATTTCAGAAATTCTTGTGAAATATTCAGTTTGTGCTGCTCTGACTTTAATAAAATAGGGTTTAAAAATTACTTTGTGTTTAAGTCAGTTTTGTGTTTGTAGATCATAAAGCATAAAAGGGCATTAATGGAAACATTAAAGAATGTTCTTTAAAAAAGTACCTAAAAAGTTACTTTTAACAGTAACGCATTAATTTTTGATGTAAGCAATCAACAAAGTAACAGAGTTACTTTTTGAATGAAGTAACAAGTAACTGTAACTACTTACTATTTTTTAGTAACGAGCACAACACTGCTTACCAGATGTGGCATTCACAGTTAACGTATGAGATGTGGTATCAATAGTTCACTTACCAGAAACAGAGTCTAGAGCTGATTTACCAGAAGTGTTATCTACATTTAACATACCAGATGTTTTCGATACAGTTAAATTAACAGATGTGTTATTTACAGTTAACGTATGAGATGTGGTATTTATAGTTAATTTACCAGATGGTTTAGCTACAGTTAACGTGCCAGATGTTTTGGCTACAGTTTACTTACCAGATGTGATATTTACTAACACCCTTGTGGCTGAATACATTTCCACAAATCTTCGTAAACACACTCCAAAATCTAGTGGAACATCTTCCCAGAAGAGTGGAGGTTCTTCTAGCAGCAACTGTCAAATGGGATGTTCAACATATTGAGTGAATTGGGTTTCCTCTGGGTTCTTCTGTTTCCTCCTACCTCCCACCCAAAAACGTATGGGGAGGTGGACTGGATATTTTGAAATGCCCTTGGTTTTGTGTGTGTGTGTGTGTGTGTGTTTGTGTGTGTGTGTGTTTGTGTGTGTGTGTGTGTGTGTGTGTGTGTGTGTGTGTGTGTGTGTGTGGACCAGGAGGAATTCTAGGGTAGACTCAGAATAAAAAACTTATTGAGAATGAATGTATTAAAGGTTGATATAAGGTTGATAGTGGTGTAATAATTAATATTTATATAAATATAAAGATGACCTTCTTTTAATTATGAGCAACGCATATGGCCGTTAATACGCAATATGGCACCAGATATATAAAGTACTTTCTTGTAAAGAGAGCGAGTCTGAAAAGTTTTTGATACCATGACGTGGTATAGGAACAGTGAAATGTTCAGTGAACAGTGAAAAACACTTTCACACACACGCTTGAACACATTCAGAAGCGATTAGTGCGTGAAACCCCGCGTCTTTATTCACCATTCAAGAACGGAATTCGAAGCGAAACGCAAGATTGGCGTCTTTCATTCTTTCTTCCACAACGATCCCGTCTCTGATCCTCGACCCAACACTTAAATTGCATGTTTTTACTGTGGGGTTGGAACACGGCCGCATTCCAGTGTAGTATATCACATCGTTGATTCTCCAGATAGGAGACTGAAGTGTGTGTGTGTGTGTGTGTGTGTGTGTGTGTGTGTGTTTGTGTGTGTGTGTGTGTGTGTGTTGCATAAACAGAAAGCTCCTCTGTTAGGACGTCCACCCACATAAATAACACAGTGTTCCTGAGAACACAATCGGGTGTGACCTTAATGACAGAAGTGATCCAGTTTGCCACACACACACACACACACACACACACACACACACAATGTGATATGCTGCGCTATAGAGCAGCATAACGACAATTCCGTGAGTAAAACCCATCTCTGAAGGTGAATATTTGACTATGCAAGCATGTCCGGAAAATATGCACCATATCTTTTAGCCATCATTTCAGTAAAGCCTTGTTTAAAATACCCCAAATGGGAAAAAAAAATTGGGACACCCGACCTTTATTGGGACACCAGCCATATGCGGTTCCTCCCTAAAATGTTACCACTAAATTTAGGAGGCACACGATTACATCAGATGCGTTTGGATGTCATTTTCTTTTCCCTTTCCTTTACCCTTTATTCCTTTAAAGCCAGATCGATGAAGATATGATTTTCATGGGGATGTTAGAATGGAAGATCTCCTGCTATAGACCTCTGACCCTCAACCCTACTTAACATAATGCATGTGAAGGCTGACTGCACTCCAGGTCTCCTCACCTCACCTACATCAGTAACTGACATTAATAACTCTCTTGTCACTGTGAATGAGCCCAAATCTCCACAAGCGCACTCCAAAAATCTAGTGGAACATCTTCCCAGAAGACTGGAGGTTATTATAAGGGCGAACTGAGACTAAATGTGGAATAGGATGTTCAAAAGACACGTACGTATCTTATGCTCACAAACGTTTGTCCATATAGTGAACTTATCAGTGTATATGTAGATCCAGACTAAATAAAGTAACTCGCTCGGTGAACAGCTGATAACCTCAACATTGCTGGAACTATTATGAATGGACATTCAGTGTCACCCGGGATCCCTGTTTCCTCTCGAGGTTACTTCCACTTCAACCTCGAGAAGTTTTTTTCCTCACCACCATCACTTCTGGCTTGTTCATTAGGGATAAACTTATAGGGATAAAATCATATAAAAAGCGTATATTTGTCATCTAATCGTTTCCGTAAAGCTGCTTTGGGATAGAGTCCGTTGTTAAATGCGCTATACAAATGAAATACAATTCAATGAATTCATGTCCGAGCATGTAATCTGAGATGATTCAATGTTTTGTTTGAATGTTTTGGAATTTTTATGTCTGTAAAATAAAAGATTTTTCTCTAATCAATTGCCTACAGAGGCCATTTCACAGAATTACATGTTCCTGATTTTGCTGCCAGCAAACTTGTCAGGGGATATAATTTTGTGTGTGTGTGTGTGTGTGTGTGTGTGTGTGTGTGTGTGTTTTGCAGGGCGTGGGGATCTCCAGCCGCAGGTGGACAGCGCTCTGCAGGGGGTTAGCGATAAGTACGCCTCGCTGCAGGAGACAGAAAGGCAAGCAGTGAGGAAAGCTCTGATCGAGGAGCGAGCACGTTTCTGCACCTTCGTCTCCATGATCAGACCCGCCATAGTGAGTCAGCTCCTCCTCCGACCATGACCCCCCCCCCCCCCCCCCCCCCCCCCCCTCGTTCTCTCTTCTCTTTTACGATCCAGTATTTCACACCTTTCCCATAAATATTCACATATCTTTCTCTGTATGTACTTCTTATATGTATATGGTTGTATATTTTAAATTTATACTTACTATATATTATTCTCATTAGAATATAATTCTATTTAATGTTTCCTGTTCAAAACTCTCTCTCTCTCTCTCTCTCTCTCTCTCTCTCTCTCTCTCTCTCTCTCTTCTTATTTTTCCCTTTATCTCTGATTGTAGGAAGAGGAAGTGTGTATGTTGGGTGAGATCACGCATCTGCAGTCGATCTCTGATGATCTGAGGTCTTTGACTATGGACCCTCACAAGCTGCCTCCATCCAGCGAACAGGTGTGTAAACACCCTCACCACATCACACACACACACACATACCCATTAGTGCTCACACACAAGAGGTCGACCACTAACCCGTACACACCTGCCTATTAATCCTGCATCCATCTAAATGGAGTAGAACTACAAAGTGAAAAAGACTAAAGGGAAGACAGGAATATTAACAACATGCTATCGATCTCTCTTTCTCTCACTCGCCCGCTTTCTGTCTGTCTGTCTGTCTGTCTGTCTGTCTGTCTGTCTAGTCTTTCATCTGTCTATCTATCTATCTGTCTGCCTGTCTTTCTTTCATCTGTCTATCTATCTGTTCTTTCTGTCTGTCTATCTGTTTGTCTCTATTAATCTGTCTGTCTGTCTGTCTGTCAACCAATCAGTCTGTCTGTCTGTATCAGTCAGTCTGTCTGTCTGTCTGTCTGTCTGCCTGCCTGTCTGTCTGTCTGTCTCAATCTGTCTGTCTATATATCTGTCAATCAGTCAGTCTGTCTGTCTATCTGTCTATCTGTCTGTCTCAATCTGTCAGTCTGTCTGTTTGTGTCTATCTATCTATCTATCTATCTATCTATCTATCTATCTATCTATCTATCAACATTTGTGCGTTTTTCTACAGGTGATTGCGGATCTAAAAGGCTCAGAGTGCAGCTGGTCGTATCAGACTCCACCCTCCTCTCCCAGCACCACCTCCAGAAAGTCCAGCATGTGTAGGTGCGTTATTAGCAAGGTGCCCGCATCTAAAACACTGGCTAGGCTTTAAGGGACATGCGGGTTTGCTCGATGATTCAGTGTTACTATATTCATTCCTGGCACAGGAAACATGTCCTTGGGCTGTAGATTAGTGATGAGCTGTTTTTTTAGTATTGGAGGGTAATAGTTCCATCTGGCAACCAAACATTAAGATTGAGAACACGAAATGAACACTTGTTTAAACTTCTTGGAATAAAGTAAATTTATTCATCCATAGTAGATGCCTGGTCAGGATTACAGTGTTTACAGTATGATTTCTGCTTCTGGGAACTAAGTTTTTTTTGAAAAACATAGTGGGCCGTTAAGAAAAAAGTGCAAAAAGTAATTAAATGACCCAAAAAGAACACACAAGTGTACATCTGTAGTGATCTGTGTTGTAGCTGAGGAAGAGGAACCATTTAAGTTTTGAATACTTAGAGATATAGCCTAAGATAGAGGTATTGTGTTATACAAGTAACTCATATCAGTGAAATGCTAGTATCATCTCTCTCTCTCTCTCTCTCTCTCTCTCTCTCTCTCTCTCTCTGAGCAGCAGTCTAAACAGCGTGAACAGCAGTGATTCCCGTTCGAGCAGCTCTCATTCTCACTCTCCCACGTCGCATTTCCGTTACCGAGGCTCCGCCCTCCCTCAGCAAGGCTCCGTCCGCCTTCCCAGTGTCTCCTCCCACGACTCGGGCTTCACCTCTCAGGACACCTGTCAATCAAAGAGCCCCTCCCCCATGCCTCCAGACGGGAGCATGCAGGTACGGCGTTAACCAGCTGCGACTCGTACCTGCTGAAACACACACCACACACTCACTGCAAAACACCCCGATTATCAGTGCAGCCATCACACACATTTTCCAGCCCTCCATCACTCCATCTCGAACACTTCAGGAAGCGGCTGTGACACGCCCTCTCGTCTCTCTGAATGTGTGCATTATTGCAGCTCTTCCTCGTGCATGTTGCATCAGGCGTCGAGAGCCTGTCACCTCGTGCAGCTATGAATATGCATTATTACGAAAAAACCCTGCCTGCTCGCGCTGCCATGGGAACTGTGGCTTGTTGCTAGGGAGCGTTCGCTATTAAATTAGGAAGCCATGCAGCTGGAGGCACTTACATCTTTTTCATCGACATCCAGCCAACCTTTTTATCAAATCCGCTCGCGTTTAGAGAGATTACATAACATCAGACGCCTGAGATTCATAATATTAGTGTTGCGAGGATCCAAATATCTGGAAACCATCTTTATTTATTTATTTATTTATTTATTTATTTGTTGGTTAATTTATTCCCAGTTTCTAGAACTGAGCTCAAGGCATTTTGGGAAAATGAATAAACTGAATATGAATGCATGATTTAGAAATCACAGATAATATGAACTGATAATTAATAAAAGAAATAATTAAAAAAGTGTTATTTGGGACCGAGATCATGCACGAAAAGCTTTTAAGAAAGATCTGAAGAGTAAGAAGTGGACACACGTGAAGATCACAAGGGAAAAAACTTATATTGCATTACTGCCAATTCTATCTATTTGTCTGTCTGTCTGTCTGTCTGTCTGTCTGTCTGTCTGTCTGTATTCAGATTTCTCTCTTCCACTCGTTCTTTTCCCTTTAAAATTTTATTGATCAAAACTCATGTAAGTAAATGTAATTTTATAGCACAAATTTAGTGACAGATAGACAGAGACAGAGACAGACAGACAGACAGATAGATAGACAGAGACAGACAGACAGATAGATAGATAGATAGATAGATAGATAGATAGATAGATAGATAGATAGATAGATAGATAGACAGACAGACAGACAGACAGACAGAGACAGGCAGATAGGCCAGACAGACATAGATAGGCAGAGAGAGAGACAGAAGGATAGATAGGCAGAGAGACAGACTGACAGACAGACAGATCTGCAGACAGACATATAGATAGGCAGAAAGACAGACAGACAGACTGATAGGCAGACAGACATAGATAGGCAGAGAGAGAGACAGACAGACATATAGATAGGCAGAAAGACAGACAGACTGATAGGCAGACAGACATAGATAGGCAGAGAGAGAGAGACAGACAGACATATAGATAGGCAGAAAGACAGACAGACAGACAGACAGACGGATAGGCAGACAGACATATAGATAGGCAGAAAGACAGACAGACAGACTGATAGGCAGACAGACATAGATAGGCAGAGAGAGAGACAGACAGACTTATAGATAGGCAGAAAGACAGACTGAGAGGCAGACAGACAGCCAGATAGGCAGAGAGACAGGCAGACAGACAGATAGAAAGTCTGTCAGACAGACAGAAAGATAGGCAAAGAGACAGACAGAAAGATAGGCAGAGGGACACTAACGCAGCCTATCAACTCGTTTAGACTCCATCCAAAAACTTCATCATGGACCCCAATCACACACAAGACCCCTGATAAAAGTTTTATTAGCAGGTCGTTCACGTTACTTTCGACATTTGACTCACTGTTGCTATATCCGTGTAGCTTTTTTTTTTCAACAGCTGCGCGTTGAGTCTTTTCAAACAGCAGTCATTAAACTTAACTTAAGTTGTCATGGCGACGAAACAACGTACGTCAGTTTACTTAATACAAAAAACATTTATTTATTTTTTTATGTGGAAGAGTGTTTTGTTAGATAAACTCCAGCAGAGGAAAAGCACTAAGTGATGAGTCATTCTCATTTAAACCACACACACACACACACACACACACACACACACACACACACACACACACATATATATATATATATACAGGGAGTGCAGAATTATTAGGCAAATGAGTATTTTGACCACATCATCCTCGTTATGCATGTTGTCTTACTCCAAGCTGTATAGGCTGGAAAGCCTACTACCAATATTAAATCCTCAAATAAAATTAATCCTCAAAAATACAACTTGCCTAATAATTCTGCACTCCCTGTATATATATATTGAACAAATGTTCAGAACATATATTTCAAAACAGAGAATGTCGCTCCTTGGCTGACTATCATCAGCGATTCAGTCTTTTTCTCTTCATCTCTCCATCCATCCATCCATCCATCCATCCATCCACCTATCCCTCCTTCTCAGAATCTCTCTCTCTTTATCTTTTTTCTACTCTTGAATGATGTGAAGCCTCAGTATTTAGTTATTATGGGTCAGAGCTCATGGCTTGGCTGTTACATCCTGCTGCTCAATGTGTCCTGCACTAATGTGTTTCCTTTGTGTGTGTGTATGTATGTATGTATGTATGTATGTGTGTGTGTGTGTGTGTATGTATGTATGTATGTATGTATGTATGTATGTATGTATGTATGTATGTGTGTGTGTGTGTGTGTGTTGGGGGGTTGTGTGTTTTGTTCTCCTTGTGGATACTTTGTCCTCCCACGTGTTCACTTGTGTACCCACACGCTCTGCATGGCTTTGCGTGTGTGTGTGTGTGTGTGTGTGTGTGTGTGTGTGTGTGTTCAGTGCTCTAATTCATCCTGTCCTGATGAGTCAGCTCAGCCAATAACAGACAGCCGCACTCCCACATTTCCTGACTCCAACACCAACACTGAAGCGGAGGTGACACACACACACACACACACACACACACACACACACACACACACACACACACACACACACACACTTTCATTTAGAGAAAAGAAAGGCTGCTATATTGTTTTTCATATTTACTGACATTTCATCATTATCATTTCATCTCCTACATGTCTTTTTTTTTTTAACACACTCCACCGTTCAGCTGGTAAACGGCATCCCGCCTCAGTTTCATTCAGCGGACCTGTCTCTCTTCATCTTTCCATCATCTCCACCTTCCTCATCACACACTCCTGACCCCGCATGGGCGTGGTCTCCGCCTGACCCCGACCCCGGGCTGGATTTTGACCCGTGCTTTCCTCTGGCTCCCGGCACCTTTCCTCCCTCCCACAGAGTCCCCAGCTGGAAGGTAGGTTCCACTCTTTCTGTCTTTCTGTTTCTCCTGTTCTCTCTCTCCATCCATCACACCATCAATGCTGATCCTTGCTTTGGCTTCAGGTTTGGATTGATCTTTTTTCTTCCCCACATGATTGTGTGAACGAATAAACACTGATGGAGAAATGTTTAATGTTTAGGACTGGGCTCGGCCCGGGCCTTACGACCAGCCGATTGTGAACACGCTGCGGAGGGTAAAGGAGAGAGTGAGGGAGAACAGTGAGAGCAGCAGCTCCAGAGATGAAGCTCCTCACAAAACCAGCTCCAACTCCAGCACTCAGGGCAAACCCAGGGTGAGCAACACAGCGCAAATTAATACAACAAAACACAATGCAACCCAACGCAAAACTACAATATTTATGATATAGAATTGTTGCTTGTACTTTGCTGTATGTCTGTCATCCATCCATCCACCCAGAAATACAATCGTTACTGATCATTTCTGGGGGTTCGCTGTGTATCTCCAGATATTCTCAAAGTGTGTGTGTGTGTGTATGTGTGTTACAGGATGAAGCTCATGAGGAGCTGGCTGTGTGTCTGTCTCGTGGACTTTCGTTGGACATACCACGCAGCAGCCGGGACTCTGTTCAGGGCTCCAGTGGTTACAGCACACAGACCAACACACCCTGCTGCAGCGAGGACACCTACAGTGAGTGTGTGTGTGTATGTGTGTGTAATTAGTCACAATGTATCATGGTTTTTACCATAACACCATGATCTAAGAATAGTCCCAAGTTGAAAGTTGAAAGTTTCATCAATTCATCATATTGTGTGAGACTGTGTGTATGAGCCTATAGTGTAACCCCACCTCGAGAGAGAGAAAGAGGAAAAGAGAGGAAGGTGAGAGTGAGAAATTTTGAGTGAGAGCTTTTTAATTGATATAGTCCAGATGCTCCAGCTCAGATCTCATAGGTGTTCATGTGCTGACCTCAATTCTTTCGAACGCATTCTAAAGCCATTGATGTTGCGCCTACGCCATCTACTGACAATAAAGATGAAATGTGGATGGAAGCATGCCTTCGTGCCTCATATGAAACAAAACATCTTTCTTTTCTGTTTGTTTTTTTCCTGCAGTATTTGATTACGAGTGCTTGCCAGGGGGCGGAGACCAAGAAGTAGAGCCGCAGGAAAGTGACTCGCCCGCTCCGGTTCTGCAGAGCACCGACATCAGCCAATCATACCGCAGGACTTTGCCAGCCAAGCGGCCTTCTCCCTGCGGGCCAGTGAGCATCACACCGGGCGTCGCGACGATCCGGCGTGCGCCCACCTCGAAGCCGAATCTGTGGCGCGGCCCGAGCGTTCACGGCCCGATCCCCATCAAAACCCCCGTCATTCCTGTAAAAACACCCACGGTGCCCCAGGCTCTGTACAGCGAGGACGCCGTAAATGCCGCAGATACCTCGCCATCGCCCACACAACCAAGACCCAACTCCGGCAGCCAATCAGATGCTCCGGCAGAGCAGGACGAGCTGTCGTCTATCCGGGGAGGGGTGGGCCTCAAAAAAGCCCCGTCCAACGATCGATCGGCTCCGGTGCTCGAACAAAGAGCTCCGCCTCCTCCTTAGCCCCTCCCTCCTCCTCCACCTGACCTATCAAAACTCCGGTGGAGCTTTTTAGCGGCAACGTCGTCCCGCGTAGGACGAATCGAGTAGTACGTCTGTTTGGCAGTGATTCAGTATATTCATGAGATGTTGATCTTAAATCCTATTACGCGACAGTGATATTTAGTGGCTTTGTAAATACAGATTACAGAACGTCTGGCTTCACGTCATTAACTGGTCCTTATATTCCCTGCCCCTCCTCCCATAGGTGCCAAAACTTTTGTGCCTCGTATCGTATTTCCTTTTAATCGAAACTCGAATCAGGAATCGCAGAACCGCAATCAGAGCTGCACCGAACGTTTACTCGCCGTGCGCATTTTGTACATTCGATTCGAAAGCCTCGGGACCTGCAACAGTTCCTGAAGAAATTATTATTATTATTATTATTTTTTAAACAGTTCTCTGAGACCGGAACCTGGAACGGCTTACGCACGGTATCTTCCCTCATAAATTCAACTCCTATCATCACATCGTTCTCATCAGTAGTATAAGACATGGGTTTCACCAGACGCCCTGAAGTTCTTGTGCATGCAGCAACAACAGGAGCAAATCAGCGTCACTTCATCACTGACTTTTCCACTACTTCTCTTTGTTTTTTTTAGTTTATCAGCAAGACATCAGCACTGAAATCCCAGGCCTGAGAACCCGGACTAAGCTCTCTCTCTCTCTCTCTCTCTCTCTCTCTCACACACACACAGAAAACGTCCAATTGCCCTACAAGCTGTTCCTGTAGACCGCCGGATCATGTTACATCAATGCCCAGTGTTATATTTAGAGCATCTAGGCTACAGGGGATTTTTGAAATAACGTGAATAGGAACTATTCTAGTCTGCGTTCTGTCACTCGGTCATGTGTCCTGGGGAAAGAGGTTCAAATGTTGGCTTTTGAATCTGAAGGTCGTGAGATCAAATCCCAGCACCATCACTTTGCCACTGCTGGGCCCTTGAGCAAGGCCCTTAACTCTCAAATGCTCAATTGTATAAGGGCATTTACCAAATGGCAAAAAGATAAATATATACTTCTTTTTCCTTTTTTTAAAGAAGGAAAGTCAGTCAGTCAGTCAAAGAAGTAACAAGATCAAAGGGTAAATTTCACCCTTTTCCTTTTTTTTCTTTCAAAGAACCTTTATTAAAATTGTATATATATATTATTTAGAGGTCGACCGATGGTGGATTTTACCAATAACGATAGCTAGATTGGATCGTATTTGCTGATAATGGATTAATCATCTGATAAAATAAAAAACAAAGACGACAAAACTTTATTGGGGAAAAAAAATCCTGTACTGAATCATGAAAATGTGCTAAGTAAAATAAATATGAATATATCAATTACTAAATAATTAGTAATAAATTATTAATGATGAACATAAGTCTAACACTCTCCATGCAGCACGTGTAGTGTCAGTGATTCGCCTCTAGAGGCCGCTCTCGTAATAACAGCAGACAGGAAAAATCGGTACAGAATTTTGCAGATGTTAGAAAGTTGGGGTCAGAGAGTAAAGTCAGCTATGATGCAGCACCCCTAGAGCACGAAGGGTTAAGGGCCTTGCTCAAGGGCCCCAGAGCTTGGCAATACTGGGGGCTTGAACCCCGACCTTCCGATCAATATATTATTACATATTACTATATTAGTATATTCATATATATTAGTAATATATATTTCTGATACTTATGCTTGGTTACTTAGTGTGTTCTGTGGATCTGGAACATCTGAAAGTAAAGGAACAAATCAGTGAACAAATCCGATGTTGCATCATGTGCCAGAAGATCACTCCAAACACGGGAAGATCTTTTGGTTCAGACGTAGCAGCAAAGTGCAGCTTTCATGCAATCATCTGATTTTATTTTTGTTTCTAACAGGATGTTATTGACATGTTCTGGTCTTGATAGATTTTATGTGTATTGTATCTTCAATAGCATTGCAAGTACAAGAAAAGTATTTTGGCTAAAGCAAAAAAAAAAAATCATAAAATGTAATTCATCAGACAAGAAATTGACTAGTTTTCCACCAGAGCTATAAAGATAATCGACTCTCATAGCCACCGGTTTCACATCGTGCAGTGTTAATAATTTTGCGTAGACTCGTATCGTGATACAAATCGGATGACAAGGCTTGAGATTTTAGGCCACGCCCCTCGCTGATGCTGAAATGGAGGCAGTGAGCTTTTTTAATAGCTGCATTGGGAGTATCAAAGCGACAGATGCAGAACACATCCTGTCTGATTAATTACATTGGAATATCATGTACATTTCATTTCTGTCTGAAATATTTCTCACTTTCTCTGAATGTAAAGTAGAAGCCTCTGATCTCCGGGTCCGAGCAGTCGTTTCCTCTGTGCCACGCGTGTAATAAACGCTCAGTGTGCTGTGTAACTTTAGGCCTGGGTGATGCTCAGGCAGAAAGAGTTTAGAATGTTCTACTTAGCTGATGCTTTACGCATATGATGCTGATGTGTGTGTGTGTGTGTGTGTGTGTAAATATAACTATAAATGACTATCTGCAGAGATATTGTTCCTGCACAGTAATGTAGCTGCTCTGTCAGTAGACCGTGACCTACGTGGCTCATGTTTATGAATGTAAGAACGGGATTCGGAAGCGGTTCAGGGAGAAAGACTTCGGTTCCGGACTTTGTTTCGTTCGTGTTCAACTGTTTTAGCTAATAAAATATTAACGCTGACGTGTCGAACATAAGACACGATTACGTGTTTTGATTTCGGAGTGAATTGATGGAAAAATGCATGATTGATTTAATAGTCCATTCAATGAAACAATTATGTGGTCAAGGCACAAACTTTTGATTTGTGGAAATCTGAACACTTGACATCTCATTTCACACTCATCCTGGACGTCTGTCTCTGACTGGATCTGAACAAACGATGCAGAAAACAAAAACATCTGATCGACAGATTTATTTATTACAGGTCTGTACAGTCTACAATTACGCCACACACACACACACACACACACTTATACTTTTCCCTAAACACACAGACATGCATGTCGACTCAAGACATGAATTTCACCCTCAAATAGTGACATGGTATTCAGGTGGGAGTAGCATAGAGGCAGAACAGTGTGTGGAAGAATGTGTGTGTGAGTATGAGCGCGTGTTTGGTAATGTGGGGCGTCTCACACAGGGCCTCTCACATGGGCCTCTCTCTGGGACGGGTCACATACTGCCACCACAGCGGGGGGAGATCGCCCTCCTTACGGGCCGGAGGAAGAACCTCAGTGCTGGGACCATCGGCTGGAGTCTCATCCTGCAACTGCTTCACCTGCAGGCCACACACACACACACGCCACACACACACACACACACACACAAAGGTTGGAGCTCACGCAGCTCAATTCAGAGATTTATTTTTTTTCCCATTATTAAAAAAAAAATAAACCTGAAGCATAAAAAAATATGCAATATGTGCATAATTTATGTTTAATGGAAAATATATATATTATAATTATGTATAAAGTGTAAATCAACATAAAGTGTCCCCTTCATGTACAGGGAGTGCAGAATTATTAGGCAAATGAGTATTTTGACCACATCATCCTCGTTATGCATGTTGTCTTACTCCAAGCTGTATAGGCTGGAAAGCCTACTACCAATTAAGCATATTAGGTGATGTGCATCTCTGTGTCCCCTTCATGTATATAGATGCGTGACCCTATATTTGTGTCCCCTTTATGTGTATACATGCATGACCCTATATTTGTCCCCTTTATGTATATACATGCGTGACCATATATTTGTGTCCCCTTTATGTATATACATGCGTGACCCTATATTTGTGTGTCCCCTTTATGTATATACATGTGTGACCCTATATTTGTGTGTCCCCTTTATGTATATACATGCGTGACCCTATATTTGTGTCCCCATTATGTATATACATGGGTGACCCTATATTTGTGTCCCCATTATGTATATACATGGGTGACCCTATATTTGTGTGTCCCCTCTATATACATGCGCGACCCTATATTTGTGTGTCCCCTCTATGTATGTACATGCGTGACCCTATATTTGTGTCCCCTCTATGTATATACATGGGTGACCCTATATTTGTGTCCCCTCTATGTATATACATGGTTGACCCTATATTTGTGTGTCCCCTCTATATACATGCGCGACCCTATATTTGTGTCCCCTCTATGTATGTGCATGCGTGACCCTATATTTGTGTGTCCCCTCTATGTATGTACATGCGTGACCCTATATTTGTGTGTCCCCTCTATGTATGTGCATGCGTGACCCTATATTTGTGTCCATTTTATGTACATACATTCGTAACCCTATATTTGTGTCCCCTTTATGCATATACATGCGTGACCCTATATTTGTGTTCCCTTTATGTATGCACGTGTTTGTGTGACCATATATGTGCATCCCCTTTATGTATGTACACAAACATACCTCCTTCTCCCAGCTGAGAGCTCGCAGCTTCTTCCACTGCTCTCTCTTGGAGAAGTAATCAGGGAACTTAGCCTTCTCAGATGGGTGCCAGTGATCCAGAACCCATTCAGGAATCTGAAACCAAACACATCAGCTAGGAGTCAGACACGAGAACTGAGAAAGGAGAAGAAGCAGGTACCAAATCTGATCAGAGACACATGATGATGTTTCTTCTAGGTGTTCCACAGTACACTCAAGTTTACACACACACACACACAAATCGACTGTTCGCTGCAATCAAATTACAACTGACTCACATTCACGGCTCACGTTTGGACACTGATACCTTGTAGCACTCGTATCTCTCATATGAGGTTCCACCTGGAGAGTCAGGGAACAGGTAAGGCTGAGGATGCTGATTCGCCCAGAACTCCTCTTCCGCAGCTTTTAGCAGATTGGTGGCCTTCATCATGTCCTTCTCATTCTTATTCTCGTCGAAGCGAGCTCTCAGCATGCAGGCATAGAAGCGGTACTTATCTCTGCAACAACAAAAACACCATGGTTCTAGAATCATCTAAATCACAGAGTTTCATCTTCTTCTGAAAAGATTGTAGCATTTAATCATACAGTAATTTTGACCAATCAGAATCCAGAATTAAACATAAATGGTACCATTCAAACATGGACACCTCTTTCAGTGGTCTTTCAAATTTAAATGTTTAAATTTTTTCAACATTGTACAATAATACATACATCCAAACTGTGAAAGAACACGTGACATTAGGTAGTAAACAAAAACATGGTAAATAACCCATACTATTAGATTTTAGTTTCTTTAAAGTGGCCACCTTTTGCTTTAATGACGGCTTTACACACTCTTGGCATTTTCTGTCAGTCAGTCTCATGAGACTATCTTAAAAGAGTTCCCAGTGGTGTTAAGTGCTTGTTGGCAGCTTTTCCTTCACACTTCAGTCCAACTCGTCCCAAACGATCTTAACTAGATTTAGATTGAATAATACCTTGAATACTTGAACTCTGAGGAGCGTTTCTGTAGTTCTAATGGTAATTCTAATAAAATTATCCTCTGCAGCAGAGGTAGCTCTTGGGTTTCCTTTCCTGAGACAGTCCTCATGAGAGTCCATTTCATCAGAGTGTTTGATGATTTTGGAAACTACACTTGGGAATACATTTAAAGTTCCTGAAATATTCCAAACTGATTGACCATTTCTCACTGTAATAATTGACCTTAGTCCACTCTTTACTTTAACCGAGTCTTTCTTGCCATAATATGGATTTGTACAGTAGTACCAGTCCCTTTCCTCTGCATAAGGCACAAGGCAAGAAATGTCAAACGAAAACTCTTGAAAAGGAACACCTGAGAACTGAAAACGATGCGATGCCATGAGTGTGCCAAGCGATCAACATACTTTGGACAGTCTAAAATATTGTTGGCTATTTTAAAGGTTTTTTTTGTTGTTTGTTTACTACACAAATCCATATGCATTCACAATTCAGATCTTCAGTATTAATGTACAATGTTGAAAATAATGAAATAAACAAACACTAAAGTGGAAACGGTGTCCAAATCTTTTTTACTTACACTGTATACCAAACCACGTTGACATTAGAGGGACATTATTGTTTTCAAAAGAACCATAAACTAGTAAACATTTGCCTCATTACAAAAATAATTATCGAAAAACTTTATATCGTGCATATCGTATCGGCGATTTGATAATTATATCCGTATCGCTGATCTGACATTGAGGCACTCCGGGTGCTAGAGGTCTTATTTGAAGAGTAACAAAATAAATGTCATTAATACGTTTACCTGTTTTTCTATATATTTGTCTATATTTTAAGCACGTTTGATATCATTATAATTTATTGCTGCAGATGATCGGTGTTTTGAAGTATTGTTTATGCTAACGCTCTGCGGCTGAATGACCTGAACGTCCCAACGGTTAAGCGATGCCAAACGTTTCCAAACTGATACGTAGTTTACAATAATAATTCTAAAAACATAGTGTATGATATAATAAAATACGTTCTCCGTACCTGAAAACGCACCACGACTCGATATGCCTCAAGGATTTTTTGTAAAGCCGTAAGACTTTCTGCTGGTGGGTGAGGAACGCCGCCATCTTGTCGCTCTCCTCTCCACCCACTACGCGTGCGCGGCGACAGGTCTCTGATTTTGCACATGCGCAGTAAGTCCAATAGTCAGAGTTGGCTGTTAGTAAAATATCTCTATTCTTTCTTTACTTGTGCACTATCTAGGGTGGATTAAACGGTCTATTCGCAACCTACCTAGTGCACTTTATTCAAAATAATTAAATGTATCTAATCAAAGCCATTACTAGCGAGTTTAGCACTGCTTTCGAAAGGTTCCGTAATCATAATATATGCGCATATGAATATTTGATTGTTTATTTAAAGCTGTTTTATCAACACACATTGTAGACCATATTGTAATAAATTATTTTTATTTAAAAAATGTCTAAAATACATATACATTTTATTGTTATGTTGTTTAATCTACCTTGTATATAAGTTTGTGCACTCATATGTTAGTTATTACGGTAGGTGCTGGTTCGCTAATGGTGAAACTCGCATTTAGAGTTGGTCGATTCACTGCTAAATTTGTCATGGCCAAGTATAAATTTATAGGTAAGCACCAAGATTTTATATATATATTTTATTAATAATAATGCAATAAAATAGTCTACATTTAGGCTTCATTTAAGGATAAATTGAAGAGTCACGAGCTGTTCATTCTCATTCATTGAGCACGCGACAGTCCAGTTTATTATTATTATTATTATTATTATTATTATTATTATTATTATTATTATTAGGCAACATTGACACTAATAGGAATTAAAAATATAAACACTGCATTTTAACAGTGGGGGTAAACTGTAGATGAAATACTGTACAACTTACTGCAATGTACAGATTAAAGAACAACATATGCATAAGAATATATAATATATAAGTTCAGCTCAGTGCTGTACATCATCATTAATCATCATATTTAATGCCACAATATGAACTTTTTATAACCATTTTTAGATCTTACAAATGCTTTGTATTTAAATTGTTGCTGCTGTTGTGATGCAGCTGGTAGTAGATGTTGGAGTAGTGTTGAAGAAGTAGTAGATGTTGTAGTAGTAGTGTTGAAGAAGTAGTAGATGTTGGAGTAGTAGTGTTGAAGAAGTAGTAGATGTTGTAGTAGTAGTGTTGAAGAAGTAGTAGATGTTGTAGTAGTAGTGTTGAAGAAGTAGTAGATGTTGAAGAAGTAGTAGATGTTGGGGTAGTGTTGAAGAAGTAGTAGATGTTGTAGTAGTAGATGTTGTAGTAGTAGATGTTGAAGAAGTAGTAGATGTTGGGGTAGTGTTGAAGAAGTAGTAGATGTTGTAGTAGTAGATGTTGTAGTAGTAGATGTTGAAGAAGTAGTAGATGTTGGGGTAGTGTTGAAGAAGTAGTAGATGTTGGGGTAGTGTTGAAGAAGTAGTAGATGATGGAGTAGTGTTGAAGAAGTAGTAGATGTTGTAGTAGTAGTGTTGAAGTAGTAGTAGATGATGGAGTAGTGTTGAAGAAGTAGTATATGTTGTGAGAGTAGTAGATGTTGAAGAAGTAGTAGATGTTGTAGTAGTAGTGTTGAAGAAGTAGTATATGTTGTAGTAGTGGTGTTGAAGAAGTAGTAGATGTTGTGAGAGTAGTAGATGTTGTAGTAGTAGTGTTGAAGTAGTAGTAGATGATGGAGTAGTGTTGAAGAAGTAGTAGATGTTGGGGTAGTGTTGAAGAAGTAGTAGATGTTGTGAGAGTAGTAGATGTTGAAGAAGTAGTAGATGTTGTAGTAGTAGTGTTGAAGAAGTAGTAGATGTTGTAGTAGTGGTGTTGAAGAAGTAGTAGATGTTGGGGTAGTGTTGAAGAAGTAGTAGATGTTGTGAGAGTAGTAGATGTTGAAGAAGTAGTAGATGTTGTAGTAGTAGTGTTGAAGTAGTAGTAGATGATGGAGTAGTGTTGAAGAAGTAGTAGATGCTGTGAGAGTAGTAGATGTTGGAGTAGTAGTGTTGTGGGAGTTGTAGATGTTGGAGTAGTGTTGAAGAAGTAGTAAATGTTGTAGTAGTAGTGTTGAAGAAGTAGTAGATGATGGAGTAGTGTTGAAGAAGTAGTAGATGTTGTGAGAGTAG
>MU551588.1:117556-132113 GCA_024362625.1 Silurus asotus
ATGTTGTAGTAGTAGTGTTGAAGAAGTAGAAGATGTTGGAGTAGTGTTGTAGATGTTGGAGTAGTAGTGTTGTAGAAATTGATGTTGTAGTAGTAGTAGTGCTGTGGGAATTGTAGATGTTGTACTAGTAGTGTTGTGGGAGTTGTAGATGTTGGAGTAGTAGTGTTGTGGGAGTTGTAGATGTTGGAGTATTGTTGAAGAAGTAGTAGATGTTGTAGTAGTAGTGCTGTGGGAGTAGTAGATGTTGGAGTAGTGTTGTAGAAGTTGTAGATGTTGTACTAGTAGTGTTGTAGAAATTGATGTCGTAGTAGTAGTAGTGCTGTGGGAGTAGTAGATGTTGAAGTTGTAGATGTTGGAGTAGTAGTGCTGTGGGAGTAGTAGATGTTGAAGTTGTAGATGTTGGAGTAGTAGTGTTGTGGGAGTTGTAGATGTTGTACTAGTAGTGTTGTGGGAGTTGTAGATGGTAAAGTTGTAGATGTTGTAGTAGTAGTGTTGTAGAAGTAGTAGATGTTGTAGTAGTGTTGTAGATGTTGTAGTAGTGTTGGAGTAGTAGATGTTGTGCGAGTAGTAGATGTTGGAGTAGTAGTAGTGTGGGAGTAGTAGATGTTGTAGTAGTAGATGTTGTGGGAGTAGTAGATGTTGGAGGAGTAGTAGTGTGGGAGTAGTAGATGTTGTGGAAGTAGTAGATGTTGGAGTAGTAGTAGTGTGGGAGTTGTAGATGTTGTACTAGTAGTGTTGTGGGAGTTGTAGATGTTGTAGTAGTGTTGTAGATGTTGTAGTAGTGTTGGAGTAGAAGATGTTGTGCGAGTAGTAGATGTTGGAGTAGTAGTAGTGTGGGAGTAGTAGATGTTGTGGGAGTAGTAGATGTTGGAGTAGTAGTAGTGTGGGAGTAGTAGATGTTGGAGTAGTAGATGTTGTGGGAGTAGTAGATGTTGGAGTAGGAGTAGTAGTGTTGGAGTAGGAGTAGTAGTGTGGGAGTAGTAGATGTTGTGGGAGTAGTAGATGTTGTGGGAGTAGTAGATGTTGTGGGAGTAGTAGATGTTGGAGTAGTAGATGTTGGAGTAGGAGTAGTAGATGTTGGAGTAGGAGTAGTAGTGTTGGAGTAGGAGTAGTAGTGTGGGAGTAGTAGATGTTGTGGGAGTTGTAGATGTTGGAGTAGTAGTAGTGTGGGAGTAGTAGATGTTGGAGTAGTAGTAGTGTGGGAGTAGTAAATGTTGTGGGAGTAGTAGATGTTGGAGTAGTAGATGTTGTGGAAGTAGTAGATGTTGGAGTAGTAGTAGTGTGGGAGTAGTAGATGTTGTGGGAGTAGTAGATGTTGTGGGAGTAGTAGTAGTGTGGGAGTAGTAGATGTTGTGGGAGTAGTAGATGTTGGAGTAGTAGATGTTGGAGTAGTAGTAGATGTTGTGGGAGTAGTAGTGTGGGAGTAGTAGATGTTGGAGTAGTAGTAGTAGTGTGGGAGTAGTAAATGTTGGAGTAGTAGTAGTGTGGGAGTAGTAGATGTTGTGGGAGTAGTAGATGTTGGAGTAGTAGTAGTGTGGGAGTAGTAGATGTTGGAGTAGGAGTAGTAGTGTTGGAGTAGGAGTAGTAGTGTGGGAGTAGTAGATGTTGGAGTAGGAGTAGTAGTGTTGGAGTAGGAGTAGTAGTGTGGGAGTAGTAGATGTTGGAGTAGGAGTAGTAGTGTTGGAGTAGGAGTAGTAGTGTGGGAGTAGTAGATGTTTTGTACTAGTAGTGTTGTGGGAGTTGTAGATGGTAAAGTTGTAGATGTTGTAGTAGTAGTGTTGTAGAAGTAGTAGATGTTGTAGTAGTGTTGTAGATGTTGTAGTAGTAGATGTTGTGCGAGTAGTAGATGTTGGAGTAGTAGTAGTGTGGGAGTAGTAGATGTTGTAGTAGTAGATGTTGTGGGAGTAGTAGATGTTGGAGTCGTAGATGTTGTGGGAGTAGTAGATGTTGGAGGAGTAGTAGTGTGGGAGTAGTAGATGTTGTGGAAGTAGTAGATGTTGGAGTAGTAGTAGATGTTGTGGGAGTAGTAGATGTTGGAGTAGTAGTAGTAGTGTGGGAGTAGTAAATGTTGGAGTAGTAGTAGATGTTGAAGTTGTAGATGTTGGAGTAGTAGTGTTGTGGGAGTTGTAGATGTTGTACTAGTAGTGTTGTGGGAGTTGTAGATGGTAAAGTTGTAGATGTTGTAGTAGTAGTGTTGTAGAAGTAGTAGATGTTGTAGTAGTGTTGTAGATGTTGTAGTAGTAGTAGTGTGGGAGTAGTAGATGTTGTAGTAGTAGATGTTGTGGGAGTAGTAGATGTTGGAGTAGTAGATGTTGTGGGAGTAGTAGATGTTGTGGGAGTAGGAGATGTTGGAGCAGTAGTAGTGTGGGAGTAGTAGATGTTGTGGAAGTAGTAGATGTTGGAGTAGTAGTGTTGTGGGAGTTGTAGATGTTGTAGTAGTGTTGTAGATGTTGTAGTAGTGTTGGAGTAGAAGATGTTGTGCGAGTAATAGATGTTGGAGTAGTAGTAGTGGGAGTAGTAGATGTTGTGGGAGTAGTAGATGTTGTGGGAGTAGTAGTGTGGGAGTAGTAGATGTTGGAGTAGTAGTAGTAGTGTGGGAGTAGTAAATGTTGGAGTAGTAGTAGATGTTGTTGGAGTAGTAGATGTTGTGGGAGTAGTAGTGTGGGAGTAGTAGATGTTGGAGTAGTAGTAGTAGTGTGGGAGTAGTAGATGTTGGAGTAGTAGTGTGGGAGTAGTAGATGTTGTGGGAGTAGTAGATGTTGTGGGAGTAGTAGATGTTGTGGGAGTAGTAGTGTGGGAGTAGTAGATGTTGGAGTAGTAGTAGATGTTGTGGGAGTAGTAGATGTTGTTGGAGTAGTAGATGTTGTGGGAGTAGTAGATGTTGTGGGAGTAGTAGATGTTGGAATAACGTTGTAGGTTTAGTAGGTGTTGTAGAGATTGTTGTTATACTGTAATAAATGCAGTAGTGATGTAAAAATATACGTGTAGTAATTTGTAGTATTTGTGTAGTATGTTATTGTAGGTGGTGTTGTAGTAGTAGTATATAAAGAAATATAAGGAACTAACGTATAGGCAATAAACGTACACATTCTTTAATATAACCATATTAGCGCTTTATCTGAGTAAAGCTGCTCCGAGACAATGTCCATTGTAAAAAGCGATATAGAAATAAAATTCAATTGACTTGAACAGTTTCTGACCATTTACACAAAAGATTTTTATCTGCCTGATTGCATTTGCTTTTAACATCTACTACTGTTCTTCGTTCAGAATCAGTGACGTGTCTGTCTGTATTTTAAAAGCACTTGAAAATGGTTATATTTAATTATTTTTCTCCTCATAAGTTGGATCCAAACTGTGCTAAATAAAATTAAGTCAAATTTTTCAAGAGTTGAAGATTATGAATTAAAAGAACAGAATACACATGAATGCCATTTGCTCTTATTTTATCTACAGATATCGGTATCAACCTTACAGACCCCATGTTTAGGGGAATATATAGAGGAAACCAAAAACATGAAGGTAATAAACAACCTGACATCTAGCTACAATTCAGAGCCACTTTGTATAGTATAATATCGCTGTTATTTTTTTTATTACAGATGATTTTGAACAAGTTGTGGAAAGAGCGCTGAGTGTTGGGGTTCAGAAGGTATGACCGACTATCCGTGTGGTATAGATGAACGTCGCAGTGGTGGATCAGCGTAGATAAGAGGTTTAAAAACGATGGACTTATGATTCGTGAGTTTAAATCCCAGCACCATCAAGCTACCATTGCTGAGCCCCGGAGCAAAGCCCTTAACCCATAACTCCCTAGGTGTATAAATAACATCATTGTAAGGCGCTCTGGATAAGGGGCGTCAACCAAAACACCAGATATGTAAATGCAGATCTGGTTCAAGCTTGTTCTAGGGAAGTGGGAGCTCAGTGGTGAAGATGTTGGTCAGAACGTAATGAGTTCAAATCCCGCTGCTGGTCTTGTGGCAAATTCTTACAAAATATAGATCAGTGATTAAGATTTTAGAAGTTAAGATTAAAAAATAAATAAATACACATAAATCCCAGAGAAAGTCCCCGATAAAAAACCAAGGCCAAAGTCCAGGGTTTTGATGATGGAAAGTAGACTTATTGTGGATGAACTGAAGAAACACAGTCAATTTTCAGTTTTAAAGCAGTTACTTTTCTCCTCAGCAACCTTTATCGTTTCATCTAACTATCTTCCCACATTTGGCATGAGTTAAATAAATAAGTTGACAAGATGAGACGTGATCAAATAAACAGTAATACAAGATAGAAATACCATACTGGGCCCCTGAGCGAGGCCCTTAACCCCCATCCAATCAGGTATACAAATGGGTTCAATGTAATTTACTCTGGAAAAGCGCATTTGCCAAACGCCATTGATGTAAAGAACAGGTTGGTGATGAAGCAAAGTTACTGTTACCTTTTATTTACGCAAGAGACAAACCCATTCATTTTTTATCTTGTTAGGGCTACATTTAATTTTGTGCACACTCAAGAAAGTGGCGATCTCGCGAACATATCGAAAGGAGAGCATTAATACCAGAAATGCGTGTGCTGCAAATGTTCCCGAAGCCTCGACACTGAGGTTCTGTGGGGTTTGTTTCAGTACATGATCACCGGTGGGAATCTGGAGGACAGCAGAGAAGCTCTTAAACTGGCGCACAGCCGAGGTGAGGACCAGAATCAGTTTTTCCACATTCCATGTATGTATACATGTTTTAGCAATTTTTCACAGTGTTTGGTCACTACACGATACACGCAACACACACACACACACACACACACATTACAGACAACACAACATAACACAATCACCACCCTGATTTAAAATTTGTGAAATTGAGGGGCTCAGTTAAAATTAGTAACATTAATACATAAAAAAAGCATTAATTGATTATGACTAATTAATTATCAGTAGCAAATAAATAAAGAATGTATTGACTGCCGTGTGTGTGTGTGTGTGTGTGTGTGTGTGTGTGTGTTTAGAGGACTTCTTCAGTACTGTAGGATGCCACCCGACTCGCTGTGGTGAGTTTGAGCAGTTCGGGGAAGAGCAGTATTTCTCCTCACTCAGAGAGCTGCTCGTCAGTAACAGAGGGAAGGTGGTGGCTGTTGGGGAGTGTGGACTGGGTAAAGCAAACACACACACACACACACACACACACACACACACACACACACACACACACACACACCATTTTGCTTTAAATGTAAACTATACGGAGCATCACATTCCACATTTAGTTCCTAAATGCAGTTAGAATAACCTCCATTCTTCTGGGAAGATGTTCCACTAGATTTTGGAGTGTGATTGTGAAGATTGTGGGGCTTCATTTAGCCTTAAGGGTGTTAGTAAAGTCAGGTACTGATGTAGGTGAGGTGAGGAGACCTGGGGTGCAGTTAAATTCCAATTCATCCCAAAGGTTTTCAAAAGGGCTGGAGCTCTATAGCAGGAGATCTTCCACTCGAACCCATGTTAAGCATATCTTCATGGAGCTGCTTCACACACAGTGTCATGGTTTGAGTCTCCTAGTTCAAGCGAAGGGAACATTTTATGCTGCAGCATCCAAGGTCTTCATATGTACAACTGTGTCTTCAACAGTTACATGCAGGATGGCTGGAAAAGTCAGGGTTCACAGTACTTTTGTCTGGAGAGTGCAATAACACAAATGGGAAAAACACTACATACATAAGATGCTACACAATACACTGGTTTTTAAATGTCTGGTTTATTAATGCAACTCAGACCACCAGCAAATAAATTTTTGTTGCATATTTCAGATTTTGATCGTCTGGAATTCTGTCCGAAAGAGACCCAGCTGAAGTGAGTGACGTGACACCTTAGTGTTTTACTTTCATTGGAAATTCTGTATAAAGTGCTGTGCTTTTGCCCTTTTCCTGGTTTTTTTTTTTAAAGAAAAGTTTTAAACTTTCTTGATTCTTGCAGTAATCAGTCCTGAGTGTGGCAGGTGAAATTTAATGTAAAAATCTGTTTAATCACAGTTCATTCATTTATTTTTACATTGGACCAGGCAGGTTTGGACAGCTTTTTTTTTCCAACCTTAATAAGCAAAATCATTAAAAATCTGCATTAATATCATCAAATCATCATTTGAAAAGAAAAAAAAAAGGGTTGTCTTTGTATTATTGAAAAAAGCTTGAATATTATTTGCTTGAAAACATACATGCGAAAACATTAAATCAGGATGCAAAGGGCAGGGGGCAAATACTTTTTCACAGCACTGTGGACCGTGAGTAAGTAAGCTGGGAAACTTTCCCCTTAAGTGCCGTTTCCTTACACGCAGGTACTTCGAGAAGCAGTTCGATTTGGCCGAAGAAACCAAACTACCCATGTTCCTGCACTGCAGAAACTCTCACCTGGACTTCCTGGGTGTGTTTTTTTATGTTCATACCTTCATATGTGGAAAAGTTACATATTCCAGGTTCTCTTATTTGAGCGTGTGTGACTTGCGATCTGTATTTATTATTATTATTTTTTTTAGAAATTATGAGACGAAATCGTGACAGATGTGTTGGAGGGGTGGTGAGTGGCTCATTCACTTTCTTCATTTCTATATCTACAATGTGTGAATGATCTTTCAGCAGACATGGGTTTAGTGTCAGAATGTCCTTTTTAGCATCAGGCTTGGCTTGGTGTTCAGCGTGCCACAGAGAAGTGATTGTGAGACACCATGTGACGTGTGTGTGTGTGTGTGTGTGTGTGTGTGTGTGTGTGTGTGTGTGTGTGTGTGTGTGTGTGTGTGTGTGTTTGTGATAGTTGACATTCATTTACATAATTTATCAATAAGAACATTGAGATATGGTATAGATGGTGTGTGTGCGTGTGCGCGTGTGCGTGTGCGTGTGTGTGTGTGTGTGTGATAGTTGACATTGCATCATTCATTCACATAATTTATCAATAAGAACATTATAACATACAGTATATATGGTGTGTGCGCGTGTGTGTGAGTAAAAGTTGACATTCATCATTCATTTACATTATTTATTAATAAGAACATTATAAGATATGGTATAGATGGTGTGTGTGTGCGCTTGTGTGCGTGTGCGTGTGTGTGTGTGTGTGTGTGTGTGTGTGTGAGATAGTTGACATTGCATCATTCATTCACATAATTTATCAATAAGAACAATATAACATACAGTATATATGGTGTGTGTGTGTGTGTGTGTGTGTGTGTGTGTGTGTGTGTGTGTGTGAGTGAGTAAAAGTTGACATTCATCATTCATTTACATTATTTATCAATAAGAACATTTTAAGATATGGTATAGCTGGTGTGTGTGTGTGCACCTGGAACTGTTTACCTGAAACTAATTCACTGTGTTTGTTTGTAGGTTCACTCCTTTGATGGGTCCAAAGAGGACGCTGCTGCTCTTCTAGACCTGGACCTTTACATCGGCATTAACGGCTGGTAAGAGGATGAGTTTTACTTCATGTGTGAAGTCACATAACAGTGTTTCTCTCTATTTATCTCTTCCTCTCTTTTTCTCTCCCTCTCTCTTTCTATCTATCCATCTCTTTTTCCCTCATACTTTCTCTCTTTTTCTCTCCCTCTTTCTTTCTTTCTTTTATCTAATTCCAGCTCTTTGAAGACGGAGGCGAATCTGGAAGCCATGAAATCAATTCCCACAGAGAGACTCATGATTGAGACAGGTTTGACTAAACAACACTTAACAGTGACTGTGTGTGTGTGTGTGTGTGTGTGTGTGTGTGTGTGTGTGTGTGTGTGTAGATTTTAATTGCTATTTAGATAAAATCTGTTCGAATTTCCAAAAAAGGCAAAATTTTCATTGTAATGAATATACTTAATTAAGAACAAGTTAATTTTTATTGAATAAACTCTTTGTTTTATGAAAGTTTTATCTGTAGCAAAGAATTTAGTCTAACCTAAATGAACCTAAATCTCCAGCCATTCTCCATTTATTAGTGGAAAAATAGTGGGGCATTCATGTTTTTGGTTTTATTTCATTTCAATTTTATTGAATTTATTTTTAAATATGACTAAATCTTCATTGTAATGAATATACTTAATTAAGAACAAGTTAATTTTTATTGAATAAACTCATGAAAGTTTTATCTGTAGCAAAGAATTTAGTCTAACCTAAATGAACCTAAATCTCCAGCCATTCTCCATTTATTAGTGGAAAAATAGTGGGGCATTCATGTTTTTGGTTTTATTTCATTTCAATTTTATTGAATTTATTTTTAAATATGACTTCTTCCGCCTAAAATGATGGCCAGTCTCGCTTTTTTTGGGTGCTGGAGATGTTGGGGCTCTTCCACTGTGAAGAATGTTGCTTCGTCTCAGGGTCGTACCCTTACACTTGAGTTCATTCACTGGAAATGATTCTGCTGTTTGATTGAGCTTGTTGAAGGTCTTCCTGATCTCGTATCGTCTTTTAATGATGTTCTTGAGTCTTAAAGCTCACGTGCTGCACGAATCACCTCGAAAGACTCATTGCAGCATCACCATGAACTTGCCAAAACATCTCAGTGCCAGATTTGCCCAGTGTCCCATAGAATTGCATGTTTGTTTTTTGTTCTAACATGCAGTCCATGATAAAATCTCAGACGTAACGCATGTGGCAGATTAGCACCAGTCGCACAGCTACCAATGTACACAGGCCGATGTCTTTCGGCACACTTACTTATGAAGGTCCGTTCTGCCTGTGACTGTGTGTGCAACCTTGTGCTGCCATCTGTTGGCTTGGCTAAAAACTAGTCTTAAAACTAATTAAAACCAACTCATACAATACAAATTACACACGTGCCACTTAGTGGTGCAACTAGGTAACTACCTTACATCTGCATAAAGGTTAAATATGTTTTACGGCTCCAGGCAAATTTTATTTGCTAGGAGAACTGCCAACATGGCTCTTTTGATCACAAAGGTTGCAGGCCCCTGCACTCTACCAAAGAAATGTAATGTTATGCAGTAAATATAAAGGGTGTGGCATTTTTTTGATCATGCTAAACACTCTCTATCTCCCTTACACTCTCTCTCTCTCTCTCTCTCTCTCTCTCTCTCTCTCTTTCTCTCTTTTTGTGTCTGTGATTCCAGACGCACCGTGGTGTGGCATCAAAAACACTCACGCAGGATCCAAGTTCATCAAAACAACGTTCCCCACCAAGAAGAAGTGGGAGACAGGACACTGTCTGAAGGACCGAAATGAACCCTGTCACATCATGTAGGTCGCACAGATATCGCCATAGCAACAAAACAACACATTAATACCACATCAATACGGTGAGGTTTTGTCATGCTGGAACAGGTTTGGGTATTCAAGTTCAAGTGAACGCAAAGTTTTATTATACTGCATCCAAAGAAACCATATCCAATGTGTGCCTTCAGCTGTGTGGTAACAGTTTGGAGAAGATCCACATATGGCAGGAAAAAGTCAGGTGTCCGCAAACCTCTGGCAATATAGTGTAGTGTGGTCTATGGCCCTAAAACCAAAAGTGAGTACAGGTGTCCAGACTGTAGCAGAAACAAACATATTTGGAGAACAAAGTGTTGAGAGAACAGTTTTTGATCACAACTTGAAAAGAGGACATTAAAGAAGATTTCCAGAGAAAGTGTCCAGCAGTTTAAATGTTATGAGACTAAGTTAGAATCAGATTATTTATATTTAGTTCGAATGATTTGAGTTTACAGTGAATTGAGTGCTGTATATGCCGAAGCTGATGCAAGTTCTGGTCGGAACACTAATGCATAAGACTAATACCTTGGAGCTGAAACCCTCCTCTGATGTACTCTTTGTAGTACGAGGGATGTTCAGGTCATACAGAGAGTTTATCCTCAGCATTCTTCTACCGATATACCCCATGTCCCTCCTCTGCACATGTCCCAACCATCTCTGTCGGGCTTTTCTCACTCTGTCCCCAAAACCTTCTACATGCATGGTCCCTCTAATAAACTCATTTTCAATCCTGTCCATCTTTGTCACTCCCAATGTAAACCCAAACATCTTTAGCTCTGCTACCTCCAGCTCCACCTCCTGTCTTTTACTCAATACCACTGTCTCTAATCCATATATCATCTAAGGTCTCACCACAGTCCTATAAACTTTCCCTTTCACTCTTGCAGATACTCTTCTATCACAAATCACTCCTGCTATCACTCTTCTCCACCTACTCCACCCTGCCTCCACCCTTTGCAGCATTTAGCAGAAGCCCACCTCCCCAGGCTCTTCTTAACCTGATCCTTACTCTCACCACAAATTACAATATCATCCGCAAACATCATAGTTCATGGAGACTCCTGTCTTACCCCATCTGTCAACCTACCCATTACAACGGCAAACAGGAAAGGGCTCAGAGCCGATACATGATGTAGTCCAACCTTCAACTTGAACAGGTCTGTCGTTACTACTGCACACTTCACTGCCGTCACACTGTCCTCATACATGTATTTCACCACCCTCACTTACTTCTCTGACACACCAGACTTTCTCATACAATACCACAACTCCTCTCTGGGCACCCTGCCGTATGCTTTCTCTAAATCCACAAACACACAATGCAACTCCTTCTGTCCTTCTCTATACTTCTCCATTAACATTCTCAAAGCAAATAATGCATCTGTGGTCTTCCTCTGCATGAAACCATACTGTTGCTCACAGATGGTCACCTCTTCTCTCAGCCTGGCTTCCACTACTCTTTCCCATAACTTCATGGTGTGACTGATCAACTTAATTCCCCTTGCAGTTACTGCAGGTCTGCACATCTCCCTTATTCTTAAAGATCCATACCAGCACACACCTTCTCTATTCCTCAGGCATCCTCTACCCTTCCAAAACCCTGTCAAACAATCTTTCCCTTCTTCATCCTTTTAATCTCTGCTCTCACTTCCTTCTTACTAATCCTATTCACTTCCTGCTTCACATCTCCACATCATCCAACCTTCTCTCTCTCTCTCTCTCTCATTTTCTTTCACCACATCCCTCTTTACCTGCTGCCGCATCTCCTTGTACTCCTGCCTACTTTTCTCATCACTCTGTTGATCCCAATTTATTTTTTTTCAACCTTTTTCTTTCATGCACTTCTTCATTCCAACACTACGTCTCTTTGTGTTCCTTTCTATTTCCAGATGTCACAGCAAGTACCTTTCTAGCTGTCTCCCTTATCATTTCTGCAGTAGTTGCCCAATCATCCAGCACCTCTTCAGCACCACCAAACCCCTGTCTGACCTCTTCCCTGAACCTCACATTACAGTCTTCCCCCTTTAGTTTTCACCATCTTATTCTTTTTTTTACTTTTCAATCTCCTCCACTTCTTCACCTCCAAAACCATCCTACAGACCACAATCCTATGCTGTTTAGCTACACTGTCCACTCTCCTACACTTCTCATTTCCCTGCTGTCTTTGTAGATGTCTTCCTCCTCTCCTTTCCCTCCTTTGGCCAACAGTAGCCTAATTTATTGGCTAACAATACCCATGGCGGTCGTTGGTAACCCGGGCCCTGACCGATCCGGTATGGAATTTAGGTTTGTAATCTGCATATAAAACTTTTTAGCACAACTGTATGTCGAAAAATAAATGCAGTTTTCACCTCTTGAAATGAGTTATTTTATTTTTTAATATAGAAAGTGCTGGTTTGACTGGAATGACCCTCGTATTAGTAGAGATACATGTTCTCAATATGTGGGTCCTGCTTGTGTAAGAATTCTCCTTGCCTTCCTTTTTTAGTCAGGTGCTGGAGGTGATGGCAGCGGTGAGGAACGAGGATCCGGTAGAGATGGCCAACACCATCTACAACAACACACTGAAAGTGTTCTTCACCGGGAGCTGATAAAGCACCTCCTCACTGCGTGCCTTCGGTTCACTGTGTCTGAATGATACAACGGTGGGTCTGTGAGAACAAAGCTGGATTACTAAGTGGATCATTTAATCTGCTGATGCTCAGGTTTTTCTCTTACTTATTGTACAAGTTTACCTGCAGCAGAGATCCCAGGATTGAACTTTCAACACAGCTGGTGCAATTCTGCAATTCTGAAATGTATTATAATAAATGCTTGTTCTGTATGAAAAGTGACATTTCATCTGTGATAAATTGTGACATTCTGAGAATTTATATTGGGGTATGTTTTAACACCGAATTCACATGGTAGTTCAAAAAATGCTCACTTATATATATATATATATATACAGGGAGTGCAGAATTATTAGGCAACATCAGGAGTATTTTGACCACATCATCCTCGTTATGCATGTTGTCTTACTCCAAGCTGTATAGGCTGGAAAGCCTACTACCAATTAAGCATATTAGGTGATGTGCATCTCTGTAATGAGAAGGGGTGTGGTCTAATGACATCAACACCCTATATCAGGTGTGCATAATTATTAGGCAACTTCCTTTCCTTTGGCAAAATGGGTCAAAAGAAGGACTTGACAGGCTCAGAAAAGTCAAAAATAGTGAGATATATTGCAGAGGGATGCAGCAGTCTTAAAATAGCCAAGCTTCTGAAGCGTGATCATCGAACAATCAAGCGTTTCATTCAAAATAGTCAACAGGGTCGCAAGAAGCGTGTGGAAAAACCAAGGCGCAAAATAACTGCCCGTAAACTGAGAAAAGTCAAGCGTGCAGCTGCCAAGATGCCACTTGCCACCAGTTTGGCCATATTTCAGAGCTGCAACATCACTGGAGTGCCCAAAAGCACAAGGTGTGCAATACTCAGAGACATGGCCAAGGTAAGAAAGGCAGAAAGTCGACCACCACTGAACAAGACACACAAGCTGAAACGTCAAGACTGGGCCAAGAAATATCTCAAGACTGATTTTTCTAAGGTTTTATGGACTGATGAAATGAGAGTGAGTCTTGATGGGCCAGATGGATGGGCCCGTGGCTGGATTGGTAAAGGGCAGAGAGCTCCAGTCCGACTCAGACGCCAGCAAGGTGGAGGTGGAGTACTGGTTTGGGCTGGTATCATCAAAGATGAGCTTGTGGGGCCTTTTCGGGTTGAGGATGGAGTCAAGCTGAACTCCCAGTCCTACTGCCAGTTTCTGGAAGACACCTTCTTCAAGCAGTGGTACAGGAAGAAGTCTGCATCCTTCAAGAAAAACATGATTTTCATGCAGGACAATGCTCCATCACACACATCCAAGTACTCCACAGCGTGGCTGGCAAGAAAGGGTATAAAAGAAGAAAATCTAATGATATGGCCTCCTTGTTCACCTGATCTGAACCCCATTGAGAACCTGTGGTCCATCATCAAATGTGCGATTTACAAGGAGGGAAAACAGTACACCTCTCTGAACAGTGTCTGGGAGGCTGTGGTTGCTGCTGCACGCAATGTTGATGGTGAACAGATCAAAACACTGACAGAATCCATGGATGGCAGGCTTTTGAGTGTCCTTGCAAAGAAAGGTGGCTATATTGGTCACTGATTTGTTTTTGTTTGGTTTTTGAATGTCAGAAATGTATATTTGTGAATGTTGAGATGTTATATTGGTTTCACTGGTAAAAATAAATAATTGAAATGGGTATAAATTTGTTTTTTGTTAAGTTGCCTAATAATTATGCACAGTAATAGTCACCTGCACACACAGATATCCCCCTAAAATAGCTAAAACTAAAAACTACTTCCAAAAATATTCAGCTTTGATATTAATGAGTTTTTTGTGTTCATTGAGAACATGGTTGTTGTTCAAATTAAATCCTCAAATAAAATTAATCCTCAAAAATACAACTTGCCTAATAATTCTGCACTCCCTGTATATTAATTAAAACCATTCCAGCATTCTGTTTTTGCCCCATTTAGTTTTGTTCATGAGTAATCTGGGTCACAAGTTCATTCAATTATAGTTTAAATAGTAAAATTCTTCTGTAGAATATTTCATTTCTTATAAGTGATTTGACCATGGCATCCTTTGTATTCAGGTATGGTTTATAGGTAATTAATTTAGAGAACATATTATTTTCTATTGCCACTATAAAATATGAATTACTCTAATGAACACCATGTTTTATTGCATCTCTCTGTGTTGCTTTCTTATAAAGTAGCTGAGAGTGAGACGTGATGTTTGATGCCTGGTAAAATGATACACTAACAAATAAAATGCCTTTTGTAATGATGTATGGCAATTCCAAACCAATTTTTACAATTGCCAATGTCTTCTTTTGTTGAACATCTTTAAACTACTATGGGAATTTTGAATTTATAAAAAAACACAATTAAAACAAAACAGTAAAAAATGTGACACAGCTTGCAGATAAAGATGAGAGAGTTTGCAGTAGAAAAGGCATGGTGTGTGTTGTTTGCATCAGACATAGTCTGTACTAACAATTGTGTGACCTTACAATACCTTTGTGCAGACACAATGTCAGTGAAAGCTTATCCATAGGGGCAGGTGTGGCAAAACCCGATCATATGTGGTATCAGCTTTAAATAAAACGACCGTAATTTCCGGACTATAAAGCGCACCCATATATAAGCCGCACTCACTGAATTTGACAAAGATTTTTATTTTAGACATAGACAGGTGTCTACATTGAAACTAATGAACTTTACACAGGCT
>MU551588.1:133045-159905 GCA_024362625.1 Silurus asotus
ATATATATATATATATATATGAAATACTAAATAAACATGTTTTTAGTTCCGGTTTATTTAATTATTTCCGCTTTCGTCGACATGAAACGTCACTACGGAACTTGCTCTGCGTGCTGCGTCACGCCCTCCTGAAAAGCATCCGATCACTTCCGCGTTCTTCGCATAGCAACAGGCGGTTTTTAAAAAAAAGGAAGATGGCGGACAGAGGAGACCCCCGTGTTTAGGTAAACAGCGTGCGAAGAGTCCGGACGAAGGGAGCTCCGGGGGAGCGGACGGGGTTTCGTTACAAGAAACACCTGCAGGAGCGGTGAAGTTCTCCTGCGGCGCCATGGCCTCCAACACCGGCCTGCTGAGCCAGCAGGCACTGGCGGTGCTGGACGTGGCGCTGCGGGTCCCCTGCATCTTCATAATCGACGCCATTTGTAACTCTCACTCGGATCCGGTTGATGACTGGACCGGAACAGCTGGACTGGTTTTACTGCGGGTGACGGGTAAGATCACGAACCGGCCACTATTCTACACATAAACTCTAATCTCACTCCTCTTCTCTCCGGCCTAAACTCTCAGCTCTGGCCTTTAAACCTCTCCAGACCTGTCACTTCACTCTCAAATCCACTATCTAGATTATATTCAAAGTTCAGACTAAACCAAAATCAGATAGGCTGCTTTCTTCATCTTGGTGTTGTTTGAGGTACCAGCTGTAGTTATTCTAGATCCCTGCTCAGCTCTGACAGTTCTAGAACAATCGTGTTTTAATATTTCATGAAGCCTGACAGATTAGTTTTACTGTTGCAGCAATTCCAGAACTATTATCAGCTGTCCCAGCTCTATAACATTGAGCAGCGCTAGTAATTCTAGAAAGAAAAAAACCCGTTCTAGACCTCTGATCTGCTGGAACAATGACTTGCAATAGTATTTACTAAACCCTGGCCAACTTTAGTTGTTTTAGATTGTCTGCTATACATTTTCTAGAGCACTGAACGACTGTCTCAGTTGTAGAACACTGACCCATGGTGTTGCTTCCATACAACTTGCTGAGTTTAATCGTTCTAGCAACAACTTAAAAGAACATCAACCAACACTAGTAATTATGGAAAATCATTCAAGAATAATAATTCTAGAAGAACAAATCATTTTAATATTTCTTATCTACTGACTAGCTGTAATATTTCTAGAATCCTGGCCAACTTTAGTTGTTGTAGAAAGTTTGCATTAGGAAGCATGTCGAGTAGAATCATTCTAGAACCCTGGTCAGCCGTAATAGTAATAGTATTCGAACCCTGAACAATTTTAGCTGTTCTGTTCCATCAGGCATGATCGTACTAGAAACCTAACCAGCCTCAACAGTTCTAGAGCTATAATTTGTTGTAATAAATTCTTGAACCATGACTAACTTGTTTTAAAAGGTTTGCCTATTGTAACCACTTCAGAATCCTTGTTGACTGTCACAACTCTAAAACACTAACCAGCATTAGAAGTTCTAGAAAACATGTTGAGTATAATAATTCTATAATAATAATTTGTTCTAATATTTTGTGAACACTGACCAGCTGTAAAAGTACCAGAACCCTAAACAAATTTAGACAATGATTTATGTTAATACTAAAAAAAAATATATAAATAAAAAACACTGACAGGTTTCAATTGTTTTAGAATTGTTTGTCTGTTACAACAATTCTAGAACCTTTATGAACCTCAATTATTGAGAAATAAACAGCATTTAAAACCATGATTATAATCATTCCAGAACCCTGGTCAGCTGTAGCAAAAGTTGTAGAGCAATTTGTTTTACTTGTTAATGAACACTGGCGGTCTGTATTAGTTCTAGAACCCTAAACAATTGTAGTGGTTCTAAAAAGACCGGACAGGGATAATGGTTCTAGAACCAGAACCCTAAACAATTGTAGTGGTTCTAAAAAGACCGGAAAGGGATAATGGTTTTAGAATCCTGAACTTTCATTGTTTTCCAATGTGTGTCTCGAATTTGTGTCAATACTATTGATTGTCGCTATCCTAGACCGCTGACCAATATAGTAATAATTCTAGAATCCTAAAAAAAATGTAACCAACCTCTTCAGCTCTATAACTTCACCCAAACTAAATAAAACCACTTTATGTAAGAGGACAGGCTAATTTCTTCTACTTGGTAAAGATGTTCGTGGCTGATGTGCGGGAATTTATTCGTCATCCTCCATCATTAGTTGCACTAATCACGGCGTCAAACCTGTTTATGGTAACTGTGTCTGTTTGTGTGTGTTTCAGGTATCGTGGTGTGCAGTGTTGTGCTGGTGTTGTCCCAGAAGTCCCTGTTCAAGTTTTACAGCCTTCTTGTGGGCATGCTGCTTGGATCCACCGCTGTGCTGCTAAACTATTACGCTACGTCTCATGCAGACTCGTCCAGGTCGATGCCGGGCTTCGGCCTGCCTCCTCGAGCCAGACCCATGCTGTGGCTGGCCATGGCTGCTCTGCAGCTGCTGTTAGCTTTGGGCTACGTTTTGCTGCTCAGTGTGAAGTCTCCGTACTCCACTTTGATAATGCTGGACATCCTGATGCCCATGGCCGGGGTTTTTATAGAGCTCCCGGTGGACGTAAAGCGGACGTTGGCGGTGGTCTCGGGATCGGTGTTGGCTCTGAACACCGCCGTGTCCTTGCTCGTCCGCTTTAAGAAACTTTACTACTCTTGCCGTTACGTGTATCTCCTGTTGCGGCACATGTACCGCATCTATGGCTTACAGCTGCTTCTGGAGGACACGTGGAAGAGGATCCGCGTGCCGGATGTGCTGCGGGTTTTCTGGCTCACACGTGTTGCGGCGCAGGCCGTGGTCCTGATCTATGCGGTGAGAATGAAATTAAATAAAGGATCCAGGATCTGTATTGTATATTTGAATTGAATGAGTATGAAATGACATTCTATGTGTAGCAGAAAAACAGTTGGGGTTATTTTTAAAGCAGGAGACGCCTAAGACCGGATTTGTTCTTTTCTGTTTGTAGGTCAGAATAGCTCAGGCGGAGGAAAACGGCGAGGCTGGGACCTACTGGACGTGGGCCGTGTTCTGGGAGCTGGGCAGTAGTTTGATTATTAGCGGTTGTGATTCGACCCTCACTGTGCTGGGCATGAGCGCCGTGATCTCATCTGCGGCTCACTACTTGGGTCTAGGAGTCTTGACGTTCATCGGCTCGGCCGAGGATGAGGAAGACCGCCGGCTAGGCTTCGTGGCTCCGGTGCTCTTCTTCATCCTGGCTCTACAGACAGGCTTGAGCGGCCTGGAGCCGGGCGAGCGTCTGGTTCGTCTTAGCAGGAACCTGTGCTTGCTGCTGACCGCCGTGCTGCACTTTGTTCATGGCATGACGGAGCCGGTGCTGATGGCGCTGAGTGCCTCGCACGTGCAGTCGGTGCGCCGCCACGCCCCGGCTCTCCTCGTGTCTCTGGTGCTGCTGACGTTGCCGGTGGCGTTGAGCGCCATGCTGTGGCGCCGTTACACGCTCAACACGTGGCTGTTCGCCGTCACCGCGTTCTGCGTCGAGCTGTGCCTGAAGGTCCTCGTGTCGCTCACGGTCTACGTGCTCTTCATGGTGGACGGCTATTACGGGACGCTCTGGGAGAAGCTCGACGACTACGTGTACTACGTGCGCTCGGCCGGCAACGTGGTCGAATTCATCTTCGGGATCGTCATGTTTGGGAACGGCGCCTACACCATGGCGTTCGAGTCGGGCAGCAAGATTCGCGCGTGTATGATGTGCCTGCACGCCTACTTCAACATCTATTTGCAGGCTAAGAGCGGCTGGAGGACGTTTGTAAAGCGGCGCGCGGCCGTACGGCGCATCCACTCCCTGCCCGAGGTCATCGGCACCGGGCTGCGCGGCGTCGAGGACGTGTGCGCTATCTGCTACCAGGAGTTTGTGACAGCCGCGCGCCTCACGCCGTGCAACCATTATTTCCATGCGCTTTGCTTGCGCAAGTGGCTGTACATCCAGGACACATGTCCCATGTGCCATCAGAGAGTGTACGACGAGGACGAATCGCCCCAGCGCGCCCCGTTCTCCAACAACAATGGCCAGGCACCGGCCGGAGACCAACCGGCCGGGTTCGAAGCGGCCGGAGGAGGCGGGGCTGAACCAGGGCAGGCAGCAGGCTTGGGGGCGGAGCCTGAAGACGAGCTGCCGGAGGATAACGACAGTATAGAGTACGACGAAGACGAGTGGGGGACGCAGAGCGCATCGAGCCCTGTAGAGGAAGACTATATAAACGATGACACAGACTCCAATACTGACTGAAAGATCTTTTAAATGGAAAAATGCAAGAAAAATATTTCAGATCAGGGATTTGCTTTTTTATGATTTCTTTGAGAGTGTGTTTGTGTTTAGTTTTTGCTGGTATGTCTGTGTCACTCAAAAGGGCTGCATCGATTAAAAGTGAGTGCATTCCAAAGCCAGGGGTGAAAAGACAGAGACACGTGGATGGAACGCTCGGTCGAGAGAAAAACCCCCTCTCTTCGTCTCCCCCTCCGTTTGCCCTGCTTACTGGACGAGTGGTCAAAAGGTGACGTGCTACTTACTGTAATCACACAGATCTTACCTCTTAATGGCTACTACTGGTCTCTTGTGTGACCTTGCTTTAATTTTATGTACGTTGTTGTACATGTCGTTTAAAACAAACAAACAAAACACACAACGACACCCCCTTTTTTTCCCCCCTGTACTAAAAAAAGGCTCGTGTTCGGGCCGCTCTCGTTTTCCCAGAGGAACGTCTCGCCTCGTTCGGCATCGCGTTTTGCACACTGTTACTCATTCCACAGCAAAATCTGCAAAGGCAAACACGTTTAGGTCTTCAGTTTTACACCGGCGCTACGAAGATGCCGTCAATACATTCACTTGTATATAAAATAATATTTTTTTTTTTTTTTTTTTTTTTTTTTTAACGAATTTACCCTTACTTTTAATTTTGTAATATATGTCCTCATCCAAGCGCATGTACCATCAGCAGCAGCACTTTCTAATACACTGAGAGAGACGTAGTGAAGGGGACGGAGTTCTATCTGATTAAAATAGGAACGAAAGCGACTCGGATACGTTCTTCTTTATACACTGATCATCGCTGAAAGAAATTGTATTGCTAATCGTCCGGTCGTGGAACTGGGAATTTTTTTTTTCTTTCCCGAAACCCAAGAAAACAAGCACAAAACATTTCACCCTGTTCAGGAACAGGCTGAAACTATGTATTGAACTGTGTGTTATTAAAATAGGTTTTCTATACTTACATTCAAGTGTTTGATTAATGAGAATGTATGATGTGTTATTGCTATTACAAATCCTTCAGTTCATATTTCATGTCAAAGTTGTTTTATTTTTATTTTTCCCTTTGTCTGAACGAGCTCCACTCCGATTTTGGAGCGTCGACTGTGGGGTTTAGTGCGATCAGGCACCGATATTGAGGAGGTCCAGGCTTCAGTCAGTGTTCCAGTTCAACCTGCAGTGGGTTTGTGGAGTTGAGGGTTTTCTGTGCTACTCTTTAAATTTCTTGTATGTACATAAAATGTGTTTTAAATGACAGAAACGTCAGTTACATCCTGCCTAGGTGCCTTGGGGGTGGGAATCTTGTGGAAACCTGGTGATTTTCATTCACACTATAATCCGTATCTCGTTCCACTGGGCCTCGATTATCAACCTGGATAATTGTTCACTCTTCATGATGATGCATTTCCCTCCAAAATACTGTGAGCAAAATGTAATCATCCACTACTTTTAATGTCTTTAAAGAAAGCGAATGAGCTGTTTCTAGATGTCAGCGTGTATTAGTTCCATCTAGATACTGCTGATGGGGGAAAAAGATACAAACATGAGCCATGAGTTGGTGGTCCACTTTTCCGCTTGTGAAATGTCACCTTAAAAAAAAATCTATTTTTTAAATCCATATGGTGTTTCTGCCCCCCAAATCAGAAAAAAAGTTACAAGACTCCATCCATTTTTCAAAAAAGGCACATCTGGACAGTTTAGAAGAGAAAGATGATGCGTTGCAGTTTGTCGCAATGGCAGTAGAGGGCGCCAAAAACTCTTTACCCATATTGGCCTCGTAGCTCCAGCGCAAAACTGAAAACGTGACCTTTTTTCTTTTTTTTTTTCTTTTTTTTTTAAACCTTACTGAACTGTTCCTTAAACATATGAGCCCCTGAGTTTTGATTACATTATTGCCATTATGGTGAGGGTGTAATGTAACTGCACATATAAAGAGCTGAAGTTAGAATCTTTAATCATGTTACGTATTTAACATCGCTGGTTTTCTTCCCACTTCACGCAGGCTGATGTGGTGTGAAACTCTGCCTTTTCTTATCATAATAAACCTGATTCCTAGCTTTAGTAAAACTTCACTGCAGAGCGAGTCTTAGCCAGTAGAGTCTCTCTTTCTCTCTCACGCCAAGCTTCTTTAAACTGAAGCTCCATGTCTTCATGATTTGGACGAAAAAATAAAATACAAAAATATATGCTTTGAATGAATGTTGGGGAATCAAATATCCAAAATGGGAAATGTGATATGAAATTTTAATGAAAAAAAAAAATCCAATAACCTTCATAATGATATCAGCAATACTGAAAAGTGTGTGAGCTGAGATCAGTTCAGTGAGCACTATACTCTTAATATGTTCAAGAAAAAAATTAAAATAAAAGAAGGTATTTCTGGAATTTGAAATGTTTGGTTGGTGAAGTTCCAGTGGAATTGTTTCAAAGGTGTTAATAAATCCGAAAAAATAACGTGTCGCGTCCTACATATCAACTTCAACACATTCTGATGTATTATTTAGTTTTACTAGTTTCTAAGTTTGATGCATTTTTTTTTGTGTGTATCCAAACTGTTACCACAAAGCTGAAGGCACACAGTTGTTTAGGATGTTTCTGGATCCATAACATTTTCCTTTCAAAAAGAACACACAAATACTATGGTCAGGTGTGTAAAAACCAACACCAGGGCTGCGGACAAGCTGCTACCAGGTCACAAGAACTATCTGGGAAAAATGTCTTGTAGATACAATGCTGTTTTTTTTTTTGTTTGTTTTGTCGATTTTGCCTATTAAAGAGCCGCCATACAAATCTACATACAGTCCAAATTCAGAAAACATTATTTCCACACTGCAGCAGTTTTAATTATACCTTTGAGGTAAAAGGGGAAAAGCTACCGGTGACGAAAAAAAGGAAAGACGGCTTTCAGTTTAATTCAATTTAGTAGTAAATTATAAATTCTACAACAAATAAAGCAGTTTATCTTTTTTTACATATAAATTGTTGAGAATAAAATCATGCATGTTTTTATGCCTTGCAAATAAACACTTAACAATGATCAGGTAAATGAAAGTGTACTACAAGGAAGCAAAATATCAGTTTGTGCTGAAAGAGCATCTTTTTATCCTCTATTAATCTACAACATTGCAATCCAATTTGCTTAATAAAACATTTTGATGTGATTAATATTGTGGCTTGTTGGAAAATAATTGTGCAGTATTTTATTGTAAAAAGTAGAAATTTTCACAAAAAAGTTCAAAGCAAAACAGTGTACTGAAAAATTATCTGGTAAAATGTTGAGTAAATATTAAGAGAATCCACAAAAATGCACAATATTTAAGATATATGAGACAACCCACAAAGTAATATTAACTGTTATATAAACACACAATCTCGAGTGTTACATAAAAAAAGGTATATTAATAGTTTATAGCTGAAAGGTCTGTGACTCACCAGTAAGTCTGTATAATCAAATTAAAGCAACCTTATTAATATGAACCTGTCGCTCATGTTGCATTCAGAATCCACACTTTCTGACAATCAGATGTGAGAATTCCACTATTCTGAAGCACAATATGAAATAGACTTGCGTCGTCTTTTACTAAATTAATCATGAATACAGTGTGATTTTTTCGGGATTTTTGTAATTCAGGATTTTAGATCTTGGTTTGTTTTAAATGTTAAAACCAACAATGTAAGATTTGTTTGAAAAACATTTTATGAGTTTATCAGGACTTCAAATTATTGACACTTAAATTCATTAGAGTAAATATAGTGCAAAAAAAAACATAGGGTTCGTTTTGAGTTTTATTTTTGAATTAAATTTGATTTTAGGTAGTTTTTCTTTTTTTAACTGCACATTCATCTGCAGAAATCCTGGGGTTTTCTTTGATTATGGATTAATGGATGCCATATGGTGTTTCTGCCCCAATCAGAAAGAAGGTACAAGACTCCATCCATTTCTCTTTTTTAAAGAACACATCTGGTCAGTTTAGAAGGGAAAGATGATGTGTTGCAGTTTGTCTCAATGGCAGCAGAGGGCGCCAAAAACTCTGACTATATTGGCGCAAAACTGAAGACGTGACCTTTTTTCTTTTTTTTAACCTTACTGAACTGTTCCTTAAACATATGAGCCACTGAGTTTAAATTATATTATTTTCAAATTTTTTATTTTTGAATTTAATTTGATTTTAGGTAGTTTTTCTTTTTTTAACTGCACAATTATCTTTTATAAGTGATGCTTTTTTTTTTTTTATCCATATGGTGTTTCTGCCCCAATCAGAAAGAAGGTACAAGACTCCATCCATTTCTCTTTTTTAAAGGGCACATCTGGTCAGTTTAGAAGAGAAAGATGATGTGTTGTAGTTTGTCTCAATGGCAGCAGAGGGCGCCAAAAACTGCCTATATTGGCGCAAAACTGAGGACGTGAACCTTTTTTTTATAACCTTACTGAACTGTTCCTTAAACATATGAGCCACTGAGTTTTGATTATATTATTACCATTAATTATGTTAAGGGTGTTATGTGACTGCACATATAAAGAGTTATTATTGACACTTTGATTCATCAGAGTAAATATAGTGCAAAAAAATAGTGTTTCGTTTTAAGTTTTATTTTTAAATTTAACTTTGATTTTAGATAGTTTTTTTTTTTTTTTTTTTTTTTTTTTTACTGTTTCCTTTTGTATTAAATGGATATACGTGATTCTGATGATCTCCATTAGGTATCTGGTGGAGACCTCTGTGTAAATGCTTGAGATGATGTGGATTGGGAATGTTGGAGACCTGAAAGGCTTGATTGAGAATAAATAAAATGTTTTTATATATATATATTTTATGTCACTGAGTTTCAGATATGTAATCAACAGCAAACACTTTGATAAATAACAATAATGCATTTGTATAAAGGCAGAACCGACTGACAACAGCTACAACCACAACAAGCTACAAACAAAACAAAACAATGTTAATTGTAGATGATTGTCTTTATTACAACTCAAAAATACTATTAAACAGACCCACTTCATAATCAAATCATAAGCAAACAATAAATTAATTATATTACTGAAATTCTATTTAGCTTTTAACTGATAGTTAAAGTTTTTGGTAATAATCATGCGATCTATAAGTAGCACACAGCAGTAACAGAAAACATTAACATATATAATGTAATCCATTTTACGGAGTGGAGGAACCCAGATGACCAGAAGGTGGCGATATTTGCCATTGCTGCTACTGTAATTTATTTCCACATGAATAGAATCTAAAGTTACTACTAAGTTACACTTACTGTGGCCTTTTTCTTTTTGTTTTTTTTTTAAAGACACCATGTGGGTTTGTCGGAAAGTTTGGGCAAGGATGGATGTGGCCTGCACTGTGGCCAAGTTTCTATGTCTAATGTTTCCCCCCCCATAGTTGAGTACAACTGCCAATTGGTGTAACGATGGAACTTACACGTAGTCTAATTGTTCTTCCTCTGCGAATCCACTTTGGGCAGTTTCTTGAATAAACTGTATCTCTTCAGGTTTAGCGGCAGGTAAAATGGCGAGCAACTCTTTTTCAATCTTCTCCAGTCTTGAATCGGTCTTCCTATCAAACTCTTCCTTATTCTTGAGCACAAGTTTTTTGATTGCGTTCTGAGCCATGTCACAGGACTTCCGTAACTGCACATGCATTTGCAGAAACTGTGGACTTTGCGGATCAGCAGACATAAGTGTCCCCAGAGTGCTGACGCTATCCATTAGATATCTGGTGGACACATCAGTATAGGTGCTGGAAATCATGTGGACCAGGCTGGCGATGTTAGTGGCCTGAAAGGCTTGATTGTAGAGCATGTCTTTACAGAAAAGCTTCCCATCATAGGAATGTCTGTTTGATGTCTCAGCTGTGGTGGCAAAATCATTGAGAGTCAGGTTTAGGCTGTTTTTCACAATGTTTGACACCATCTGAAAAAACTGCACCATCTTCTCCCACTGTTTCTTCACTTTTCCCATGGCATCCAGACCTTTGACCAGCATTTGAATGGTAGTGTTGAAGTCGATCTCTTTGACTTGACAGTTTCTCAAAGTGACCAGGATCTCATTCAGCTCCTTCTGGTTCCTCTCCATGCTCTCCACATTCTTGTCATATAGCTCTCTGGACTGGTTCATTTGAGCACGAGTTTCTTCTATGCGGAACCGGGCGTTCTTTGAGGCCTTTTGTGAAGCGGTCATCCTCCCCATTTTACTTTCTTCTTTAAACATCATTGGGGGTTTGGGAGTCAGGGGAGGGGACTTTGTCACGTCTTTGCTTTTGCTGTCAAATCTGTAAGCTGATTCGGTTAATTCTTTGATTCTTTCAATTAACTCTGAAGTGTTGGCTTTATCACATTTCCCATCTGGTGCATATTTTGCTAGTTCTTTACAGATCATAATGCCCTCTTTGCATATATTTTTAGCATGTTCCCTTGGTTGGCATTTTGGGAGTTTTTCCAAATTTTTCATAATTCTTTTGAACTGCATTGCGGGAAATTCTGTTAGTGCAGCTTTGTTCTTTTGATCATACAAACTGAACCAGTCGATCTTGTCCTCCTGCACAAAATGCTCGATCAGCTCTGTGCATTTCAGAATTTCGGCAGACTTGCTATAGATGTTGATTCTATCCACAGGATCAACAGAGTCTTCCCCTCTAATGTGATTCACCGTCTCGGCAATTGTTGTTGTAGCTTTGCACGCTTGGGCTACTGGTTGAGTCATCAGCATCGTGATACCGTGAAAAACGCCTGTCATGGCGTCGGTCACGGATCCAACAAGATCCATAGCCATCATTTCCCATCCACCAGGAAGGCTCCTCATTGCACTCTTGTAGCTTTCCTGTGCTTCTTTCAGTTCTTCTTCCAAAACTTTGACTGCCTTCTTGGAACGTTCAACAGCTTCTTTTGAGGACTCCTCCCTAAGTTTATTCTCATCTAGAGTCCTCTTGACTGCATCCAGCTCTTCTCCATAAAGGTTTCTAGCTTTTAGACACACTTCCAGTAGTTCATGGATAATATTGATGACTTCTTCAAACCGTTCTTTGGTTGAATTGGCCAACTCAAGGCATCTGTCTGCAATGCCACGGATGTTCGTCAACTGGTTGGGAAGATGATCTTTGACGACCTCATTGTTGCCTTGGAACAGAATCTTAACCACAGTCATCATGTAATTTGGAACAGTTAGTGTTAGTAGCCTGATCTGATCCATGTTTGTATGAGCCTCATTGAATGCCCACCAACCAGAGTTACACACTTGCATGAGGCAGGCACAGAATGAATCTGGGTATTTGATATACTTGTAGCCTTCCTTGGGTGGGTTTTTGTTGATGGAGAAATCAGTTTTGGAAGATAAAAAGGCCAGTTCTGCCATTATGGCAATAGAGAATGGTGCAGGAGATAAGTAATCCTCCCAGTTGGCATAGGGTTGCATTATCAGCTGATTCTGGTTTCTCATCTGCTCTGCTGTAGTCAGGCTTTGATTTACCTCTGCAATTTGGGAATCCATTTTCTCTTTGTTCCTGATAAAGAATAGAAGATTCGATTTAGACAAATTGTTGACAAATTAAAGGTAAGAAAACAGCTTTAAGTGTAGCAGTATGGTGTTTGCGCTACAGAATATACCAGAACATCTCCAGAAATCCTCCAGAAGGATCAAAATTCGCTTCCAGAGCCAAACTTTTTTGTCTTTTCAGACCCGAGACACACTTTTTAAATAAAATGGCAGATTGTAGATGCTAAACTGCATTTCATTGCTGTGTACCAGTATTTTGCAATGACAATAAAGATCTATCTATCTATCTATCTATCTATCTGGTTTGACACTCTAACATAGAAGATTTGAGAAGTGCTGTGTGACTTGGCATTTAGACACGTAGAGTATTAACAAAGATATATCATTTATTTCTCAAATCAAACTTATTTACACTCAAAAATAAATAGATTTATAAATATACATATAATATATATTAGTCTGACACAGTTCAAAATTCTTAAAGATTAAAAAGAACATTGAATGTAAGAGTGACAGACACATGGATCAATAAGGAAAGGTAGAAATATATATGTATAAGGTGATACAGGTAGAAAATCAGATGAAATAAGAGACTTGATAGTGGGAATATGAAAGATGTGAGTAAATGAGTGTGAGATGTAAATCAAAATTCTAATAAATCAAAAATAAAATGCAATGTATGTAGCTTTGAAATTAAAATAGACCATTTCTGGTTTGTTTTTATTAATCAATTAAACAAACTTGAAAAAGGATATACAAGTGGGTATTTCTTGCTCTAAACCCCCCCCACCCCAAAAAACAAATCCATTCAATTCCATCACACTAAATCCCATCTATATTGCCTTCTAAACTTAATCACAAGACGCTTCGTCTAGAATAAAATGCAAAACATTTGGTAAATTTCCGTGCGGTGTGAAGATGAACATCTACGTGACGAGTGAAACGTTCATTCTAACCACATAGGCAGTTAAAACCAGGTCTTCTCAGCTACAGAGGTGAAGAAAGAGAGAAGTGTGAAGAAAAACTTGGTGGGAAAATGAGTTGTGGTACAACACACACATTTCATGAAACTGTTCTATAGGTCTGTTTAACATCCTTATCTACTTCCTCTGACCCTCACCTGGTCTGGGTGTGTTTCTTTCCCCCCACACATCTATGCATAATGTCTATATAAGCTTGCTAGGTAAGAAGCGTTAGATGGATTCTGATTCAGTTTGGGGTGAGTCTGGTCTGCCTCTGAGCTTGTAACATAAAACATTGCTCCTGGAAAATGGGTTTGGATCCCACATTTAAGTTTTACCACAGAGAAGCACGCAGATTGATAGAAATATGGAGTCCTTTCTTTCTCTTAATAATAATGAATTTAACAATAAATATACTTCAGTACAATTCACATTAAAAGCATCCACAATTCAAATCTCAATTTCTATTAAATCCTGCAGCCCAAAATACAACATTCAGTTCCTCATAAGTGCAATAAATATAAAAGAAATCTGCTTTTTGCTTTACCTTTAAAACCAGATTGATTTCATTCTGATTTAGTTTGGGGTGAGTCTGGTCTGCCTCTGAGCTTGTAACATAAAACATTGCTCCTGGAAAATGGGCTTGGATCCCACATTTAAGTTTTACCACAGAGAAGCAAGCAGATTGATAGAAATATGGAGTCCTTTCTTTCTCTTAATAATAATGAATTTAACAATAAATATACTTCAGTACAATTCACATTAAAAGCATCCACAATTCAAATCTCAATTTCTATTAAATCCTGCAGCCCAAAATACAACATTCAGTTCCTCATAAGTGCAATAAATATAAAATAAATCTGCTTTTTGCTTTACCTTTAAAACCAGATTGATTTCACAAAGTATGGACGAGCTTTTGTGCCAGCTGTAAGTCAGAAGGTCTGGATCTGTTTGCCTCCTCCCTCTGGGTCTTTCTCTATTTATATGCTTCCTCTCTCTGGAGTATCTGCTCCACCTCCAGAAAAAAATCCCCACCATACCAGCTGCAACACAGAAGTTTAATCAGAGTTCATGAACAAATCTGTTAACGCAGAATTCAGCCAACAAGAAGCAGAGTAACAGCATCAGAAAGAGGTAAGTGGCCATGTGTGTATGTACAATGTGTGTTCTTAATTATAATCATTATATAATCATCACATAAATCTGATTGTAGTAGAGCAAGTGGGTCTGGGGAAGGAAAAATCCCAGGACACAGACACACACACACACACACACACACACACATTTATCTGTCTATCTATGCATGCACGTGAGTCTCAGGATCTCTTCCAGCTCCCTTCTCTCGCTCCTTTTATATTTTTCCTCCGCTCACTGCAAGAGAGAACAGTCATTAGGATGAAGTTTCTCAGGTGTGTCATTCTTACCGCTTTTCTCCCTCCATTCACAAACCGGCGCTCAGCCACGCGCCGCTGCCACACTGATGAATAGCAAATATGTAATGTGTTTATAAAAAAAAAAAAAAAGGTCTTCAGAAAATGTGCTCTCTTATGGCAAGTGCTGTGATTTATAGGAAATAAACTATGGACAACCGGCGGTCAGCCACGCGCCGCTGCCACACTGATGAATAGCAAATATGTAATGTGTTTATAAAATGAAATAAAAAAGGTCTTCAGAAAATGTGCTATCTTATGGCAAGTGCTGTGATTTATAGGAAATAAACTATGGACAATACTATGAATTAGGATTGCTGTGGTTGTTACCAGTGTCCGTCGTTAGAGGGTGCTGGATCACAGGAGAATAAGTTGTGTTCGGAGAAAATAATGGAAGTAAAAGATGTTTGGAAAAAGCACAGGTGTGTGTCATTATTTTAATATAGGCAGCGATGTTACTTAAACTGCATCTTCTGTCGGCCTCGTGTTACTCTTGTGACTGATATTTAGCTAAAATAAATGTGCACTTTCTGTTTCTATTTCAGGTTACCATGGCCCTGGCAGGTTCCTATGAGTAAGTGGGACGTGTGTTTTCACATGACTGAATGAAACAGAAAGGATGCATCCGTCTCTGAATAAATATATTGTCTTCTTTTTGTTGTTTTTGTAGAGTTGCGGTGAAGAACGCAGCCAAAGCTGTTATCAAGCCCCTGAAAATATGCATGTGCTCCCTCAATAGTGTTTATGAAGCCCTCATTGATGCAGATGTACACCCTGTTACTGGATACTGCTCCAACTACGGCTACATCAGGAACCAGATCGAACAGGCCTGGTGGAGTTTACAGTGTTAGGATGAAGCAGCCTCGACGTGCTTGAGATCTCTGGATAAAAGCTTGGAGACGCTCACGCAGGACGAGGGAAAATTGGAACGGAAGAAAAATGATACTAAAGAGGTTTTGGGTAATTTGAGAACAAGGCAGGATTCTAATAAAGAGATGCTCAAAGAATCTCAGGGAGCTTTGAAGCAGGCAGAGAGAAACCTGAGTTCATCAAGAAGGACAGTTGAGAGACAGGAAAAAAGGGTAGAAAATGCGAAAGAGTGTGCAACAGTTGGACTGGTGGTGACTGCTATACCATTTGTCGGATGGGTTGTTGGTAAGTATTCTAATTATATATTCAAAGATTAAGAAATAGTAAAAGATAATAATAAAAATCTCACACATAAATATATCAGTGCTGTGAAAAAAATATTTGCCCCCTCCTGATTTCCTCTATTTTTGCATATTTTATGGTTTTCTGGTTCCTATACTAAGACAAAAGATCATTCAAGATAAGATTGCTTTAGCAGCAACTACTGCAAACAAACACTTCTGATGACAGGAGATTCGTCTGTACAGGAGCATTGCACTTTCTGTTGACTATTTATGTTCATGCTGACAGTATCTCAGGGTTCAGATGGAGTTCAGGTCAGGGCTTTAACTAGGCCACTTCAAATTATGAATTATGTCTGTTACCTCATTCTGAAGTGGACTTGATTTACTACTTGAGGTTGTTGTTTTGTTGCCCAGCCCAGATCCACTTGAAAGTTCTTCCTCTGGATTTTCCGCTAGAAGAATGAATCCCTTAGTTGGCAAGTTTTTCCTTTTTCAAATGAAAGGGGAATTTCATGCTAGCACATCCAGAGACAGCCTGGAAAATCCAGGTGTCCCAGTATTTTTGTCCATAAAGTATACAAACCCGATTCCAAAAAAGTTGGGACACTGTACAGATTGTGAATAAAAACAGAATGCAATGATGTGGAAGTTTCAAACGTCAATATTTTATTCAAAATACAACATAGATGACATATCAAATGTTTAAACTGAGAAAATGTATCATTTTAAATGGAAACAAATAAGTTGATTTTAAATTTCATGGCATAAACACATCTCAAAAAAGTTGGGACAAGGCCATGTTTACCACTGTTTGGCATCCCCTCTTCTTTTTATAACAGTCTGAAAACATCTGGGGACTGAGAAGAAAAGTTGCTCAAGTTTAGGAATAGGAATGTTATCCCATTCTTTTCTAATACAGGCTTCCAGTTGCTCAACTGTCTTAGGTCTTCTTTGTCGCATTTTCCTCTTTATGATGTGCCAAATGTTTTCTATGGTGAAAGATCTGGACTGCAGGCTGGCCATTTCAGTACCCGGATCCTTCTTCTACACAGCCATGATGTTGTAATTGATGCAGTATGTGGTCTGGGATTGTCCTGTTGCAAAATGCAAGGTCTTTCCTGAAAGAGACGACGTCTGGATGTGAGCATATGTTGTTCTAGAACTTGGATATACCTTTCAGCATTGATGGTGCCTTTCCAGATGTGTAAGCTGCCCATGCCACATGCACTCATGCATCTCTGATGGTATGGGGTTGCATACAATCAGAGATGCAGACTTCTGAACTGAGTGCTGATAACAACTTGGGTTGTCCTTATCCTATTTAGTCCAGATGACATGGCGTACGAGTGTTCCAAAAGGAACTTCAAATTTTGATTCGTCTGATCACAGGACAGTTTTACACTTTGCCACAGTCCATTTTAAACTAGCCTTGGCCCAGAGAAAACACCTGCGCTTCTGGATCATGTTTAGATATGGCTTCTTTTTTGACCTATAGAGTTTTAGCCGGCAACGGGGAATGGCACCTTGGATTGTGTTCACCGACAATGTTTTCTGGAAGTATTTCTGAGCCCATGTTGTAATTTCCATTAAAGTAGCATTCCTGTAGTTGATGCAGTGCCGTCTAAGGGCCCGAAGATCACGGGCATCCAGTATGGTTTTCTGGACTTTACCCTTAAGCACAGAGATTGGTCCAGATTCTCTGAATCTTTGAATAATATTATGCACTGTAGATGATGATGATAACTTCAAACTCTTTGCAATTTTTCTCTGAGAAACTCTTTTTTGATGTTGCTCCCTTTTTTTTTTGCCGCAGCATTGGGGGAATTGGTGATCCTCTGCCCATCTTGACTTCTGAGAGACACTGCCACTCTGAGAGGCTCTTTTTATTTTGGAATGTGTAGCTCTCATGAAATCCAAAATGAGCCAATGTTTGGCATGACATTTCAAAATGTTCCATATTCAACATTTGATATGTTATCTTTATTCTATTGTGAATAAAATATATGTTTGCGATTTGTAAATTATTGCATTCCTTTTTTATTAGAAATTTGTACAGTGTCCCACCTCTTTTGGAATCGGGTTTGTATATGTATAAATGTATGTGTGTCTTTGTCACAGCACGCACCAATCGGCTGAACATAAACATTTTCTCTACAGGTCCTGCGATGGTGATTGGTAGCGCAATTGAAATTTCGGAAGCGTCAAAAGCTATCGAAATAGCTGAAGAGGAGGTGAAAAAGTTCCAGAATCAAGCAGACAAATATGAAGATAAAGTGAGCAACTACAGGTCCAAGATTTCACAGACCAACGATTCTATCACCCAGATTGATTATAAGCTGGATCAGATCCGCAAAGAGGTCAAAGTGATGAAAAGACAGAGGTGGGAAATCGCTGAGTTGCAGAGGAAGGTCAGGAGCGCCGTCCACCTTCTGAGAGTCCTCAGTGGGAAGGTCAACGTGATGGAACAACAGACTCGCATGTTTATCTTACATCAACCGGTCATGATGGTGATGGAGGAGGTCTTGAAGGGGACAAGAGAAATCGTGGGTAACGAGCTCCTCTGTAACGCGGGCGTGTTAAGCATTTTCGAGAAAATGAGGGTAAACAAACAACGTCTGAGAGCCGTCTGTGCTTCACAAAATACTGATAACGATATGATGCAATACTTCTAACAGTAAATAAATACATTCACTCAGACTTCAGGAGTCAATAAAAATGTGTAAATAATAAAGAATTCTGTAGCAGTGTGATTTGGGCTTTGTTGATGTTACATTCTTGTTTGGAACAGACAACCTTAGGAGAATGATCTTTCTGTGTGGTTGTGTGTGTGTGGTGTGTAAGTGTGGGTGTGGTTTCTGTAATCAATAAAAACCTCATAATGCTTCAGCATGTTGTCACGGATATTTTGTTTCATTTCACACACTGCACAAACCTGGATGGAAAATGGAATAAAAATTAGATAGGACAAGAAATAAAATGTTAAATAAACAGAAAAATAAAGAAAAAAATTATATACATATGTGAGGGATAATCCATGGCTAGGTGTGTGTTATACGATTTAACTGCAGGATGTGGAGGTGATTAACCACCCGACATGGAGCAATAAAATCAAACTGACTTAACGGATCACTTTCATGAGTTAAATTTTATATGGCCTGTTAGATCTAGAATTTGGCTGCTTTAAATACTACACAGAAACGTAGTGTTGGTGCCATAAGATTACATTTATTTATTATATTTTTTTAATCTTTGCTAATTAAATCTTTAAAAAAATAAACAAAATTAAAGTTGTACAACTAAAAATCCTATATTTAGTTCAGCAAGGACATTAGGGAATGTTTACAATAGTTATTTCACTTTCACAAATCACAATTTCACAAGGCAGAGCATTAATACAGAATGCTAAATAAATAAATTGCAAACTTCCTGTATGTTTAAACTCACATATTCCTTCCAGCCAATCACAATCCAGTAACCAGTCTGAACAAAGTATTTAATAAAATTGACAGAATTCACATGTACCACAAGGTTAAAACCGCATGATTTATTCTGAATACTCCTACTTACGTGCAACTGTGTGCCAATACATACATATGCAATGGTTCATGCCATTTTAGAAAGTTACAATTGCATTCGACCACCCTACATTATTCTACAATATTCCTAATATTCCCCTGTTCCTAAACTTCTCCTGTAACACTCATTATTTTGGCCCTGAGTAAAAATTCCAAAGAGAAAGTCCCCTCTTAATTCACTTCAAGGAAGAGATAAAGAGTAAGGGGGTTTTTATAAAGCGAAAGTATGTAGCTTCCACTGATCCAGTTTCAGCCAGATCACATGCATCACATCAGCCTGTATACACTTCCAGCCAATCACAATAAGGTTTGGTTCAATTCAGTATAAATATTAGCCGTTTCTTACATTCTTAAATATGGTATCATGCCATGATTTAAGTCACAGAGATTACATCTTTTCTTCATTCTGATCTTCACCATGAACAGTAAATGAAGCTCTTGATTTGTATCTGTTAATGTTGCTTGATTACATTTCCTGCATTTTTGGCAGACGCCCTTATACAAAGGAATTTTTTTACTTATATAACTGAACTGTTAAGCATTTGCTTAAAGGCTAAGATGCAGCAGCCAATCAGGATCAAGTATTCAGACTGAACATTGTATAAAATGGTCAGTATGACTTATTTTGAATACTGTTAATAATGTGAGATGTATGCAATTATTTGTAAAATCTATGTTTGTGTACAAAAAAAGGTTGGCGGAAGGGTGCAATAAATTCAAGGTCTAGTCTTATTTGAGGGCCAAAATGAGCTATGAGAAAAATCTCCACCTCGTCCACTTTGTTTTGAAATTGCGTTCCTGACTGCAGCAGGAAGGAATTTGAATGGAGGTCATTCCATTTTCCACTATTTGTTCCAGCAGTGCTTGCTGTAGACAGGAAGCACAATCATTTATTTAAGTCTATTTAAACATGGATATCAACACAGTATTACAAATATTACAAATATATAACAGACAAAGTTGATAAACATTTGAAGACTCAAAGGCAGCACATGACAATTTTCTAGGATGCTTCTGGATCCATCATATTTTCCTTTTAAAAAGAAGACACAAATCCTATGGTCAGGTAAAAACCTTTTTATTAATTGTACAATTATATCAGAAATAATAAATGTGTCTTTTTACATCTCAGGTTGATTCATAGAACCTCTGTATACGTTCCGTCTTGTGAATTTCCAAATCCGCGACTATACTGATCAGTGATCAGAGAGTTTTCCAGTATTACTAAAGCCCAGACGTCTGAGTATTTATTATATACGTGTTGTCGTAATTGTTTTGTGTAATAACATTACTGATTTGGACGGTGACGTATTCACTCAGACGTCCCCAATCAGTGGGTCGCAACCCAACACCAGGCTGTGGACAAGTTGCTACCAGGTCACAAGAACATTCTGGGGAAAATGTCTTATAGATACAACGCTGGTTATTTATTGTCAATTTTGCCCATTAAAGCGCCGCCATCCAAATCTACATACAGTCCAAATTCAGAAAACATCATTTCATATATATACATACTGTGTATATAGGTGTATGTGTGTGTCAATAAATATATATATATATTTAAACAAAATACACACATAAATGAACAGAAATTCAGTTTAATTCAATTTAAATATGTAGTAAAATATAAATTCTACAACAAATAGAGCAGTTTCTCTTTATTACATATAAATTGTTGAGAACAAAATAATGCATGTTCTTATGCAATGCAAATAAACACTTAACAATGATCAGGTAAATGAAAGTGTACTACAAGGAAGCAAAATATCAGTTTGTGCTGAAAAAGCATCTTTTTATCCTCTATTAATCTACAACATTGCAATCCAATTTGCTTAATAAAACATTTTGATGTGATTAATATTGTGGCTTGTTGGAAAACAATTGTGCAATATTTTATTGGCAAAAGTAGAAATTTTTACAAAAAAAGTTCAAAGCAAAACAATGTACTGAAAAATTATCTGGTAAAATGTTGAGTAAATATTAAGAGAATCCACAAAAATGCACAATATGTAAGAAATACGAGACAAGCTGCGAATTAATATGAACTATTATATAAACACACAATCTTGAGTGTTACATTAATCGTCTTTTACTAAATGAATCATGAATATAGTGTAATTGTTCTTTGGGATTGGTGTAATTCAGGATTTCAGATCTGCGTTTGTTTTAAATTTTAAAACCAACAATGTAGGATTTGCTTGAAAAACATTTTATAAGTTCATCAAAAATTATTGACACTTAGAATAATCAGAGTAAATATAGTGCAAAAAACATAGGGTTTCGTTTTAAGTTTTATTTTTGAATTTAAGTTTTATTTTGAGTATTTAATTTTTTTTTTTTACTGCACATTCATTTGCAGAAATCATGGGGTTTCTTTCTGTATTAATGGACATAAGTGATGCTTGGAAAAAAAAATCTTATTTTGAATACATATGGTGTTTCTGCGCCCAATCAGAAAGAAGGTACTAGAGTTCATCCATTTTTTTAAAAGGGCACATCTGGTCAGTTTAGAAAAGAAAGATAATGTGTTGCAGTTCGCCAAAAACTATATTAGCCTCGTAGCTCCAGCGCAAAACTGAAGACGTGACCTTTTTTCTTTTTTTCTTACCTTACTAAACTGTTCCTTAAAACACATATAAAGAGTTATTATTGACACTTAGATTCAGAGTAAATATAGTGCAAAAAATATAGGGTTTTGTTTTGAGTTTTATTTTTGAATTTAACTTTGATTTTAGGTTTTTTTTTATTTTTTTTAACTGCACATTCATTTGCAGAAATCCTGTATTAAATGGAAATAAGTGATGCTAATGCTCTCCAATAGGTATCTGGTGGTGACTTCTGTATAAATGCTTGAGATGATGTGGAGTGGGAATGTTGGAGACCTAAAAGGCTTTATTAAGAATAAATAAAATGGTTTCTTTTTGTATTTTGTATAATTGAGTTTCAGATCAACAGCAAACACTTTGATAAATAAAAATAATGTATTTGTATAAAGGTAGAACCAATTGACAACAGCTACAACCACAACAAGCTACAAACAAAACCAAAATAATGTTAATTGGAGATGATTGTGTTTATTACAGCTCAAAAATAATAATAAACAGGGCCACTTCATAATTAAATCATAAGCAAACAATAAATTAATTATATTACTAAAATTCTATTTAGCTTTTAACTGATAGTTAATGTTTTTGGTAATAATCATGCGATCTATAAGTAGCACACAGCAGTAACAGAAAACATTAACATATACAGTGGAACCCACTTATCTCGACCTCGGTTACCTCGTCAACCCTATTAAATCGACGTTTTTGAAGTGGAACCGCCAAATTCTCTCTTTATCTTAGCATTTTTTTTATCGGTTATGTCGCCGAACCCTAATATCTTAAGCACAAGGGGGGAATTTGCCATTTAACATCAGTTATCTCGATCGGCACTGTGCAGCCGCAGAAGAACTCGCAAAAGTGGCGGAAAAATCAAGGTTTACAGCTGCTACAGGTGTTTGTATTGTATACTGGTGAATCTTTGCTGTTAGTTACTGCACATATGCCTTTTGTTGTTAAATGTTATGCGATGAACGGGAGGCGAAGGTAGAAGCGCGGCGCTGAACAGCACACGGGAGAACGTGGGATGAGCAGCAAAAGCATAGAATGAACACCGGCAGGATCAGGGGGAGAATCCGTGATGCGCTTTGGGAAGAAAAGAGCAGCCGTTGAGAGAGTGCTGGTGGGAAGACACGTACCGGGATACGCATGAGCGATAACAACGACCGCCGTGAACCAACATATACCAACAATAACGGACAGTGAGAGTGTGGAAGTTTAAATAGGAGCTGGTGATGATGATAAATGTGCGCGATTAAAGCCGGGAGCTTCAGAGAAAGCGGCCGAGAAAACACCTGACACGCTGAAGGGGGCCGAAGGAGGCATGGCAGGTGGATTCCTGACAGATAAACATGTACTGTATGTATTTTTATAGCATGCCTTCATCAAACAAATCGCGGCAACACTGTTGTGTAAAAAAACCCTCCAAAAACACGTGCATGCACATTCTAATTTATTAACGCACATCATGTACATAAAGAAATTTCAAGCACGTTAATATATTGCCGCCATATTGATTTTCTCGATTTTCTCGATCATCGGTTATCTCGATGCTTTTTGGCAAACCCCTAGGACATCGACATAACCGGGTTCCACTGTATAATGTAATCCATTTTAAGGAGTGAATGAACCTAGATGACCAGAAGGTGGCGATATTTGAAATTGCTGCTACTGTGGTTTAATTATTTCCACATGAATAAAATCTAAAGGTTGTTTGTTTTTTTTTTTGTTTTTTTTTAGACACCAGGTGGGTTTGTTGGAAAGTTTGGGCAAGGATGGATGTGGCCTGCACTGTGGCCAAGTTTCTTTGTCAAATGTTTTCCCCCCAAAATTCATGAGTACAACTGCCAATTGCTGTAACGATGGAATTTTTGGTTATTTTTCTTACATGTAGTCTAATTGTTCTTTCTCTGTGAATCCACTTTGGGCAGTTTCTTGAATAAACTGTATCTCTTCAGGTTTAGCGGCAGGTAAAATGGCGAGCAACTCTTTTTCAATCTTCTTCAGTCTTGAATCGGTCTTATTATCAAACTCCTTCTTATTCTTGAGCACAAGTTTTTTGATTGCGTTCTGAGCCATGTCACAGGACTTCCTTAACTGCACATGCATTTGCAGAAACTGTGGACTTTGCGGATCAGCAGACATAAGTGTCCCCAGAGTGCTGACGCTATCCATTAGATATCTGGTGGACACATCGGTATAGGTGCTCGAGATCATGTGGACCAGGCTGGCGATGTTAGTGGCCTGAAAGGCTTGATTGTAGAGCATGTCTTTACAAAAAAGCTTCCCATCATAGGAATGTCTGTTTGATGTCTCAGCTGTGGTGGCAAAATCATTGAGAGTCAGGTTTAGGCTGTTTTTCACAATGTTTGACACCATCTGAAAAAACTGCACCATTTTCTCCCACTGTTTCTTCACTTTTCCCATGGCATCCAGACCTTTGACCAGCATTTGAATGGTAGTGTTGAAGTCGATCTCTTTGACTTGACAGTTTCTCAAAGTGACCAGGATCTCATTCAGCTCCTTCTGGTTCCTCTCCATGCTCTCCACATTCTTGTCATATAGCTCTCTTGACTTGTTCATTTGAGCACGAGTTTCTTCTATGCGGAACCGGGCGTTCTTTGAGGCCTTTTGTGAAGCGGTCATCCTCCCCATTTTACTTTCTTCTTTAAACATCATTGGGGGTTTGGGAGTCAGGGGAGGGGACTTTGTCACGTCTTTGCTTTTGCTGTCAAATCTGTAAGCTGATTCGGTTAATTCTTTGATTCTTTCGATTAACTCTGAAGTTTTGGCTTTATCACATTTCCCATCTGGTGCATATTTTGCTAGTTCTTTACAGATCATAATGCCCTCTTTGCATATATTTTTAGCATGTTCCCTTGGTTGGCATTTTGGGAGTTTTTCCAAATTTTTCATAATTCTTTCAAACTGCATTGCGGGAAATTCTGTTAGTGCAGCTTTGTTCTTTTGATCATACAAACTGAACCAGTCGATCTTGTCCTCCTGCACAAAATGCTCGATCAGCTCTGTGCATTTCAGAATTTCTGCAGACTTGCTATAGATGTTGATTCTATCCACAGGATCAAGAGAATCTTCCCCTTTAATGTGATTCACCGTCTCAGCAATTGTTGTTGTAGCTTTGCACGCTTGGGCTACTGGTTGAGTCATCAGCATCGTGATACCGTGAAAAATGCCTGTCATGGCGTCGGTCACGGCTCCAACAAGATCCATAGCCATCATTTCCCATCCACCTGGAAGGCTCCTCATTGCACTCTTGTAGCTTTCCTGTGCTTCTTTCAGTTCTTCTTCCAAAACTTTGACTGCCTTCTTGGAACGTTCAACAGCTTCCTTTGAGGACTCCTCCCTCAGTTTATTCTCATCTAGAGTCCTCTTGACTGCATCCAGCTCTTCTCCATAAAGGTTTCTAGCTTTTAGACACACTTCCAGTAGTTCATGGATAATATTGATGACTTCTTCAAACCGTTCTTTGGTTGAATTGGCCAACTCAAGGCATCTGTCTGCAATGCCACGGATGTTCGTCAACTGGTTGGGGAGATGATCTTTGACGACCTCATTGTTGCCTTGGAACAGAATCTTAACCACAGTCATCATGTAATTTGGAACAGTTAGTGTTAGTAGCCTGATCTGATCCATGTTTGTATGAGCCTCATTGAATGCCCACCAACCAGAGTTACACACTTGCATGAGGCAGGCACAGAATGAATCTGGGTATTTGATATACTTGTAGCCTTCCTTGGGTGGGTTTTTGTTGATGGAGAAATCAGTTTTGGAAGATAAAAAGGCCAGTTCTGCCATTATGGCAATAGAGAATGGTGCAGGAGATAAGTAATCCTCCCAGTTGGCATAGGGTTGCATTATCAGCTGATTCTGGTTTCTCATCTGCTCTGCTGTAGTCAGGCTTTGATTTACCTCTGCAATTTGGGAATCCATTTTCTCTTTGTTCTTGCTGAAAAGAATAGAAGATTCGATTTAGACAAATTGTTGACAAATTAAAGGGAAGAAAACAGCTTTAAGTGTAGCAGTATGGTGTTTGCGCTACACAATATACCAGAACATCTCTAGAAATCCTCCAGAAGGATCAAAATTCGATCAACACTGCCAGAGCCAAACTTTTGTCTTTTTTCAGACCCAAGACACACTTTTAAAAAAAATAAAATAGCAGATTGTAGATGTCAAACTGCAGGTCATTGCTGTGTACCTGTATTTTAATGATGACAAAGATCTATCTATCTATCTATCTATCTATCTATCTATCTATCTATCTATCTATCTATCTATCTATCTATCTATCTGGCTTGACACTAACAGATAAAAGTTTTGAGAAGTGCTGTGTGACTTGGCCTTTTAAACATGGAGAGCATTAACAAAGATATATCATTTATTTCTTAAATTAAACTTATATACACTCAAAATAATACATAGATTTTTAAATATATATAATAGTTTGACACTGTTCAAAAATCTTAAAGATTAAAAAGAACATTAAAAGAAAGAGTGACAGACACATGGATCAAAAAGGAAAGGTAGAAATATATATAAATAAGGTAGAAAGTCAGATGGAATAAGAGACTTGATCTTGGAAATATAAAAGATGTGAGTGAGCGAGAGTGATTGAGATGTAAATCAAAATTCAAATGCAATGTATGTAGCTTTGAAAATAAAATAGACCATTTCTGGTTTGTTTTATTAACAAATTAAACAAAGTTGAAGAAAGGAAAATACAATTGGGTATTTCTTGCACTAAAAACTCCCCAAAACAAATTCATTATATTCCATTCACTCTCTATCTCATCTATAATGCCTTCTCAACATAATCACAAATACTCTAGTATAAAATGCAAAACATTTGGTAATTTTCCGTGCTGTCTGAAGATGAACATCTACGTGACGAGTGAAACGTTCATTCTAACCACATAGGCAGTTAAAACCAGGTCTTCTCAGCTACAGAGAAGAAGAAAGCGACAAGTGTGAAGAAAATCTTGGTGGCAAAATGAGTTGTGGTACAACACACAAATTTCATGAAACTGTTCTATAGGTCTGTTTAACATTCTTATCTACTTCCCCTGATCCTCACCTGGTCTGGGTGTGTTTTTTCCCTCACATCTATGCATAATGTCTATATAAGCTTGCTAGGTAAGAAGCGTTAGATGGATTCTGATTTAGTTTGGGGTGAGTCTGGTCTGCCTCTGAGCTTGTAACATAAAACATTGCTCCTGTAAAGTGGGCTTTGATCCCACATTGAAGTTTTACCAGCAGAGAAGCACGCAGATTGATAGAAATATGGAGTCCTTTTATTCTTAATAATAATAATAATAATAATA
>MU551588.1:160074-205810 GCA_024362625.1 Silurus asotus
CACTTTTTTGTTATGTATATAATTCCATATATAATTCCACATGTTAATTCATAGTTTTGATGCCTTCAGTGTGAATCTACAATTTTCATAGTCATTAAAATAAAGAAAACTCTTTGAATGAGAAGGTGTTTTCAAACATTTGGTTTGTACTGATATATATGTATATGTATATATATATATATGTATGTACAATGTGTGTTCCTAATTAGAACATTATATAATCATCACATAAATCTAATTGTAGTAGAGCAAGTGGTTCTGGGGAAGGAAAACTCCCAGGGCAGCGACCAGTTTGGCCGGCTGGCAGGCAGGCAGGCAGACAGACAGACAGACAGACAGACAGACAGACAGACAGCCGCATGCATACATACACGTGAGTCTCAGCATCTCTTCCAGCGCCCTTCTCTTGCTTCTTTAATACTTTCCCTCCACTCACTGCAAGAGAGAACAGTCATTAGGATAAAGTTTCTCAGGTGTGTCATTCTTACCGCTTTTCTCCCTCCATCCTCGCCCTCCATTCACAAACCAGCGGTCAGCCACGCGCCGCTGCCACACTGATGAATAGCAAATATGTAATGTTTCATAAATAAAAAATAGGGTCATCAGAAAATGTGCTCTCTTACTGCAAGTGCTGTGATTTATAGGAAATGAACTGGATCTTCTGTCTGCCTTGTGTTTCTCATGTGACATTCATAACTTAAATTTAGCTAAAATAAATGTGCACTTTCTGTTTCTATTTCAGGTTACCATGGCCCTGGCAGGTTCCTATGAGTAAGTGGGACGTGTGTTTTCACATGACTGAATGGAACAGAAAGGATGCATCCGTCTCTGAATAAATATATTGTCTTCTTTTTGTTGTTTTTGTAGAGTTGCGGTGAAGAACGCAGCCAAAGCTGTTATCAAGCCCCTGAAAATATGCATGTGCTCCCTCAATAGTGTTTATGAAGCCCTCATTGATGCAGATGTACACCCTGTTACTGGATACTGCTCCAACTACGGCTACATCAGGAACCAGATCGAACAGGCCTGGTGGAGTTTACAGTGCTCGGATGAAGCAGCCTCGACGTGCTTGAGATCTCTGGATAAAAGCTTGGAGACGCTCACGCAGGACGAGGGAAAACTGGAACGGAAGAAAAATGATACAAAAGAGGTTTTGGGCAACTTGAGAACAAGGCAGGATTCTAATAAAGAGATGCTCAAAGAATCTCAGGGAGCTTTGAAGCAGGCAGAGAGAAACCTGAGTTCAGCAAGAAGGACAGTTGAGGAACAGGAAAAAAGGGAAGACAATGCGAAAGTGGGTTTAGCAATTGGACTGGGTATTACTCCTATACCAATTGTCGGATGGATTGTTGGTAAGAATTCTAATTATATATTCAAAAATTAAGAAAAAGTAAAAGATAATAATAAAAATCATACATTTAAATATATCAGTGCTGTGAAAAAATATTTGCCCCCTCCTGATTTTCTCTATGTTTGCATATTTGATGGTTTTCTGGTTCTCATACTAAGACAAAAGATATGAGAAAAAAGATAATTTATCAAAGATGGAACGCCTTAAAATGAATAATATTAGCAGCAACTACTGCAACCAAACACTTCTGATGACAGGAGATTCGTCTGTACAGGAGCATTGCACTTTCTATTGACTATTTATGTTCATGCTGACAGTATCTCAGGGTTCAGATGAAGTTCAGGTCAGGGCTTTTACTAGGCCACTTCAAATTATGAATTATGACTTTTTACCCCATTCTGAAGTGGACTTGATTTACTACTTGAGGTTGTTGTTTTGTTGCCCAGCCCAGATCCACTTGAAAGTTCTTCCTCAGGATTTTCCCCTAGAAGAATTAATTCCTCATTTGGCAAGTTTTTCCTTTTTCTAACAAGTTTATACAAATATTTGTATAAACATGACTACATGATTGCTATGTGCTTTTTAGATGTTCCTTCTTATGGAGATTTTTAGATGTTCTCCTAATGGAGATTTGCGGAGATTCATTTAGCCACAAATGTGTTAGTAAAGTATGGTACTGATTGTAGGTGAGAAGGTGAGGAGGTCTGGGGTGCAGTCAGTAATATCAGATTTTTATAGTAGTCCACTCAGGATCTTTCACTCCAAACGATGTAAAGCATATCTTCCTGGAGATGACTTTGTGCACAGGTGTATTGTCTTGCTGGAACAGGTTTGGGTCTCCTAGTTCAAATGAAAGGGGAATTTTATGCCAGCACATCCAGAGACATCCTGGAAAATCCAGGTGTCCCAGTTTTTTTGTCCATATTGGTATATGTATAAATGTATGTGTGTCTTTGTCACAAAACCCACCAATTTGCTGAACATAAACATTTTCTCTACAGGTCCTGCGATGGTGATTGCTAGCGCAATAGATATTTCTGAAGCATCAAAAGCCATCAAAATAACTGAAGAGGAGGTGAAAAAGTTCAAGAATCAAGCAGACAAATATGAAGATAAAGTGAGCAACTACAGGTCCAAGATTTCACAGACCAACGATTCTATCACCCAGATTGATTATAAGCTGGATCAGATCCGCAAAGAGGTCAAAGTGATGAAAAGACAGAGGTGGGGACTCGCTGAGTTGCAGAGGAAGGTCAGGAGCGCCGTCCACCTTCTGAGAGTCCTCAGTGGGAAGGTCAATGTGATGGAACAACAGACTCGCATATTTATCCTACATCAACCGGTCATGATGGTGATGGAGGAGATCTTGAAGTCGACAGGAGAAATCGTGGGTAACGAGCTCCTCTGTAACGCGGGCGTGTTAAGCATTATTGAGAAAATGAGGGTAAACAACCAACGTCTGAGAGCCGTCTGTGCTTCACAAAATACTAATAACGATATGATGCAATACTTCTAACAGTAAATAAATACATTCACTCAGACTTCAGGAGTCAAAAAAAAACTGTAAATAATAAAGAATTCTGTAGTAGTGTGATTTGGGCTTTGTTGATGTTACATTCTTGTTTGGAACAGACAACCTTAGGAGAATGATCTTTTTGTGTGGTTGTGTGTGTGGTGTGTAAGTGTGGGTGTGGTTTCTGTAATCAATAAAAACCTCATAATGCTTCAGCATGTTGTCACGGATATTTTGTTTCATTTCACACACTGCACAAACCTGGATGGAAAATGGAATACAAATTAGATAGGACAAGAAATAAAATGTTAAATAAACAGAAAAATTAGGAAAAAAATTATATGCATATGTGAGGGATAATCCATGGCTAGGTGTGTCTTATACGATTTAACTGCAGGATGTGGAGGTGATTAACCACCCGACATGGAGCAATAAAATCAAACTGACTTAACGGATCACTTTCATGAGTTAATTTTTATATGGCTTGTTAGATCTAGAATTTGGCTGCTTTAAATACTACACAGAAACGTAGTGGTGGTGCCATAAGATTACATTTATTTTTCTTTTTTTTAAATCTTTGCTAATTAAATCTTTAAAAAAAAAATTTAATTAAAGTTGTACAACTAAAAATCCTATATTTAGTTCAGTAAGGACATTAGGGAATGTTTACAATAGTTATTTCACTATCAGAAATCACAATTTCACAAGGCAGAGCATTATTACAGAATGCTAAATAAATAAATTGCAAACTTCCTGTATGTTTAAACTCACATATTCCTTCCAGCCAATCACAATCCAGTAACCAGTCTGACCAAAGTATTTAATAAAATTGACAGAATTCACATGTACCACAAGGTTAAAACCGTATGATTTTTTCTGAATACTCCTACTTACGTGCAACTGTGTGCCAATACATACATATGCAATGGTTCATGCCATTTTAGAAAGTTACAATTGCATTGGACCACCCTACATTATTCTACAATATTCCTAATATTCCCCTGTTCCTAAAGTTCTCCTGTAACACTCATTATTTTGGCCCTAAGTAAAAATTCCATAGAGAAAGTCCCCTCTTAATTCACTTTTGTTTTCATTGCACTTGTGTTCCATAACAAATTAGGAGAGAGAGGAAGAAAGAGAGAGCAAGGGTTTTTTTTGAAAAGCGAAACTATGTAGCTTCCACTGATCCAGTTTCAGCCAGATCACATGCATCACATCAGCCTGTATACACTTACAGCCGATGACATCCCTACATTATTCTACAATATTCCTAATTTTCCCCTGTTCCTAAAGTTCTCCTGTAACACTCATTATTTTGGCCCTAAGTAAAAATTCCATAGAGAAAATCCCCTCTTAATTCACTTTTGTTTTCATTGCACTTGTGTTCCATAACAAATTAGGAGAGAGAGAGGAAGAAAGAGAGAGCAAGGGTTTTTTTTGAAAAGCGAAACTATGTAGCTTCCACTGATCCAGTTTCAGCCAGATTACATGCATCACATCAGCCTGTATACACTTACAGCCGATGACATTAAGCGATTTTTTTACTTAAATAACTGAACTGTTAAGCATTTGCTTAAAAGCTCAGACACAGCAGCCAATCAAAATCAAGTATTTATACTGCCTATTGTATAAAATGGTCAGTATGACTTATTCCAAATACTGTTAATAATGTGAGATATGTGCAATGTATGTAATTATTTGTAAAATATATGTATGTGTGAAAAAAAAGGTTGGTGGAAGTGTGCAATAAGTTCAAGGTCTTGTTTTGGTTGAGGACCAAAATAAGCTATGAGAAAAATCTTAAAAAAATTACTGCAGCAGGAAGAAATTTAAATGAAGGTTGTCCTTAAATATTTTCCAGTCCTTGGTCCAGCAGTGCTTGCAGAGTGAAGGGTGTTTTGTGGAGGCTGTTTTAATTCATATATACACTTAGACTATTTCCCTACCAAAAGTTTGCCATCTCTGAGCCAAGTGTAAAATACTTGACCCCATCTTTGAATTCATGCAAAACTAGTTCATGTTTACTTCAAGACCCAATCAATGCTACGCTGGAGACTTGGATTAAGTAGTGTTTTCATCTGAGAAGGCAATGTGATCAGCCCAAAAAAGTGACACCTTGGTACATCAGAAGTAAATCATTTAAGTGTAATGAATGGATATTTTTGTCTCCAAGATGAGGATGGAATGAGAGGACTTTCTGGAATGAGAGGACTTTTTTCTTCCTCATACTTTTAAAGCCACCGGCTCTTTTATTAGGGATGAATTTTTTGCGCACTAACATATAAATTCAATTTTTTTTTAACCTACTTTTTTATGTAAAACTGCTTAGGGACAATGTCCATTGTTAAAATAGTGCTTTACAAATAAAACTGAATTGAATTAAAGTTTTTGGATCGGAATAAAACAATAACAATTATTTCAAGTCATGTCAGATCAAGTCAAGTCAAGAAGCTTTTATTGTCATTTCAACCATACATAGCTGATGCATTACACAGTGAAATGAAACAACGGTTCTCCTGAACCCTGGTGCTAATACTGGTTATTTTGGCCCTAATTAGCAATTCAATGAGTAAACCTCCTCTTCATTCACTTGTGTTTTCTCTAAAGAGCAGCTGTTCCTACAAATCCTCTTACTTGACACTTGTATTATGATATTATGATTATGGTGTATTATTGATAGTTTATATCCAGCACATCATGTGCTCCAAAACAAATTTAGAAAGGAGAAATACTAAGGGGGAGAGAGGTAGGAACTGAAATCAAAAGTATGTAGCTTCCACTGATCCGGTTTAAGCTCCATCACATACTGTACAGCGGAACACACTTACAGCTAATAAAAGGTTTGATTCCATTCATTATGATGAGTAAATAATTTTTATTCAAATTCTAAAAGATCAACAGGTTTGTGAAATACTCCAACCTGCCTATCTGGAACCAACATCTATATCATCGTTAAAATCCCAGAGTTCAAATTATTCTATAATCTGATGTTTGATTTGAACTGAAACATTTGTTCATGATTGGCTGATTAGATAACTAAACAAACATGTTAAAAATCTTACTACATGTTATCTCAAAATGTAATGTCTGCTTTAGATGGAGTCTTGGGAACATCATTTAGATGCAAAATCATTATAATAAAATTCTAATTTCTTTTTTTTTTTCGACAAAATGTTTTTTTTTTCAAAGAATAATCTACTTACAATGTAAATAAATAGCTGTTAGGCATGTAAAATCCAGTACAGGTAGTCCCAGAGTCCCAGATGCATTACATTTACACCATTGTAACTTAAAAATATCGATATAAAGTCGAGACAGGTGTAGCCTACTCAGGAATCTTAAAGAATGGTGATCAGTATGGGGAAGTATACTGTAATTTGTTAACAATTTTTTCAATGATAGCAATTTACACTACCGTAATGTATAAATTTTACAGTATATAGGTATGTGGTAAGGGGAATGTGCATGAAGGCTAGTTCGCGAGTGGAGGGCGGAGCCGGATGCACTCTGTACCGTAACATGGATGAAAAGGAGAAAGACAAGAGCTAAAACTGGGCTTAAAAACACCCAAAACACAGAACAAAAACATACTTTAACACCGAGACAACTCAACTCTAAGCCATACAAAAATTAACATGTAAAAATGCAAAATGGCTTTATTTTTCCGTTCAAATAGTATATATTCTTAGTTTAAACATTATTGGGTTTTTTGTTTTTTGATTATCTGCATATTCTGTGCACGATCTGTACATATTGCACCGCACTTATTGTCTGGGGTTCAGGGTTTCCAGTTCTTTCCAGACCTGCACAGAGGTGGCATGGTTATGGGTGAAGCCCCTTCAGCCCCGTTCGATACTGTATTCACACGTCATGGGGCGGAAAAGTATACGGGTATGGAGCGGTGCCGTGAGTTGAAGAGACGCTTGTGAGCTATCTCTCTCCCATGATCGCCTTCACCCTCAAGTCCCCGACATTACCCAAACTCTGCGTAATATGTCGGTGCCAGTGGGTAAGTGCCTGCCCTGCCCCGGCACCCTCAGGGACCTGGTTCATTAACCCTGCCACTGAATGTGCTTCAGGACATGGCCAACTCCAGCGAGCATCCTCTTCAGTCTCCACCCGGTCTTGTAGTGGTCCAGGAGAACTTGCCACCTCCTAGAGTCACTTTAGGGCACTGCCCTGGCTCTAGGCACACCAGAGGTCAGTCTCAAGAGACCAATGCCCCTAAGAGACTTCCTAGCAGCCTGGAAAGCTCTGCCAGATGTGTCTTAGTGGGTCCTGTCCATCAAGAGCAAGGCTACTCGATTCATTCCGAGTCTAGTCTGCCCTGGGGAAGAACCTAGTGGGAAGAATGGGATTCTTCCCACTCTTGTGGTAACTAAGCAGGCTCCAGTCATGGAATGAGAAGTAAATGGTCTCATTGTGGTGGTCCCTCCATCAGAGCGAGGCTCTGGATTCTACAGCCGGTACTTTATAGTTCCCAAAAAGGTCCTTGGGTTGAACTTCACAAGGAATGGACTGAGGCTGAGGTGAAAGCAGCAAGAGCCACCCCACACAGACATGTCAAGGAATTTGGCTACAGATGTCATATTCCTCTTGTTAAGCCACTCCTCAACCACAGACAACGTCAAAGGTTCAGTGGTGCAAAGTTCTCTTTTCCGGTGAGAGCAAGTTTTGTATTTAATTTGGAAACCAGTCTGGAGAAAGGGTGTAGAAACTCATAGTCCTCAGTCAAGTTATTTGAAGTCCAGTGTTAAGTTTCCACAGTCTGTGATGATTTGAGGTGCTATGCCATTTGCTGGTGTTGGTTCACTGTGTTTTTTTTAAACGGATTACATCCATGCCACGTTGAATTGAGTAATTAAAGCAAAAGTAGCCCCTACCTAGTATTGAGTGGTCAAGTTTATTTCTATAGCCCTTTTTACAATGGACATTGTCTCAAAGCAGCTTTACAGAACTTAAGAGTACATATACAGTAAATTAACATACTTTCCAGTAGGCCAAAATTCACTAAAACATTTTTAATTGGTATTATGAAGTATTCAAATTTTTTTTAAGAACTAAAGACTTAAATTACTTTAAATCTGTGTGCATTGAATTTTTTTAATAAACAAGTTTCACAATTTGAGTTGAATTATGGAAATAAAGTAACTTTTCCACGATATTCAAATTTATTGAGATGCACCTATATGTAAAATGTCATGTTTCTTCCAGAGTACCATCCATTTAAGATTTCTGTAATGGTTGTCTGGTGATTTGTCATTTCTCTCACACATAGATTGGTAAAAATATTTTCTGTTAATCCACTTTAGGCAGGTTCTTGAATAAACTGTATCTCTTCAGGTTAAGCCGCCGGTAAAATGGCAAGTAACTCTTTTTCAAACTTCTTCAGTCTTGAATCGGTCATCCTATCAAACTCTTTCTTATTCTTGAGCACAAGGCTAATGATGGCCTCCTTAGCCATGTCACAGCACATCTGTAACTGCATATGCATTTGCAGAAACTGTGGACTTTGCCGATCAGTGGACATAAGTGTCGACAGAGTGCTGACGCTATCCTTTAGGTATCTGGTGGACACATCAGTATAGGTGCTCGAGATCATGTGGACCAGGCTGGCGATGTTGGTGGCCTGAAAGGCTTGATTGTAGAGCATGACTTTACAGAAGAGCTTCCCATTATAGGAATGTCCGGTTGATGTCTCAGCTGTGGTGGCAAAATCATTGAGAGTCAAGCTCAGGCTGTTTGTCACAATGATGGACACCATCTGAAAAAACTGCACCATCTTTTCCCAATGATTCTTCATTTTTCCCATGACATCCAGACCTTTGAGCAGCATTTGAATAGTAGTGTTGAAGTCGATCGCTTTGACTTGAAAGTTTCTCAAAGTGACCAGGATATCATTCAGCTCCTTCTGGTTTGTCCTCATGTTATTCAGATCCTTGTAATAAAGCTCTCTGGACTTGTTCATCTGATTAAGGGTTTCGTCTATGCGGAAAAGGGCGTTCTTTAAGGCCTTTTGCGAAGCGGTCATCCTCCCAAGGGAAGAAGTCACATCTTTGCTTTTTCTGTCAAATCTGCAAGCTGATTCGGTTAATTTTTTAATTCTTTCGATTAACTCTAAGGTTTTGGCTTTATCACATTTCCCATCTGGTGCATATTTTGCTAGTTCTTTACATATCATAATGCCCTCTTTGCATATATTTTTAGCATGTTTCCTTGGTTGGCATTTTGGGAGTTTTTTCAAATTTTTCATAATTCTTTTAAACTGCTTTGCTGGAAATTCTGTTAGTGCAGCTTTGTTCTTTTGATCATACAACCTGAACCAGTCGATCTTGTCCTCCTGCACAAAATGCTCGATCATCACTGTGCATTCCAGAATTTCTGCAGACTTGCTATAGATGTTAATTTCGTCCATAGGTTTAACAGAGTCTTCCCCTTTATTGTAACTCTTTGTGTCAGCAATTTTTGTAGCTTTGCACATTTGGGCTACTGGTTGAGTGATTAGAACAATAAGTCTGTGAAAAGTGTCTATCATAACATCAGTCACAGATTCAACAAGATCCATAGCAATCATTTCCCATCCACCTGGAAGGCTCTTCATTGCACTCTTATAGCTTTCCTGTGCTTCTTTCAGTTCTTCTTCCAAAGCTTTGACTTCCTTTTTGGAATGTTCAACAGCTTCTTTTGTGGACTCCTCCCTCAGTTTATTCTCATCTAGAGTCCTCTTGACTGCATCCAACTCTTCTCCATAAAGGTTTCTAGCTTTTAGACACACTTCTAGTAGTTCTTGGATAATTTTGATGACTTCTTCAAACCGTTCTTTGGTTGATTTGGCCAACTCAAGGCATCTGTCTGCAATGCCACGGATGTTCGTCAACTGGTTGGGGAGATGATCTTTGACCTCATTGTTGCCTTGGAACAGAATCTTAACCACAGTCGTAATGTAATTTGGAACAGTTAGTGTTAGTAGCCTGATCTGATCCATGTTTGTATGAGCCTCATTGAATGCCCACCAACCAGAGTTACACACTTGCATGAGGCAGGCATAGAATGAATCTGGGTATTTGATATACTTGTAGCCTTTCTTAGGTGGGTTTTTGTTGATGGAGAAATCGGTTTTGGAAGATAAAAAGGCCAGTTCTGCCATTATGGCAATAGAGAATGGTGCAGGAGATAAGTAATCCTCCCAGTTGGCATAGGGTTGCATTATCAGCTGATTCTGGTTTCTCATCTGCTCTGCTGTAGTCAGGCTTTGATTTACCTCTGCAATTTTGGAATCCATTTTCTCTTTGTTCCTGCTAAAAAGAATAGGCATTTTGTCTTAGATGACTGATACATGAACCAGAGTAAGTGTAGCAGTATGGTGTTTGCTCAACAGAAGATATCAGAACAGCTCCAGTAGTCTTCGGAACAATGAATTATTTTTCTAAGAATCTAAATTTAAAGAATCTAAACTCCTTCTTTCCCACAACAATGACCAGTTTTCAAACCGCCTACTAAAAAAGTAATTGTGATTATTGCTTTCTCAAAGTAAATACAATAGGCTTTTTACACTTTCCCTGACCCTCACTTAGACTGGGTGTGTTCTCATATATGTAAAACGCCGGTATATAATCTGGCTAGGTGAGAAGCAGTAGAGAGATTTTGATTCAGCTTGGTGTGGGTCTGGTCTGTCTCTAAACTTGTGACATTTTTTAAAAATAGGCTTGGGTTTTACACCACAGAGAAACTGGTAGATTGATACACATACACTATATTGACATACGTATTGTATGTGCTTTTTGAACATTGCATTCCACATTCAGTCCCAATTCCCTCCACTCTTCTGGTAAGATGTTCCACTAGATTTTGAAATTAGCTTGTTGCTTTTGGGCTCATCAGTCACAAGGGTGTTAGTTAAGGCAGGTACTGATGTAGGTGAGGTGAGGAGGCCTGGGGTGCAGACAGCATTCCAATTCATCCCAAATGTGTTTAGTAGGGATGAGGGCCACTCAAGATCTTCTGCTTCAAAGCATGTAAACCATATCTTTATGGAGCTCACTTTGTGCACAGGGTAACTTTGCCATACTGGAACCGGTTTGGGTTTCTAAGTTCATGTGAACACAAAATGTTATTTTAGCGCATCTAAAGACGTCCTGTACAATTGTGTGTCTCCAGTGTTATGGTTAAAGCTTGAAGACAAACCACATATGTCAGGAAAGTTTAGGTATCCCAATCCTTTTGTCCATATAGTGTACATGTATGTATACAGTCTTTTTTGGACTTACTGATAATAAAAAATGTGAGCAAAAGAAAATAAAAGAAAAATATACTTTATATTCTTCACAAAGAAATTTTTGAAGCATTCACAATTGAAATAACTATTTCTATTAAATCATGCAGCCCTGAATACAACATTCAGTTCCTCATATGTACAATAAATATAAAAGAAATCTGTTTTTGCTTTACTTTGATTTGCCGATTGCTTTTACAAAGTGTGGATGAGTTTCTTTCAAAGCTGTAAGCCAGGGTCTGTATCTATATGTTTCCTACCTCTGGGTCTATTTATATCCTTCTTTCCACTGGAGTATCTGCTCCACCTCCAGGTAAAATCCCCACCATACAAGCTGCAACAAAGAAGTTTAACCATAAACAAATCTGTTGGTGCAGTTTTCAGCCTACTTGAAGCAAAGTAACAGTATCAGAAAAAGATAAGCGGTCATGTATGTATGTGTTTGTACACGTGTCACCAATTGATAAGCATTTTGAATCTGATAAATATTAAATATGAAATAAGCAATAAATAAAAATCATGTGATCAGAAAATGATGTGCCATCTTATGTCAATGCAGACGTTTACAGGAAATGAAGGGGATTTTCTGGTAGTCTTGTGTATCTCATGTGACATTTCAAACTGATCTTCATGTCAAATTAAATTGCACTTTCTGTTTCTAATTTAGGGTGACATGGCCTCAAGTTCCTATTAATACACTTGATTAAAATTTTTCATACGACTGTTTTGATTTATATATATTCAAAATTTTTTTGAAACATTAGCCATAATAAATCATAGTACTTTGGATACTTAAGTACATTTGAATACAAATACTGTTGTACTTTATCTCTATCACTTGTTTAATATAAACAGAATAATGTAATTAGGAATAATGTCTTGAACTACAATCACTATTAACAGTTCTGCATTTAACTTTTCTGCAGTGAAGAGTTCGCTGAACAGCACACCTCAACAATGATAAAACTAAATAAATGGAGATTTGGTGTTTCCCAGATGAGGATGGTTCCCCTTTTTGAGTCTGATTTCTCATATCTTTTCAGAAAGTTTTTCTTGCCACTGCTACCACTGGCTCAATCATTTAGGATAAATGTCCATTGTATATATATATATATATATGTGTGTATAAAAAATTATATTTTGGCGCTAAGTAGTGATTCAAAAAGAAAACTTCCTCTTCCTTTCGTTTTCGTTTTCTCTAAAGAGCAGCTGTTCCTGCTTTTTCTCTTACTTGACTCATATTCAATGAATAAAATTGTTCATATCGAGCTCCAGCACATCATTTATGTGCTCCATAACAAATTTATCAAGGTGAGATAGGACTCTATTCTCCAGTCCTTAACCAACACTGTTAAAATCCCAGACAAAAGGCCATTCTGATGCGTGATGTGATCCGAAACTTCTGGCCTGTATCTGTGTGATTTTGTGCTTTGCCTTGCTGTCATGCTTAAAAAAAAAATCTCATATTAAGCTTAATATTCTCTCATTTTCCATAAAATGTCTTTATTTTTTAATGAATTATTTAATTTCTAGTCAAGAAGCTTTTATTGTCATTTCATCCACCAACGCAGTACATAGTGAATAAAGTCTGTGTATAAATTCAGAAGTTCAGTACGTGGATTTAAAATCTAACCTCATCATCATCAGAAAAGAAAAAATGAAAAACACAATTTCCGCTCTGGTAGCCCAGTGGTTAAGGCTCTGAGTGACTGATTGTAGGTCAGCGGTTCAACCCTCAGTATCGCCAGGCTGACACTGTTAGGCACCTGACCAAGAGGCTTAATCCTCTCTGCTTCAGGGGTTGTGTATCATGGCTGACACCAGCTTCATAACGAATCTGGAATGTGTACAAAAGTATACGTTTTTGCAAACATCTGATTATGTTTAATACATACAAATACATAAGAATACGTTTTCGCATCGTAGTGTGAACTGTGAAAAGGGAGGTTTTCGAAAACGATGATGCTTTTTAGTCATTGCCATAAACGTCTAACGATTTGCTCGTTAGTTTTTTATTAGGCAGCAAGTGAACATTTCCCCCTCAAAGTTGATGTTTTGGAAGCAGGAAAAAATGGACAAGCGTAAGGATGTGAGTGAGTTTGATGAGGGACAAATTGTGATGTCTAGACCACTGGGTCAAAGCATCTCCAAAACTGCAGACCGTGGGCTGTTCCCGGTCTGTAGTGTTCAGTATCTATCAAAAGTGCTCCAGGGAAGGAACAGTAGTAAAATAGTGGCCAAGGCACATTGATGCACGTGGGGAGTTGAGGCTGAAGCATGTGGTCTGATCCAACAGACAAGTTCCTGTAACTCAAACTGCGGAAGAAGCTAATGTTGTCAGTGCTCAAAGTTTGCAGTGAAAGGGGGAACCAAAACAATATGAAGGCTGGTGGTCATAATGTTATTCCTAATTGGTGTTTATTCAATTATTGATAATTACTGTATCTATATGATTTTATTCATTGTATCACTGCTGCATGGTTTCCTGATCAGATATCTGCATATATAATTAGGTGTTCCTAATAAAGTGGAAGGTGGGAATATCTATACCAGTAATATAACAGTAATATCAGTAGACCTAACGACTAACAGTCGCCCTCTATAGACGAAACCTCGTCTCTGCAGCCTGTAAAGCCGATTCTAACGATAATTCGCGATTAAGGAGCAAGTTTTAGCTTCAAATAATTTAGAAATTTGCAGGAAAATATACTGATATTACGTGATATGTTACATATTACAAAACATTCCAGCTAACTTATTTTATTTGGAGAGAATTTTCTTTCGCCGTACTAATACATGGGAAATGTAGTTTTCCAGCGAATGTTTTTTATAACCCGCTGGGGGGAAGATTACTACAGTTCCCACAATGCACTCACACTTTTTTTTTTACTTGACGTCTGCACCCACGTCTCGTTCGATTGGACGTATCCTCCTGAGTGGACACTTCGCTAACCAATCAGAAGCTCAGACAACCGGTTTCTGGTTTACGTGGGCGCGGCGGAGGTAAAAATAAGCAGCGGCGTTGCCAGGTCCACTTTTACTCCCGCTGAAAAGCATACTTATATCAACAAGTAAATAAATTGCAGGCATTTAACTGCAAAACTCCATACATAATCAACTAAAATTAGTCTTTTTAATTGAAAATGACAAAAAATAAAAATTTTTTCATGTATTCTTTCATTTATTAAATAACCCTACAGTATATTATGTACTGAGGAATTTCAGTCTGATTTATACACAATTTCAGGACTGATAATACACAAATCTATTGGTCAGTAAATATTGGTGAATCTGTATTATGTTCTTCTGTTTAGCGATTTGACGTCATTCCAAAGCAGCTTTACAAAGAAAAATAGTTTATAAATATACATTTTAAATGTATAATTGAGTCAATAAGCAACAATGGCGAAGGGAAAACTCTCAAAAATGGTGCGAGACACAAACCTTAAGAGGAACCAGACTCAAACGAGAACCCATCCTCATCCTCAACATTAAATGTCCATTCTTTACAGTTCCATCATTGTTGAGGTGATGGATGCTTAAACTTCATGGAAACTGAGGTCCTGGGCCCATTGAAGCAATCTGTTGATATTAATCACAGTCCAGATCCATCCTCAAAGTTCTTGAGTTGCTCAGTGACTTCATGGATCTTTAGGCTGTTCATGTAGAACCGTCCTTAGCTCTATAGTCTCCTCTTGAAAAGAACTCCATCCAGAGGTTCTGTTGTGATGAATCAGGTGTATCTGAGGAGAAGAATGTGATAGGAGCACTGTTTAGAAGAACCTCAGGAGCATGTTTAACTAGACAAAAAGAGAGAGAAAGAAGGAGAGAAAAGGGTGATGGAGAGAGAAATATGGATGGTTAAGTTTTCTCATTGTTGCCTAAATGTTTTAATTACAATTCAATAATTCAAAACAAACTCATAGGAAATAAACTTATACATTTTTACTTTATAACCTCTTTATCTCTATGAAGCTGCTTTGGGGATGATGTCCATTAAAAGTTCTATACATATGATAATTAATTTTACTGAATTAATGCAGGTTCATTAGTGTTTATTACAGATTTGTTTATGATTAGACTTTTATTAGAAAGTTGCTAAAGATACTGTAAGGTTATTTACTGAACGAGTGAATAAAATAGGGAAAAAAATAGCCGTAATTTCTTGTCATATAAAAGTAAAAAGACTGAAAGAGCATTCATAACTAAGTGTAAACAATAAGTCTGATATGCCATGTAAGGGAATAAATCATAAACATAAATGATCATTTTTGTTACAAATAATGTACAAATTGTAATTGTTGGTATATTAGTGACGGAGAACTGTGCCTTTTATTTTTAATTATTAATTTAAATGATAATTTATATTTTACCTAGGGTTTTTTCTCCTTTAAAAAAAAAAAAAATGTAAGGTAATAAATATGATTTTTAAAATTTTGTTTGAATGAATGACAAATTGTAATTATTGGTATATTAGTGCTGAAGAACTGTTGATTTTTCTTTATAAAATGTGCCTTTTATTTTTAATTTATATTTTACCTAGGGTTTTTTCCCCCTTTAAAAAAAAAAAAAAAATGTAAGGGAATAAATATGATTCTTTTTTATTTTGTTTAAATAAATAACAAATTGTAATTATTGGTATATTTGTGCTGGAGAACTGTTTATTTTTCTTTATAAAAATGTGCCTTTTATTTTTAATTTATATTTTACCTAGGGTTTTTTCTCCTTTTAAAAAAAAAAAAAAAGTAAGGTAATAAATATGATTTTTTAAATTTTGTTTAAATGAATAACAAATTGTAATTATTGGTATATTAGTGCTGGAGAACTGTTGATTTTTCTTTATAAAATGTGCCTTTTATTTTTAATTTATATTTTACCTAGGGTTTTTTCCCCCTTTTTTGAAAAAAAAATAAATGTAAGAGAATAAATATGATTCTTTTTTATTTTGTTTAAATAAATAACAAATTGTAATTATTGGTATATTAGTGCTGGAGAACTGTTGATTTTTCTTTATAAAAATGTGCCTTTTATTTTTTATTTATATTTTACCCAGCATTTTTTCCCCTTTTTTAAAAAAAAAAGAAAAATGTGCATGTGGAAGCTTCTGTCACTAAAACAAACTCTGATCCCTGGTATAGAAATTACAACCAATTTCCTCCAGAACTCTTAAAACAATAAGTCGTGAAATAAAATGTAATGGGTTATAAAAATAAACAATGTATTTGTATTAACATTGCAATACATTTTAATGAGAAAAGCTCTTCAGTGTATGTGTGGGTAGATAGGGAGTAGAAAATGAGGGATTTCAGAATGTTGGAGATCTGGCAACCCATGAGGCATGGTTTCCATTTTACTCATTCTGGGTGAGGAACTTTGGAAACTTGTGTAAAGGGAGGTTACTGTGCATGTGCTTGACTACTGACTGCTACATATCTGTTTTCTAGAAGATCGTTGATCTTCTGACCGTCATGCATGGAGATCTGGGCAGTCTAGGAGTTTCAGATCAACAACAACAACAACAAAACCAGGCCAGATGATGATCTGAGCAGCTTGATTTGATTGGGTAAGAGAGATACTTCCACTTTACCATGTTGAAATTGTTCTACCTACATTAAAATGTTAACACTCCTTGACATAAGTGTGCTACATACACAATTTAGAAGAAACTTTGGGCTTTCAGAAGATGTTCGAGATGCTATGAGTGCACTGTGTTTTTGTTTTTACCACAATGTTGTTATTGCAATTAAAATATCAGTCCTGGAGCAATCCAGAAAAATAAGCAGTTTGAAAGCCACTGTGTCATGATTTTATATTTCAAATGTAATGTAGACATCATCAACAATGAGATTCCTCCAGTACAAATGTTCATCTGAGACTTTCTTTTCTGAAACCCCCTGTTTGAGAGCCACCTGCTAAGAATACAGACTGCATTCATATTAATAGATGGAAGGATTTCTCCAGACAATATTCAAAAGAAATTGTATTTGCAGGTGTTTTTTTTTTTCTTTCTTTCTTCATATATAGACACAAATTGTGACATAATCCAAATGAAAATGAAAGGATTCCTATTTAGTTGCATTTCCACGCTTTACCACTAGAGGCAGACATACAGTTTACCAAGCATGACAAGCTACCTATGACGTCACAGTGCACCGTCCTCCATCAAGAGTATGGAAGGCCAGAACACCGAACAGCAGCATGCATTCTGCATCACGTAACCTACCAAAACTGCAAGAATCACCTTATATACGATATACCTTGTATACCCAGTAAAGTTGAGTGTTCTGAATCCTGTACCGTGTTTTATTTGACACGCTGGAGCGAGTACAATCCCCTGATCAGCACACACCAGATAGTCAAAATTCTTATATGGTCCTTCGAGCTAGAGAGGAAAACTTCCTAACACTGACTGACAAATTTCAAATGGAAAAGGACACAAGTCCATTTGCAACTGTATTTCCTGTGTCTTTTTACGTAGCAGTATCAGTTGACCCACAACAGACATAGAGAGAACAACAGAGTGACAGAGAGGGACTGACAGAGAGACAGAGAAAGACAGACAGAGCTAGGGACTAACAGGGAGAGACAGAGAAATAGAGAGAGAGAGCAACTGACAGACAGACAGTGAGAGAAAGAGAGAGACATAGGCTGATTTAGAGATGGAGAGACAGAGAGACAGACAGACAGTGAGAGACAGAAAAAGAGAGAGAGAGAGAGAGAGAGAGAGAGAATCCGACAGAGAGCTTTTTGGATGCAGTCTGGTTTTTAGACTGATAAACCAGCCCTTACTGATTGTTTCCTGGTGGTAGCGTTGAGGCTCCAGCCAGAGGAACAAGTGGAGAAGTGGAAGGGTGGAGAAGTGTAGGAGTGAAGAAGGGAAGAAGTGAAGAAGTGTTCTCACTGTAGATCCAGGTTAGCTATTCTTATGTTGTATCTGATCTTTCTCTTCTTCTTCTTTCCCTTTAGGTTCTAAACATGTTCTCTTCCACAATGCTGAGGTTCTGTTTGTGTAGAACCCTGAGGCCGTGTGTACGAGGAGCACAGGTGCGCCGGCTCGGCACGCACAAGCACAAAGACAAGCTGGAACCTCTGAACACTTCTGAAGGAGCCAAGGATTTTATCTACAGCCTGCATGCTGCTGAGCGCAGCTGCTTACTGCGAGAGCTGCAGAACTTCGAGTCCATCGCCATCGCACAGGGTAAACGCCACACACACACATGCAGACATACACACACTGTGTACACATACACACACACACACACACTATATACCTACATAACACACACTGTATACACACACACAACACACACACTGTGTACACAGACACACGCACACACACACATACACAGGCTCACAAACTGTATATATACACACCCACACACTCACACACACACACACTATATACCTACATAACACACACACGCCATATACACACAGAGCACACACACTGAGCATATACACACACCAATCACCCACTTTATACACACAATGTATACACACACACACATACACACATACAAACACACAGAGCACATACACACACCAAACACCCACTGTATACACACATAACACACAGTATACACACACATACACACACACAAAGCACAAACACACACCACACACCCACTGTATAAACACATAACACACACACACGCACACACACACACACACACAGAGCATATACACAGAGCATATACACACACCAATCACCCACTTTATGCACACATAACGCACACTGTACACACTGTATACACACACATATACACACGCAGAGCACATACACACACCAAACACTCACTGTATACACACATAATACACACACTGTATACACACACACGCAAAGCACATACACACACCAAACACCCACTGTAAATACACACAATTTACATATACTATATACACACACCACACACACAGAGCACGTACACACAGCACACACTGTATATACACCGTATACACACACCCACACCGTAAACACCGTACAAACACACACACTGTATATTGTGCCTTTTTTACGTGCATTACGGTTTTTCTGAGGATTTAAAATGGCAAATTGTGTGTTTTTGTGCAAATTCCACAGAGAAAAAAAAATGCATAAATGGTTAATAAAAAAGCTTAACAACCGTCTGAACCGTTTTGGCCGACCTTTTCTCACAATGTCCAGCTTTTCTTAAAAAGTTTTATTTTTTAATTATTCTTGTAATTTTGTATTTGTGACTAAATACATTTCCTCTTCGCTGTCAGCAATCGAGTACAAAAACAGTTTTTAAATCCAAGTGAATATTATTCCAGCTAGTACAGATGCTACAGATGTGGCTAGCAACCTGACTAGTGCACCTTCTGACCATCCAAATTAAGGACGTGAAAATGGCGACGTTATTGGACGCCTGCTGGATGGCCCCGGTGTCACTAGCTTAAAATCTTATTGTTTGAAGGCTGTTGCTTTACCCAATCAGATTTCAGACTGGCGACACCGGGGCCCAGTTAGGACCCAACACTGGTGTATATGTTCAACATTTCTTTAAATGTATACATAAAATCCTGCATCTATACATTACTACTGCAGTATTTGTCAATCACCTGCGACTGCTCACCGGAGAATGTGATGCATGGATGCTTTTATTCTCAAAGCCGTCTCTCCTCCCATACAAACTAAATATCAATGAATGACTTCTTTTATTACTTGCAAGAAACCACAGTAATGATAATAATGATGAGGATGTGGAAAGACATTACGCTCTCTCACCCACATTGCACTTTCTTTCTTATCCTTCTTGATAGTAACATGGGGAAAGTTCAAGTGTGGCAGAGAGAGAGAGAGAGAGAGAGAGAGAGAGAGAACTTTACCCTTCAGTGACCCACATAACACTGTGATCTGATCAGTGACGTTCACGTGAAGAAATCCCGCTCTGCCGCTTATCACCTCAGCTATTATGCCTGTTCTGTCTTGCTCTGAGTGTTGACAGGCTTTGAGAAGATGAGAGAACGATAGGGGGAGAGAGTGTGACAGACTGACAGAAAGAGACAAACATATTAACAGAAAGAGAGAGAAAGAGAGACAGAAGGATCGAGAGAGGGAGAGAGAGAGAGAGAGAAAGACAGAGACAAAGACAAAGACAGACAGAGACAGACAGACATAGTAAGAGACAGAGAGAGAACGAAAGAGAGAGACAGCAGGCTGGAGCGAGAGAGACAGATGCAGACAGTCAGGGAGACACATACGCAGAGAGAGAGACAAACGGTTTGAGACAGACACAGAGAGAGAGACCGACAGACTGACGGAAAGAGACAGACAGACATAGTGAGAGAAAGAGAGAGAGACAGGAGGATAGAGCACGAGAAAAGACAGATGCAGACAGTCAGAGAGAAACACATTGTACTTTCCTACTTCTAACATCTACTTTGAGGACAAAATGTTCACTTGCTGCCTAATCAATACATCAACATGTGCCATGATGAGATATTCAGTGTTATTCACTTCACCGCTCATAATATTATTCCTGATCGGTGTATTATATTTCATATTTTTACTAGTTTCAGCTTCTTTTTTTTTTTTTATAGAAGTAAATGTATCATATTAAATGTTCACTGCCTCATACTGAAGGTCAGATTCTCCTCATGTCTCCTCTCCTCTGTTGAAGCGTCTTCTTCTGAAGATTTGTCCAGCAGTGGATGAAGAAGAACTAAAACGAAAAATCGCTTTTTAAAAGTACTAAAGGTTTTGCTTTTGGCCAGATTGATGTATGGAAAGAAAAGTAGTGATGCATATGAACTCTATGTGAAAAATCAATGCAGGTCAGCGATCCATTCTCCTGTACACCAGACCTTTATATGGAGTTGTAATGGAATTTTCACTTCAAAGTAGCGAAGAACAGCACGTTTTTTCTGAAACCTACTAGGTAAAAGGATAAAAGGGGTCTTTTTACTTGTCAAATGTACTTTACAGCATATCCCAGCAATGTTGGGAAGCTGGAGTCTGAGCACCAGATCAACCATGATACAGCACCCCTGGATCCCAGAGGGTGAAGAGCCTTGCTGAAAGGGCTCAGGTGTGGCAACATGGTGATACTGGGGCTGGAATCCCTGACCTTCAGATCAGTAAACCAGAGCCTCAATCATTGAGCTAGCACTCCCCTAGGTTTTCTAATATCCCAGCTTGTCAGGAAGCTGGGGTCAGAGCGCAGGGTCAGCCATAGTACGTCCCCCTGGAGCAAATAGAGTTGAGTGCCTTGCTCAAGGGCCCAACTGTGGCCGCTTGACAGTGCTGAGGCTTGAACCTGTGACTTTTTGATCAACACCCTGGGGCATTAGCCACTAAACCCCAACTGCATAGCAAAATGTATAAACTTTTCGCAACAGGAAAATACTCATGTACTACATATGCTTACAAAATGTACTTAAGTAAAGTAAGGAAGTCAACGTTTTTCCAACACTACGATTCGACTCTCCACACTTTATCCTGCATCTTGTTTTACTTTCCTTCTCATTAGTTTCTCCCTTTCTTCCTTTTCTTTCTTGACCAGAGAGAACCCCATTTAGGAGAGGGTTCTGCAGAGACACGGCTCCAGCTGAAGTAACTAAGGGTAAAGAAAAATGAAGCCTTGGTTCATTTCCCCTCTGTTCTGTTAGTCCTGAAGTGTGGTATTTTATTTAGTTTCTGTTTATTAGAAGAAAGTGTCTGGATTTAGAAATATCAGCCGCTCAGGGTTGCGAGGGGAAGTGAGTCAAGGTTTAATGTTTCTAAATCGGCATGGAACTCTAGGGTCTGGAGATATGTGTGTGTGTGTGTGTTATGCCTCGTGTTATGCGTCTGGCTAATAAGTCTGGCTTAAGCATTTAGCATCTATTACAGATGATTAATCGAAATGATTCCAGCTTTACTTCTTCTCATTGGGTTTTATTGTTCCATTTCAGGACGCCTCATCGTCCCAGTAGACCGTATAGACCTGTAAAGGGGTTAGCAGGAAACAAATGCTGGTGGTAAAGTGATGGAAAAATATTTTTAAGAAATCATCCTATGCATGATGCCAGCTCAGTATTCTGGAATTTGGTATTTGGTCAGCTTTTTCCTACCTAATTAGGTAAACTGGCAGTTTCTACTTCTATTATTACTGAGACCAACCAGGAAAACTAAAGCTCTTTGCACGCATAAAGCGACTCGCAGCGACGTTTCCAACAATATTTTCAACTGATGCCTCGAGAAAAGTTAAACGTTGTGCAAATATCGATCGACTCGGCGCCTGTTCACTAGGAATATCAAATCAAAAAAAATTTTATTTGTCACATACACATACATACAGGATTTGGCATGCAGTGAAATGCTTATTACGACGGTCCGGCATGAGGGAATAGAATGGGGGGAAAAATAATACAAAGAAAAAGAAGACTAATAAATAAAGTATAAAAACTATATAAAATAGAATGTAAGAATATATAAGATATACAGATATATAAGAGAAAACATGTATATACAAAAAATGGTTATGGCAGTAAACTGTGAACAGTAAACAATTAAAGGTGGTTAAGATTGTCTGTAAAGTGTCTGTGTGTGGAATGGTTTGGTGTAAAATGTCCAAAAAGTGTCCGTGTGCGGAATGGTGTGGTGTAAAATGTCCATAAAGTGTCCGTGTGCGGAATGGTTTGGTGTAAAATGTCCATAAAGTGTCCGTGTGCGAAATGGTGTGGTGTAAAATGTCCAAAAAGTGTCCGTGTGCGAAATGGTGTGGTGTAAAATGTCCAAAAAGTGTCCGTGTGCGGAATGGTGTGGTGTAAAATGTCCATAAAGTGTCCGTGTGTGTGGTATGGTGTGGTGTAAAATGTCCAAAAAGTGTCCGTGTGCGGAATGGTGTGGTGTAAAATGTCCATAAAGTGTCCGTGTGTGCGGTATGGTGTGGTGTAAAATGTCCAAAAAGTGTCCGTGTGCGGAATGGTGTGGTGTAAAATGTCCAAAAAGGGGTCCGTGTGCGGAATGGTTTGGTGTAAAATGTCCATAAAGTGTCCGTGTGCGGAATGGTGTGGTGTAAAATGTCCAAAAAGTGTCCGTGTGCGGAATGGTGTGGGTTAAAAATGTCCATAAAGTGTCCGTGTGCGGAATGGTGTGGTGTAAAATGTCCAAAAAGTGTCCGTGTGCGGAATGGTGTGGTGTAAAATGTCCATAAAGTGTCCGTGTGTGTGGTATGGTGTGGTGTAAAATGTCCAAAAAGTGTCCGTGTGCGGAATGGTGTGGTGTAAAATGTCCATAAAGTGTCCGTGTGTGGTATGGTGTGGTGTAAATTGTTTGTGTGCGGTATGGTGTGGTATAAAACATAAAGTGCACTGTGCTGTGTGAGTCCAGAGTTTAAAGTGTCATGGTGCGAAAGGTGAGATATGTACAGAGAAGAAGTGTGATGATGGAGAGAGTGAGTGGGCCAGTTTTTAGATCCTGGGTGTTTCCTGGTTTATATAGGCTTCTATGAGCACATGTAATCAGTCTGATTTTTTTTGTGAAAATTTAAACGCTATGTGTGCCGCACATTTGATAATAGCTACTTTAGCAACCAGTAGTATGAACACCCACTGACAACTTCATAATGCAGTCATTTTTACAGCTTTAAACACTGAATTTAATAACAGATTTTGAAGAAAGTGCTATCAGCCCTCTTTTACATACTTCATGAACTTGACGATAGTCTGAATGCTAAGCGAAAATGATACGGTGAATTATTAACGTTTATATTTACCGGTACGTTTTTTTATTTGTATTATTTATACGATTCGAATCAATTCTGTTTTATTTGTATAGAGCTTTTAACAACGAACATTGTTCCAAAGTAGCTTTATAGCGATAAATAGGTTATCAAATTTGACTTTGGCAAGAAAAATCTTCAAGATATTATGAGGAAGAAACCTTGAGAGGAACCAGTCTCAAAGGGGAACCGATCTTCATCTGGGTGGCACCGAATGTCCAATCATTACAGATCCATAAATGTTGAGGTGTACTGTTCAGTAATATAAGTAATAGATTGATTGTGGGCTGAAATTAAATGAAATTTTAATGGAAATAAACTTTACCAAACTGCATTATATTTAAATGAATGTTCTAATGGTTCCCCTAATGTATGATTTCAGAATATTTAGAAATAAAATTTCACAATTTATTTTCAAATTAAGCATATTTATTTATGTACAATAAAGTTCAATGGCTAAAAGATAGACTCATTATATTTACACATAACATAATTACCTTATTAGCCTTGTCACATTTTGCCCACATTGTGCTGTCTAATGTACAATGACGAAAACTACTAGCTCACGCTTCATAGTGTTTCAGTTACAATTAGTGACCCCAATTAAAATACTTATAGCATAATAATTACCTCAGAATTTTCAGCTCTGGATATGTATCACTGAATTTTCACCACAGACAAACATGAATCAGTCTCTACTTCTCAGATCATTTCATTAAGAGCTCTTTTATTATACTTAGTTTTTTTCGTAGCATAGAAGCCATGATAGAAATGGTGCAAAGGTAACAACTTATTGAATAATTCACTTCCTTTGTAGACAAGCTCTCATATTTATATCATATATGTATATTTGTTCTTCTATTTATTAACATTAATTATTCTTTATTTCATTATTTCATAGATTGAAAGAAAAGTTATGTGTGTGACACTATCTGTCTTTCCAGCTCTTTTATTCACTCCCTCATGCCATCTAGATGCTCAGTTTCTATAATATAATATAATATAATATAATATAATATAATATAATATAGTGTTGCAACTGATCACAAAACCCACGGTTCGGATCACATCACAGTCACGGATCAGATCATTTTTTTATATCAGCAAAAAAAAAAAAAAAAAAAAAGTAAAAAAATAAAATTTTTTTAAGAAGTAGACAAATAGAATTTTCTTTCCATTTATTACAAGAAAAGTTACACAGGGAAACACTTCCCTACATGCGATTTAAATGATGCCGGAGGCTTTTGAGTTTTTCTGCTTTTTCCGCTAGCCATTGTTGTTGATTGATTAGCATGTCCCGCTCACGTGAACACCTGACTTCAACAGCAAATGTCAGCAGGAAAAAAAAATGCTTTTATTTTGTGATCATTTAGAAATTAGGATTACGTCGTTGCAACGCTAATATTATACAGTAAAATAGAATAGCAATCACACAGATGCTGAGAATTTTTTTGTCAGAGAGAACGCATATATAGATCTCGGTGATGTCTAAGAGACCGTTGAGTTACATACCAGTACATGATTAACAAAAGCTTTGTTGAAGGACATTTTTTTTTTTTTTTACTGACATAGTGACATATGTCAACATCTGGATATGACACTTGTTCAATCACTCCTGGTTGAATAACTGATTTGGAAATATTACCTTACACAATTATAATACAATTTGTAACATGATCACTGATATGAAACGTAGACATTTTGATTGTAGAAATAAAAACATATGACAAAATATGATAAAAACTGCTGCATTGCAATGAGAAGATGGAAAGAAAAAAAAAGCCCAAATAATTGGTTTGAGTATTCCTTTGGAGATTTGTGCTGGAACTGTGCTGTGGAAAATCTTTTAACTCTAATTAATCAGCCTTGAGTGTGCATGAAAAATAGAAATATATAGAGAGAACGTGTGTTCTGCCCATGTTATAAAAAATGTCTTGGCTCTATTTTCTGGACACACCTGCATGATATTCATAAATCTCATAATAATAGAATAATAAACCTCCACAGATGAAGAATCAGAACAGTGACTTCATTGAGGCTTAAATCATGCGTTTGTTTGACGCGTCAATGTCGTGATTCATACGAATGTTTACAAGTCATGCGGAGCGCATGATGATCATACGTTTGTGTGAAAGTTCGAACAATTGCTTTGCTTTGATTTTGAACAAATGATTGTAGAAGGCTTTACAAAGTGGTGCACTAATATTTAGAAAATGTGTTGAGTAAAATCCGTAAAATTCACTTTATATTTATTTATTTATTTGTATTTTTTGATTTCTTTTTTTTTTATGCTGCTTCACATTTTTATATTAGTGCGTACACACATTCACCAGAAATAGTTTAATCAAGTTTCAGTAAAGTTACATGAATTTCTATGCATCAGTAACGTCTCTTTGCTCAAACATTGCTCAATATTTTGTGGGTTTTTTTTTTCTTTTCTCTTTAGAGAAACTGGAGTCTTTGCCCCCCAGCACCAATCAACTAAGATATGGTGAGATCTGTTGCACACTTACAATGATGTTCATGATGAAACAAACTTACACAAATTGTATTTCAAACAGCTAAATTGAGTCAAGTCAAGAAGCTTTAGTGTCATTTTACTCATATACATCTGACACAGTACACTGTGAAATAAGATGTTTCTCTAAAACTCTGGTGCTACAACACAAAAAATAGAGCTACATCACAACATAAAGCTCAAAAAACAACACATAGAGCTACATCACACAACATAGAGCTGCATCACACAACATAGAGCTGCATCACACAACATAGAGCTGCATTACACAACATAGAGCTCAAAATACAACATAAAGTTCAAAATACAACATAGAGCTACATCACATAACATAGAGCTACATCACACAACATAGAGCTACGTCACACAAAATAGAGCTACATCACATCATAAAGCTCAAAATACAACATTAAGCTACATCACACAACATAGAGCTACGCCACACAACATAGAGCTACATCACACAACATAGAGCTACGTCACACAACATAGAGCTGCATCACACAACATAGAGCTGCATCACACAACAAAGAGCTCAAAATACAACATAAAGCTCAAAATACAACATAGAGCTACATCACATAACATAGAGCTACATCACACAACATAGAGCTACGTCACACAAAATAGAGCTACATCACATCATAAAGCTCAAAATACAACATTAAGCTACATCACCCAACATAGAGCTACGCCACACAACATAGAGCTACATCACACAACATAGAGCTACGTCACACAACATAGAGCTACGTCACACGACATAGAGCTACGTCACACGACATAGAGCTACGTCACACGACATAGAGCTACGTCACACGACATAGAGCTACGTCACACGACATAGAGCTACGTCACACGACATTACGCCACACAACATAGAGCTACATCACACAACATAGAGCTACGTCACACAACATAGAGCTACGTCACACGACATAGAGCTACGTCACACGACATAGAGCTACGGAGCTACGTCACACGACATAGAGCTACGTCACAAAACATAAAGGCTACGTCACAAAACATAAAGGCTACATCACAAAACATAAAGGCTACATCACAAAACATAAAGGCTACATCACAAAACATAGAGCAACACTACACAACACAAAGTCAAGGACTAAAGTAAGTTGTCCTCGTGACTTAAAGTGCATCAAGTGCAAACAGTGCGGAAAAAGTCACCAGTGCACCAGGCAGCACAAGACGTGTAGAGATACACAAATCACATAACAGTGATGCAGCTGCTCAACTCAATGGTCCCCTCTGTACAACGTGGTCAGGATAGGGGGAGGTAGATTGACTTTCCTTAGCCTTCTCAGGATGCTGCTCGGCTTTCCTGCTGATGAAGCTGGTATTGAGTGACCAGGTGAAGATCTCCTCCAGATAAACACCAAGGAATTTTGATGCCTTTTGACTTGACATTTGGGAAGATATTTAAAATAATCGTTCTTTTCCTGTTCTGTCTAAAGAAAGATGCAGCTCTACCTCTGCCATGTTAATCTGTATTCTGACTCTCAGGACTCGGCCTCTGTAGTGTTTTAAATACGTAATATTCTCGTAGCAGCAGCAGTGGTGGGAAAATGTGCATGAAAAACCGTTTAGCGAGGAGAAAACAATCTACATATCAATCTGTTGTTCAAGTACACTGACATGCTTGTTTTTTTTGTTTTTTTCCCCTTTTTAGTGCTCCTTCACAACGCGCTCCCATTCGTCGGCTTTGGCTTCCTGGACAACGCCATTATGATCGCTGCAGTAAGTGGTATGAGTCTCTAAATGGTTCAGTGCTTCTGGTAATTCACAAGTTCCAGAAGCTGATTAGGGTGTTGATGTGATTACAGAGTTATCAGGGTTTGAAAAGGAACTGATTCTGGATCAGGGATTTTTATTGGCCCCTTTAACTAGTCAGGATGTACGTTAGAGATGTATCGGGTTTTTCTTTTGTATTACCGCATTATCATTTGTGTGGGTTTACAGGGAACCCAGATTGAGCTGTCCATCGGAGTGACTTTCGGAATCTCGACCATGGCAGGTACTGTTTGTTACACACCTGTACTGTGCTTAGAAAACAATTCAAGCTATAGTAATGAAGCTATAAAGATAGATATGATTTATAATACATTTGACCTTTTTACAGTGCATTACATTTAATTACATTTCAGACTGCCTGGTGTTGATAAATGCCAATGGGTAACTTGTGTACCAATGTATAGTGAGCCAGGGTCCTTACTAGCACCCTGCACATTACATCCCAAATTTGGCCAAAACATTTTAGTATAAAGGGGCCAAAAACTGAACTTGAATGAGTGGCATGGTCCGAAAGTAAATGTCATGATACAACAAGCTGTATTTTATTAAAATAAAAGTTGTCATTGGTCCCTCGATTTATGATTTAAAAATATTTATAAATAAATAAATCTAGAATGTTACTCTGTAATCTGCGTAACTAATAACGTATTAAAATTCACGAACATTTATAGTACAATTAAAACATAGAAACAATCCTATTTATAGTACAATTAAGTTCAGGGTCTAATACAGATATTCAGGCTAAAACCAATACAGCCATATGTTCAGGCATATATCCATGATCTCTAATATAAGACACAAAGCTGGTCCTTTGGATAAGACATATTTCCTTAAATTGAATTTTAATTAATTTTGCAGCTCAAATTTAAAACAAAACAAAAAAAGTAAAAAATGTTATGTTGTTTTTCCTTCTTCTCATATATACATGGCCAACTTTGGCCCACAGTCTCTCGTTCGGGCGTCTATAACTATATACTTGTTCATACATTTTTTGTTTTGAAAATGAGAAAACAAATAACGTAATCACTAAATATTTCTAACTAATAAGAATGTGATACCGCGGTACTCGTTGGTAATTCCTTACGGGAACTTGTGCCGAGTGCTGAAACTGACGAGTACCGAAGTATTTTTTAATGCAGTACTGTACTTTATAAGAAAAAAAGAAATTACAGAACGTTTCCCAAAATGAAAAAATGTACTTGCCAAACTCGCCACACACACTTCACTTCACTTTAGCAACACTTGCTGCTTGAGGGAGGAATTTTGTAGCGATTTGAGTCGCATTTATACCGCCCTCATTGGCTATGACCTCATTTGTACACTTCCATTGTGGCTTTCCTTGATTGCTTTTTAGCCTTATTGCTATCCTTTCCAGGCTTCTTGGTAGCATTTTTAATCACCCATGATTTAGGCTTAAAATGCACAGGAAGCACAAAAGAGAACGCTTTCTAGGGCACTCTGTCTCACTGCTTACAAGCTGACATGAGACTCCTCGTTCATCTGTTTTACCACGAGACTGAAGTTTTCTAGCGAGATTTGGTGTCGAGCGTTGAGCATGTGACGAGTGCCAAACACCAAGGTTCTGTATTGCTATAAAATACACCCCATTTATAGTACCGCCCGGTCCTAGAGAGCTTGTAGCTTAGTGGTTAAGGCATTGGGCTTTGGATCGAAGGTCATGAGTTCAAATACCAGCCACAACAAGCTGCCACTCTTGGGCCCCTGAGCAAGACCATAGTCATATATGACTTTTATATGAGTAAAAAATACTGAATGGGTCATTTTCTCTTCTTGCAACATACATGGACCGGGCAAAGAAACAGAAAAGACTTGTCTGAACATCAGAAACGCCAAGCTGTGTACACCTGTATAATCAGACATGGGTTAATAACCAGTCAAGAACATGGGGGTGAAGTGGAAAGATCGCTGAGGTGGTAAACATGCTATGTAAGCACAACACAAGTCTTCCAGCCCAAACTGCTTCCACCCGCATTTTTACTGTGTGTAGTATAAACACTGGTGTCTAAAATTATACCCAGTCTCAGAGTCTTTTCTAACGGTGCACATATTCACATATATGGTGTGACCCAAACAGAGACAGCAGAAGTCTAGAATAACTATCATAGAGGCTGTGATGTTGAAATATATGGACACCACTCACCAATCTGTGTCTGTGTTTCTCGTTCTGCTGAGTGAATGTGTGTTTGTGTGTGTGCGTGGTGACTAACAGTGTGTTCTGGTTGCAGCCGCGGCGTTGGGAAACTTGGTTTCTGACCTGGCTGGACTTGGGTAAGTATTTGAACACACATACACACATTCGCACAAAACAAAAAACCCATACACACACAATTAATATGCAACGTTTGTGCGTGTGCGTGCGTGCGTGTGTGTGTGTGTGTCTGTATGTGTGTGTGTGTAGGTTAGCAGGATATGTGGAGGCTCTAGCTGCACGTTTGGGGATGCAGATTCCTGATCTTACACCCAAACAGGCTGACATGTGGCAGACCAGACTCAGCTCACACTTAGTAAGTACTTCTCACTGCCACATGTGCAGGACACCATCTGAGCCAAACAAGTTTATCTTAGTCTTATCAGACCACAGGACACGGTTCCAGTAACAGGTCGTCCTTGGTTGGTTGTCCAAGGTTGTCTTTTGCTGAAGACGACCTTGGACAGGTCGTCTTCAGCAAACCTCTTGCGGTCTTTCTTGTGAGCAGCTTCAGAAAAGGGCTCCTTCTGGGATGATAGCCTGCAAACCAACTTGTTGCAGTGTGTGACGTACGGTCTGAGCACTGACAAGCGGACCTTCCATTTTTGCAACCTCTAAAGCAAAGCTGCAGCACTCATGCGTCTGTTTTTTGAAGCAGCTTCTGCACCTGAGGCACAGCATGAGGACTCAACTTCTTTGATGGACCCTTGCGATGTCTGTTCGAGGTAGAACTCGTCTTGGAAAACATCTGTATGACCCTGGCCACTGTATTGTAACTCAGTTCCAGGGTGTTACTGATCTTCTTATATTCTCAGGCATCTTTGTGAAGAGCAACAATTCTAATTTTCAAATTCTCAGAGAGTTCTTTACCATGAGGTGCCATGTTAAACATACAGAGAGAATTGTACTCAAAGCACCAAATTATAACTGCTCTAATACAAGATACACAAATTTGTATGGTCCTGTCAAACAGACAAAAACATAGTCCCCTTGCACGGCAATACAGCGTTCCTGCCACTTCTGGAATGTGTCCTACAGCCGGATCTCCGCAATGGTGTCAAAAAACGGCGACCCTCCATCTTCGGGAAGAGGGCAACGTCCACAGGAGCCAAATCTGGCAAGTAGTGTGGGGGGTGGAAATGAGATCATGTTTCAGACGAAAATACTTGCATGTGAGGAAAGCTCCGGTTGCACAGCTCCAGATGTACACAGGACAATGTCTTTTAGCACACTGACTTATGAAGGTTGGTGCTCCCTGTGGCTCTGCGTGCAGCCTTCTGCTGCCGTTTGTTAGCGTGTTACAAATCACGACTTGAACCTTTTTAATCACCATCTGTGATTTTGTGTGTGTGTATGTGCATATATTTATATTGTAGCAACCCGCCGCTGCATTCGGGCTGAACACAGACACGGGAATCTCACATCATGGAATACAGTGTCTTTATTGGTGGTTCAAAAGGGGAAAAGTGTTCTGGTGCCCAGGAAAGGGGGTGAAGAGTGGCTGAAGCGTTCCCAACATCCTCTGATGCCTCAGGACCCGACAGGCGGATTGAATCTGCCCAGGTTACATGGAGTTGCGAAGGTCTGCCGGAAATTCCGTTTTCGCATCTGCTTTCTTTGCCTGTAGTGAGAGGGAATAGGGGCCAGAGCCACCATTAGTCTGGAACAAAAAGGTTCTCCCCTCACTGTCCTCCCGGCGGCCTTGAAGACAGGGAGGAGCCGCCACTGTAATTAGTCTCTTTAGGACGCCACGTCTCCTTGTCCTCCTGCTGGTGGTCGGGTGTGGAGCGATTGCCCCTTGAGGGCATGAGGGCAATCTTTAGACAAAAAAAAAAAAATATATATATATATATATTTGTGTGTGTGTGTGTGTGTGTGCATGTGTATAGTTATAACTTGTGCTTGTGTGCAGGGGAAGGGGATCGGCGTCACCATAGGCTGCTTGCTTGGGATGTTTCCTCTCCTTTTCCTTGGCGATGATGATGAAGAGAAAACGAAGAGCTCGACAGTAACTCCGCTCAAAGACTCGAAATAATTTTTTTTTTCTTTTTAATACACACACCACAAACGCAACACTATTAGAGGTTTTCTCAAAAAAGAAGTGACCTTTACACTCTGCGTTCAGCAAAAACTCAATTGATTTAGTTACTTTAATACTGGATTTATACTGGAGCTACAAGGTGAACATTACTAACATGTAGGAATTGCGTTGTTTTTTGTTTTTGTTTTTTGCATCAACGAAATTATTCTTTAATGAGACAGGCCTTAATAACAGGAAGGGAACGGAAATCTGTATAAAGTTCCAGAAAGATCTTTAAAAGTGAGTTTTGTTGTTGTAAGATGGCTGATTAACACTACACTGTTCGGGTACATGCTGAGGATACATTTGTACTTTAATAGGAATAGCACAGGTCACATTTTGATCCAAACCGCATCGTCGTGTGTGTGAGACATCAAACATGGAGTTATACAAAGATATTTATAGCAATAGAAAAAAATGGTCAGCCGTTACTTGATCACATGACTTTAGTCTCGTAGTGATAGAGCACAACTAAAGGAACAAACTTCATATACAGCACACAGGTCTTTTAGACCAGTGGTCTCCAACCTCCGGGCAATTGGTACCAGGCCGCACCGAAAGAACACATTACTTACATTATTTCCGTTTAATTTATTATCTGATTCTGAATGATTTTATTTTGGAAAACTGCTGGATTCTCTCCTCCACATCTGTCTATGACTCACTCTTGGTGCATGTCATGATGCCTCTATCATATGTCTTACCTCCATCCTGTACCTTCTTAAAGGGGCTGCTCCGGGCCCTAACACATAATACATTACTGCTAAATTCAAACCCCCAAGCGAGCAAAATGAACAAACAACAACACAGTGGATTCACATTTATTAATATATTTCAAAAATATCAGCTTTTATGCTGGTCGTATCATTTTATTTTGTTGCGTTTATCCACCACACCTTAAAGGCCCAGCCTGTAAAAATAGTCTGACATTAATCCGGTCCAAATCCGTTTAAATCCTTCTGAATCACTCATTGAATGGATCCGAGGATTGTGAGTCCCTTAAGTCACTTGGAATTCTGCCTGCATCCACTAGAGGGCACTCACCGAATCCTTACAATTCACAGAATTCTTGGACTCATTTATTCCACTCACAAGTCTCTCAGATCCAGCTGATTTGCTCTGTGCTACGAGTCTAACGGATCCGCTAAATCCCACGGTACAGGATCATCGAGACTCGTGATTTTGAGTCTTGTTTCCGCCTGTACAGGAAGTGTCCTGACTCAAAGACTCAAGTGATCGGAGTAAATAAAGGATTCAGGAATTGGGAGTGAAATAAGGGATAGGGTTAATTAACTCGAATCAATCCGGATTAGTTCATCTTTACAAAACAAAAATGACACGGCATGTGACACGAGTTCATTTATTTCTGGAAACCAAATTTTCAGCTCTCTGACCTCCAACACCTCCTAATTTTTTTCCGAAAATGGAAAACTAGGACATTCTCCTTTAATCCTTTAACTTTTTACCTTTTAATGAGTAATTTTTTTCTTGAGGCCAATCAGCATACAGGCATATTCACTTGCATACATTTATAACATCGAAATTACATCAGATTACATTATCAGATTACTACAGTTTACGTCAGACTACAGTGTAAAGTCTTTTATGAATTCTCAAAAATTCTTAATGGGATTAGGGTCTGGACTGTGTGGTGATGAATCCATGTGTGAAAATGGCACACATGGATTAAATCCCAATGAATCCTGGTGTTTTCATCTTGGGGAAAAAATGCCCATGCTATTAGGGAAGAAAAAAATATTTTAATGTAAAAACTGATTATTCAGCATGTTCAGTATATTCATCTGACCCGTATTTTGGATGCATAACCTTGCTGAATTTAGATTTGACCAACTGAGCGACCCCAGATCATTACACTGCCCCCACAGGCTTGTGCTGTACAGTAGACTGGCATGATCTTTGCATAACTTTATCTGCCTCTCTTTTTAACCCCTGATGCACCACTCTGGAACAAGGTAAATAGAATCATCGATTAGTAGTTTTTGTAAAGTAACACAGCTATTTATGCCAATCTCAAGTGCTCTTTGCATTGTGCATATGCCAGTGCTTTTGCTTTATTGTCATGCTCCATAAAACAGCACAGAGACAAAACCCAGAATTGATTAAGGTGATTGATATCTTTGAGGGTTTTTTCCACCACTTCGAGACTGGACCTATTTTCCGAGTTCTCTTATAGTTAAGTAGATGCTGCATGTAACTAGGGAAAAGTTTTTGTAGATTTTGCGAGCTAATAGAAATTTAAAAAATGGCTTTCGTATTTAAAAATTGAAGTCCTGCAAATGATTAAGTAGCATTAAAATTAGTAGTAAAATGATTTTTTTTCCTTTTCTCCCTAGGTTAGAATTTTTTCCTGCACTTTTTTACACATGTATATATATTGATACTGGCCCATTTTATATACTTCTATGTAGAGGTCGATCGATGGATTTTACGATAATAATAGCTAGGTTGGAGCGTACTTGCCGATAAGCGATTAATAAACCGATATTTTTTTTCGATGTATACTTGATAAGGAAACAAACATAACACTCCATGTTCAATAGCGCTGTACTTTATTGCAAACATTAAAAAAATGGTTCTGAATCAAAGGTGCTAATTAAAATATGAATATATTAATTAGTAAAAATAATTTTATAAATAATACATTTCAGTGGTATGCCTCTAGAGGCCACTCTCGTAATGACAGCGGAACCTGAAGCAGGAAAAATCGGTATGGATTTTTTCCAATAGCTGATTAATTAGCAAAACTGTTGAATTGGATGAACGTCTATGTAAAAAACAGCTATACGGGTAGGCCCAGAAATATTTGAACAGTGACACAATCGTCATGATTTGGGCTACACAGGCCAACACATCAGATATAAAATGAAACAACTGAGATGCAATTGAAGTGCAAAATTTTATGTTTAATTTGAGGGGGTTGAACAAAAATATTCTATGAAACATTTGGGAACTGCAACCATTTAAATACAAAGATACCTTATTTCAGGGCTCAAAAGTAATTGGACAAATTAACATTACCGTAAATAAAATTTTCATTTTTAATGGTTTGTTGAAAATCCTCCGGAGGCAATGACTGCCTGAAGTCTTGAACCCATGGACATCACCAATGCTGGATTTCCTACTTTGCGTTGCTTTGACAGGCCTTTACTGCAGCTGTCTTCAGTTGTTGTATGTTTGTGGGTCTTTCTACCTTAAGTTGTGTCTTAAGCAAGTAAAATGCATGCTGGATTGAGTTGAGATCTGCTGATTGCCTCGGGCATTGCAGAGTATTCTACTTCTTTGCCTTAAAAAACTCCTGGGTTGCTTTAGACCCATATTTTGGGTTGTTGGCTGAAATCTGAGCAGAAAGTATATCCCTATACACTTCAGAATTCATCCAGCTGCTTCTGTCTTCTGTCACATCATCAACCAACACTATTGACCCTGTGCCATTGGTAGCCATGCATGCCCATACCATCAGAGTGCCTCTACAATGTTTTTACAGAGGATATGGTGTTCTTTGGATCATGAGCTGTTTCAAGCCTTTGCCATACTTTCTTTTTCCCATTATACTGGTACAGGTTGATCTTAGCTTCATCTGTCAAAAAATGCTGTTCCAGTACTGGCTGGCTTCTTCCAAAGATTTTTTGGCATATTCTAATTTGGCCTTTCTATTTTTAAGGCTGATTAATGGTTTGCACCTTGTGGTGAACCCTCTGTATTTGCTCCCTTGAAGTCGTCTCTTTATGAGATGTTCGTTGGGAGTGACAGGATTAGAAATGAGTTTATTAGATGGACAGCGCATGTAGGACGTTTTGGAGACAAGGTGAGGGAGGCGAGATTGAGATGGTTTGGACATGTGCAGAGTAGGGACATATGGTATATCAGTAGGATAATGCTGAGGATGGAGCCACCAGGACGACCAAAGAGGCGGTTTATGGATGTGGTGAGGGAAGACATGCAGATGGTTAGGGTGAAAGGGGCAGATGTAGAAGACCGGGGGGTATGGAGACCGATAATCCACTGTGGCGACCCCTAATGGCAGAAGCCGGAAGAAGAAAAAGAAGGTTGACTCTTTATGGTAGACTTGGATACTGATACACCTACTTCCTGCAGCGTGTTTTTTCTTCACCATGTTTTTTCATCCTAATGATGATCTGTTTCACTTTTATTGTGGGTTCGGAATTTAACAGCTACCAAACAGAAATTCCACACCTGGAATCGATTCCAGACCTTTTATCTGCTCAAGTGATGATGGATTAAACAGCCCATGCAGCCCCTAAAATAGCTTTTAAGGCAATTGTCCAATTACTTTTGGTGCCTCGAAAAAGAGGCAGCTACATATTAAGGAGCTGTAATTCCTAGACCTTTTTTTCAATTTTGATGTAAATACCATCAGCTGAGAGTCTGGACTTTAAGCCCATATTAATGATATAACTATTTCGAAAATGTTTCGGTAAACAGCTAAAATAAAAAACTTGTCACTGTCCAAATATTTCTGGGCCTAAGTGTATATGATGTCTCACCATATTGGAGGATACACTGGCTTTGAGAAGATGTCTTTTCGTTTTATCCACCGATTAGGAAAATGTGCTGCAGGTTTTAGAAACTGGTGCCTTCTGAAACATTCTATTATTAATATAAAAAGTCTGTCTGGTTTTTGTCCCTCCATATGCCAAGAACAACAAATTCTTCAGCAACAGTGAACAAATAAGCAATAAATATTGTGTCTAGGATTTAGCCACTCCTCAGGTACCTGCAGTAGTCTGAAGTGCTTTGCTCTATAAACTTCTTTTACATGTGAAAGGTGAAGGACAGGACATTTCATACCGAAAAAGGACATGCGTACGGGGACACTGTGATCATAAAAACACTAAAAGAAGAAAACATTTTTGTCACAAAGATTTCGTTATCTTGTCCAAAGACGTGGAATGTTAGCGGTATGTTTGCTGCCCTCTGCTGAATCTGGGGTGAACTGCACTTGCGATGAAAATATTAGCAAGCGCTGTTAGTCCTGTGCTAGTTACTTTTCAGTGAGGGGCTGGGACTTATTTCTTTGCCAGAAAAATGACTCCTGAAATGAAGAAATTATACAAATTCAATACATCACACTTTTTTTTAGTTTTATTCACAAACGACACCTTGCGACAAAGTTCTCATAAGTTGTTCCTCATGTTAGCATGAACAGCGTTTTTGTGTGTGATTTTAATGTTTTTGATATGAGCATTAACATTTAAAAATAGTGTGAAAGTGGATACATGTTTTAGGTTTTCATTTATATGAAAATGATTGATGAAGACCCATCCTGAACTCACGATCATCTCAGCGCTCATCCTCTTCTAGATGAACGGATGTAATATTTTATTTTAAATAGAGATACTGCACAGAATTGAACCCCAGTATGTATGTTTGATGCTAGCAGTATACTAAGATGCTAACAATCTAAAGCTAAATAAAAATATGAATGATGATAAATGTTTTCACTCCTGACTTGAAATTTCTTACAGAAAAATCCTCAGCTTCAGCATTTAACTAAAGTGAAATTTCCACGATATCTTTTGTCAACTAAATGCTCCCATTTACAGTTTAGCAAAGATTTAGGCACAGTTTTGGGCATCATATTTTCCCCCAGTGTGTATTGACAGCTTCCATCAATGGTCGAGGAGGTAAAAGATCTTCCTCTGGGACACTACACAGCCAGTCAACTGTTTCACGTTACTCAAAGGCAGCGTAATAGATTTGCCCTCTTCCACATATTTAAGCTCCTGGATTGGTTAGCGTCCCTGTGATTGACAGCGCGGCGACAGTCATGTCATCCCCCTAACCCTGGGCTGCGATCGCACTACGCTTTTCGCTCCATTGACCTTCATTTGTACACGTGAAGGGTGGAGACCGTGAACATTTTGCTGCTTTCTGAAGTTCGGTGACCTGCGGATTCGAGTCATGTTCTGTATTGTTGAAAGATTTATGATCACACTCTTGATGTCACCCAAATTAGGATGGGTTCCTTTCAAGGTTTCTTCCTCATAACATCTAAGGGAGTTTTTCCTTGCCACAGTTGCCATGGCTGCTCATCAGGGATAAATACACACCATTCACCTCAACTGTTGATTTGTGTAAAGCTGCTTTGAGACAATGTCTGTTGTGAAAAGCGCTATACAAATACTTGACTTGACTTGTGAAGATCGCCGGATGAACGATACATTACGGCGCGCCCTCTTCAAAAAAAAATTATAATGTAGAAAGCCGTGTCGGAATATTTTAAAGAACACCGCTTCAAGAAGATAAAAATTTTACATTGAAAAAAAAAAAAGAAAGGGGGTTTCGCTTTTCATATATACTTTCCAGTACAATAAAATTATTTCTTTAAATATCCCAGCAATACACGAATAAAGTGGTAATCTTTCATGGAAAAAGTCAACCTGTGGCATCATTGGGATTCGAACCTGTTTCTATTGTGACTGTCATGGACCTCAAACCCCATCTAAATAAATGTACACACTATAAATGTCTGCATGATCAGTGGCATTGGAGCTTCCATACCATTATTGTTGTAGTTCTGATTGCAAAAAAAAAAAGAATAAGGAAACTGCTGTGAAAGGTTAGCATATATCTATTTATTAATTTGTCCAATTATTTAAACTTTCTGGAATAATAGTAAACTCATATTCACAAAATGAAAGAAATTTCTGATCAATCAAGAATCATAGCATCGAGAAAATGAAAGCAATGATAATTACAATTATAGTCATATTTCCAATAGAATAATTGTCTTCTTAACAATATTAACATTCACAACATTTCTCCATACGCTGAGGTTTCCCACACGGTTAAACACTGAGCCTTTCCTTTCGCCAGGTACGTGTTTCGGTGGTTTCTAATAGAAATATATACATTCCTACGCTCCTAAAGCCCGTAAGAAGGACAGGGTGTGTATGGCTTGTCCATGTCTATGGCTAAGTTTAAGGGTAGGAGTCGACCCGCTTCGGGGCGTTTCATTCGGAAAGATTAGATACAAAAATCTCATGACTCCAAAAAAAACGAATATAGCGCTACACGATGGGAGGAGGGGGAAGAAATGTTTCACCAGCACAATCGTTCTCAGGAGGACTTTTTATACACAAAAGGTGACTAGAGCATCTAGAAGGTTCTGCTTCATATTTCACTTATCAGCGGTTCTGAGCCACAGCTGGCGAAACGGAGCCGAGCTGCTTTACGGACCAAAGTTTCAGAACCAGAACAGTTAGGCACGGGGCACGGTTAGAATTTTTTTTTTTTCATATTTTTTTTTTTTAAATAAATAATATCAGAAGTGCAGACAAAAGTTTATCAATACTTCCAACCACCACAGAAAAAGAAGAAGAAGAAGAAGAAGAAGAATTGTAATAAATAAATAAATAAAAAAAAAAGCAAGTGACTAAAAACCTACCAGCAAAACCAACTAATGGTGTATATGTGTGTAATCATCTATCGAACATCAAGGAAAGAAAAAAACAAAACAATAGGAACTTTTTAATAAAATAAATAAATAAAAAAAAAGAATAAAACCATAGAAATGAACAGGTCTTGAATCCTCAGCTCTTATTTACACCAAATCCTAACTGAAGCTCACGAGCGAAAGAAATCAGCTATGGATCTCCGAAAAATAACTGATCGAACGGCGAGGAAAATCGAACAGAAGTGTCGGATCGATAAAATGGGATGCGCCTAATGGAAAGAAGAGGATAACGGTAGGACCGAATGAGGTATGATGCTACTACTTCCTTCTACGATCGTCGTTTGTGTGTGTAAGTGTGTGTGTATGTGCGTGTCTCCATGCTTTAGGAGAGTAGTATATAATACATTACCACTATATAGTACATTGGTAATGGATATATTTGTGCTTAAATAAAGTTCTAATAGAATAAAGATGGGCTATAAGGTCTAGTGTTATAAATACTAAAGCTAGACTTTTTTTTGTTTTTTTTAAATATATAAATACTTCGATCATATAGAATTTTTTTTCGTCTTTACTGCAGTTTCCTCTTGAGGCGGGTCCCTGCCGTTAGCTGATGAAACCATGGTCGTCCTTCGGTGTTTTCCATCCGATCCCGTTCCTATTCCCTGGTTCTCTAGTTCACACGCACATGCATGCACACGCTCACAAAGGAAAAGACAAATCCGTTTGCATCGATGCCCAGAAGCACCGTTTTTTTTGTTGAGTTTTTTTTTTTTTACGCCGAATACGTCCCGTCGTTCACGTGCAGACGCAGGGCTACACTGGGGGTGTCGCTCGCCCCTGTGCGGGTGGTTTCTGCTTTTGTTTTTTCAGACACGCGTAGGCACACGGCGGCGCTGGATCTTCGCCTGCGTCGTTTCCCGTCCCATCGACCGGATGAGATGAAGGGATGCTGATCCTTCGAAGTCATTAAAGCAGCAACGTCCGAACAGAGACAATATTATTCAAACATTATACTCTTTCAAACTCCACAGGTTGAAAAAAAGAACCAAAAAAAAAAAAGTGAGAGTGTCCTGTGCGCTCCTGTCGATGAAGTGTGTCTTTTTTTTTTTTCTTTTTTTATTTCCCCTGTTTTGTATAGAGCTCTTTAGGCACAGAGAAGAGGCGCCGCCCCCAGCGCGCGGCACAGGAAGGGCTTTCTGAGCAGTATGGCGACGTCTGATTGGCTCAGAAAAGACCACACCTCCATAAAAAGATTGAAAAGGCTCTTTATAGGAAAAAACCAACGAAACCCCCCCCACCAAAAAAAACTACAAGAACAAAAAAACTTAAGAGTCATTATTAGAGCTCGTGAGGCTCGTAGGTTACGGTATTTTGGTAATACGCACCCGTAACCGCATACTGTATACACACGAAGATCAACACAACCCCCTCGTACAGCCATCATGCTGAGAAAAACAAACACGCCTGCTGAGAGAGAAAGACATAGAGAGAAAGTCTGAGGTGGAATATGGACGACGAAGAAAAAAAAAGGAGGGAAAAAAAGAAACCAGGATACATGAATCAGGTCCCTCTGTTTGTCGTTTGAATTTGTACCAAAGATTTGTGCCTAAAGTAATAATGGCCGAATAAGGATTAGAGTAAACAGCACCGAGTAGCTCTTTTGTTAATCCACTACAGAAAAAAAAGAGGTGATTGTCATTATTTTGGCTCAGGGAGGAAAAGAGAGGGAGAGAAAGTAGTAGAGAGATAGAAACAATGTGCTCTTGTGTAGGAGATTTTGTGTGCTTATTGTGGTTTTGATGTGTCAGAGCGAGTGTTTTTGTTTTGTTTATGTTTTTTTTTCCCCTCAGGCTCTTCCTCTTTCTCTCTCCTCTCTCAACCAGTCAGAATCAAGAGAGGGTCCTGGACTGGTGAGGGGTCCAGTCACATATCCTTTCGCGCTGCTGAGGTCCAATCATGTTCCGGTGTGCCCACCATAGATCGGCTAAGGAAGAGAAAGACAAAGTGAGCTCAGGAGGGCAGCAGGTGGCTCAGTGTCCAATAACGGTCCACTTAGCCTTTGATTGACAGGTTCATTGCCAAGGAATCTTGAGTAGCATTTTTAAAAATCGCTTGTCGTGTCATTTGTGCAATTCACACAGCATTCACACTATAGGTTTTTTAAATGACGAGTAAATCATACCGTATGAAGCGAAACACATTCAGATCAGCTAGCGCAAATGGCATGGGCATGATAATGATAATGATATGAGTGATCGATGGCAGTCACGTAAGAGCAAACACGAATGATTAAGATCGACCAAGTAAGAAAAAAAACACAAAAAAAAGACATGACTCATAACTCAACATCACTAATCCTGATAAGAAAATCTCCACCTCTTAAAAAATTCTCCAGGAGAGATATGAAATAAACCGGTGTGCTTCATTTAGACCTGGTGTCTGAATGAGTCAATCTTGCTATGACTAGTAACTTTCAAACAAACTAACGATTGGATAAATATTTCTATATTTTTTAAAGCGCACATCTATTAAAAAAAAAAAAAACTAGCACAGCTTAAAAGAACACTAGAGCCCTGAAGAAACCTTCTTCTCACACTCTATTACACAGACCCCCGTATAAAAAAACCTTCTCAGCTAGTCTTCTTAGGAAATTCAAAACATGTATCTCAGCTAAAATTGCTAAATTGAAAATTAATATATTTTTTTTATACATATATACTGTATATATATCATTAGCAATTCAGGCTGAGGTTCCAATTAATGGACAGATAAAAGTGAGGGGAAAAATGGACAGATGGCTGCAGATTTTTCATCCACAGACTTCTGGAATGCTGGAATGTGAGAATTTCGCTAGCAACAAGGCATTTGCACATTACAAAGCTCTCCCAATGTCCAAAAGGCCACATGACTAGCCCAGCCTCCCTCCCTGCATGGCCCAGAAGGCTGCGGCCCCAGCTGGTGTAGCGATGGCCGCGCCGGGGAAGCCGGTATTGCCACGTAGATCGCCGTTCTGGCTGATGTGCAGGTTTGGGGGCAGGGGAGGGAGAGCTCCGTTCCAAGGGGAGCTGGTTGTGGAAGAGAGAGCCGAGACGGGGTTCAGTGGAAAAACCCCTTCACCTACTGGAACCATGCTTTGCTCAACCGAACCCAGAGAGGAATATGGATCATCCTAACAGACAGAGGAACAGGAGGGCAAGGAGGGAGAGGAGAGGAGAGGGAAAGAGAACGGGGGAGAAGAGTGGAAGGTGGGCCACGTGTATGACATTACAGAGCAACTGATCAAGAATGTTAAGTAAAAGTAAAAAAGAAGGGAAAATGAAAAGCAAGGAGCAGTTACCCAGAATTGAAAAAAAAAAACACAAGTGAAAGGAACAGAAACATTCTGAGAAAAATACTATAGAAAAAGAGCTAGAACATTTAGAAGGCAAAAAGTACCAGTTGATACAGAGAAAAGGTAGTGTTTAAAGCAGAGGGTGTCTAGTAAGTGCTGCAGCCCCTACACACTCCAAACACCCTCCCACCTGAAACCCTGCGGTTCCACAGCCGGGTCCCAAATCTACCTATTTAGACCTACAGCAGGAGAGTTACCCTGAGGAACCTGATCCAATCACTTCCACTTGTGCGATTCCAGACTGGATATTAATGGAATTTGCTGCTACACCTACATAATTTATGCCTCTTGATCAAACTACAAGTTACACCATATAGAGATGCATATATTATATTAGTGGTTACTGGAAATACAGTGGAGTGGAAATACAAAGAGTTGAATCAGAAATACAACTGAGGTAGGAAAGGCTGTTCAGGATTGTGGTTTGTTGCAAACGTTGTTAGCAAAAACTGGGCACAAGACAAGAGTATGCCCTGGACAGAATACCAACCATTCAGGGGTGCACACAGGTTTATTGCTTGCAAGCTACTTTTACAGTTTTTCTCAGTTGCTTTGGAGCGTTTCTCAGATCAGAAATACATTTCTCAAAACTACTTGTTCAACCTCCACATCGTTTACTCACTTGTGCTCATCATCAGAACATTTCTCGTTGCTTTGATCAAATTGCGATTGCTTTTGTAATAGAATCATTTAATAGATTGTGTAAAATTATCTGCTGTTTCCTACATTATCAGTTGGTAAAGTTTGTGTTGATCAAAATATATTATACTGGTTTCACCTGTATAGTTTTAACCCCAAAACATCTCGACAAGTCATTGAATGCAAAATGGTTAAACCAGTTGTTAGAATTTGACTTGTGCAGATAAATCTTGAATCTTGAAACAGGTCAAAGGTGAATCTTGTAAACTTTAAATTGGAGAGTGTTTACAGACAGAGCAAAATACAGAATTATACATTATGAAAACGGATGAACAACCAAGAAACTAACAAACTTTTGTAAAGTACAGTAAAAGTGTGAATCGTTTCCGGTCTTTTGCAATCAATATAATTCAAATATGCAATCAAATAAATTAATTTGTGCTGCTGAAATGTATAGATACCAAACAGAAGGAAGTAACATTTTTGCATTTTTACTTATAGTAACCCAAACCGTAGTTTATATCAAGAAAATCTGAAACTGTGCATCATACTGAGAACACGACTAAACATTTTGATGATTTTGTTTGTAAACAATGAAAAAGGGACTTTTCATTCTGATGTTCATTGACACAAATACTTACTTTTGAGAGATGAACTAAGGATTTTGAGAAAAGTATCCAATGTGTTGTGCTGTTTGCACAAATTGTTTTGAGAAATGCACTTACTGGTTTGCAAACATTAGGGATGATTTAAGAAACGCTCCAAAGCAACTGAAATAAACTGTAAAATGCCAAAATGATGTACGCACAATGCTAGATGGTGTGTTTGACCGTGCATGCATGGTGATCTGTGTGTTAGAAAAGAATAAATTTTAGACTGGCCGTCCTATATGTGATGATAGACTAACATCCACATTTTTTCGGTGAATGGTATTTAATCTCTCCATATTACCCCTGCAATCTACTGGTCAATCGTGACCCTAGAAAAGGGGTCACCAATATGGTGCCCGTGGGCATTAGGTCGCAAGGACCATGAGTTTTTTTGCTATTCTTTTTTAAATCACACTTGCATTGGTGAAAAAAAAACTTCAAAAAATGTTTCATATTAGATTAGAACTGGTCTCCAAGTTAATTTTTGAATATGACATAATTGATAATCTGCAAAATCATCAAAGTTTTGCATATTGATATTGATCTGTTTCCTACCTTGTTAAATCGTTGTTGATAATGATTGTGAAAAATCATTAACATGATCAGTGTCTTCACATAGATTAATATCATTAATTATTAATAATAATAAGCATACAATTAAAGGTAAATTGAGAAAATGTGTTATTTCAGAAGTGTATATCAAACTGGTAGCCCTTCACGTTAAATGGTACCCAAGAAGTAGCTCTCAGTTTCAAAAAGTTTGGTGACCCCTGTTTTAGACTTATTTATTTTCTTATTTACCAAAGTGTTTTAGGGAGCCAAGAAGAAGTACCTAGAGGAAACCCATGCCCAGAAGAAAACCCATAAAAAATTCTTGGAGAAGTGATAAAAGTACTGTCTCCTGCAGTTTAGAAATGGCCTTATCTATTTGCACATTAATGGACCACACACTATTCCTTTGCCAAATAACTCCAAAATGTGTAGGTACAGACTATATATATTATATATACAGTGAGGAAAATAAGTATTTGAACACCCTGCCATTTTGCAAATTCTTCCACTTAGAATCATGGAGGGGTCTGAAATTGTCATCGTAGGTGCATGTCCACTGTGAGAGACATAATCTAAAAAAAAAAAA
>MU551588.1:205932-226154 GCA_024362625.1 Silurus asotus
TAGTTTTTCACCAGGTTTGCACACACTGCAGGAGGGATTTTGGCCCACTCCTCCACACAGATCTTCTCTAGATCAGTCAAGTTTCTGGCCTGTCGCTGAGAAACACAGAGTTTGAGCTTCCTCCAAAGATTCTCTATTGGGTTTAGGTCTGGAGACTGGCTAGGCCACGCCAGAACCTTGATATGCTTCTTACAGAGCCACTCCTTTGTAATCTCAAGGCTCTTCTCTGTTCTGGCACCGAGGTGGTGGAATGAACTTCCCCTAGATGTCCGTACAGCAGAGTCCCTGATTATCTTTAAGCGACGACTGAAGACCTATTTCTTCCTGAAATACTTACATTAGCACTTTCCAAGTTTGTAGAATTCGAGTTATATTTATATTGAGTTTGTATTCTTTCGTACCAGTGTAAGATTTATTCACTACTAGAGATTTAAAGCACTTTTGTACGTCGCTCTGGATAAGGGCGTCTGCTAAATGCCGCAAATGTAAATGTAAATGTAATCCTGGCTGTGTGCTTCAGGTCATTGTCATGTTGGAAGACCCAGCCTCGACCCATCTTCAATGCTCTAACTGAGGGAAGGAGGTTGTTCCCCAAAATCTCGCAATACATGGCCCTGGTCATCCTTTCCTTAATACAGTGCAGTTGCCCTGTCCCATGTGCAGAAAAACACCCCCAAAGCATGATGCTACCACCCCCATGCTTCACAGTAGGGATGGTGTTCTTGGGATGGTACTCATCATTCTTCTTCCTCCAAACACGTTTAGTGGAATTATGACCCAAATGTTCTATTTTGGTCTCATCTGACCACATGACTTTCTCCCATGACTCCTCTGGATCATCCAAATAGTCATTGGCAAAACTTAAGACGTGCCTGGACATGTGCTGGTTTAAGCAGGGGAACCTTCCGTGCCATGCATGATTTAAATCTATGACGTCTTAGTTTATTACCAACAGTAACCTTGGAAACGGAGGTCCCATCTCTTTTCAGGTCATTGACCAGCTCCTCCTGTGTAGTTCTGGGCTGATTTCTCACCTTCCTTAGGATCATTGAGACCCCACGAGGTGAGATCTTGTATGGAGCACCACTCCGAGGGGGATTGACAGTCATGTTTAGCTTCTTCCATTTTCTAATGATTGCTCCAACATTGGACCTTTTTTCACCAAGCTGCTTGGCAATTTCCCCGTAGCCCTTTCCAGCCTTGTGGAGGTGTACAATTTTGTCTCTAGTGTCTCTGGACAGCTCTTTGGTCTTGGCCATGTTATTAGTTGGATTCTTACTGGTTGTATGGGGTGGACAGGTGTCTTTATGCAGCTAACGACCTCAAACAGGTGCATGTAATTTAGGATAATAAATGTAGTGAAGGTGGACATTTTAAAGGCAGACTAACAGGTCTTTGAGGGTCAGAATTCTAGCTGATAGACAGGTGTTTAAATACTTATTTGCAGCTGTATTATACAAATAAATAGTTTACAAATCATATATTGTGATTCTGGATTTTTTTTTTTAGATTATGTCTCTCACAGTGGACATGCACCTACAATGACAATTTCAGACCCCTCCATGATTTCTAAGTGGGAGAACTTGCAAAATAGCAGGGTGTTCAAATACTTAAGAACCTTTATGTCTTATTTGTGAATTCTGCCTTCCTATAAGCATATGCCATTGTGGTTTCCAGATCCTTGATTTGCTCTAGATTTTTTTAACGGGATTGCTTGGTCTGAATGCTGAAATGTTAGATTTATTGAATATTCTTGAGAGTGACGTAAAGAATACATCTTATTCAATTTGCTCTGTAGTGTTGGTGGACAAGTTTTCAGAAAGATAGAAGAAAAAGGTTTGTGGTTATGCAGCATTGTTTGGATGGTGTGTGCTCTGCACCTTGTAAAGATCTGCAGTGTCTGGGACAAGACTTGTTAATAAAGTGGGCAAGTATCTGATGTATGTGCGTCTTTATGCAGAATGATTTAAAAAGTAATTCAAATTCAAGGTGCTTTTTTATTACAGTGGTACCCCGCTTATCGACCGGCTCAGACATCGACCTTTTCACTTAGCAAACAGTTTTTTGACCGAAATTTGCGCCCGCTGAACGACCAAATGCCCTCTTATCGACCTTTTTTTTAACCCCAACCCACGTGGAGCGAGGGAAAGGATCTTCCCAGTCTCGCCTCAGCCTTCGTGGAGAGAGCATCTATCGTAAATTAAACTTCTGTTTGTGAAAAATATAGTGTTATTTAGCGGTCAATATAACAATTTAGTGCGTGTATATTGTATATACTATACTTTGTTTGAAGTGTAAAGTGTTTTTTTTTTGTTTAAATTTGTGAAAATACTCTGGGGTCTAAAAAAAGCTAGTGATGTAAAGGCCAAGCGGCGTGTGATTTCTATGGAGACAAAGAGAGAAATTATCTCTAAGTATGAAAATGGTATGCGTATCAAAGATCTTGTTGCTATGTATAATTTACCTAAGTCTACTATATGTACATATTTGGCCAATAAGGAAAAAATTAAAGAAGCAAATCTCTTGCCCAGTATGTTGCGCAATGTTAACTTAAAACAAAGACCACAGGCTATGAACGAGATGGAAAAATTACTCGTTCTGTGGATAAAAGAGAAACAGCGAGTGGGTGATAGTGTTGATCAAGCAATAATTTGTGAAAACGTGAAAAAAATGTATGGAAATCTATTATTTATGTACCTGTATCATGTTATGTATTATTTAGTATTAATACTGCTAAAAACAGGGCAGAATTTGTTAATTAATGGGTATCAGTGGAGGTCAGGAATGGATTAATTGATGTCTTTGTGCACAGGGGCAGTGTTTGGGTCTCCTTGTTCAAGTGAAGGGAAAATTTCATGCTACAGCATCCAGTGAGATCCTAAACAATTGTGTGCCGCCAGCTTTGTGGTAAGTTTGGGGAAAAACAACATTAAGGCTGGAAAGGTCAAGTGTCCCAATGCTTTTAGTGATATAGAGTATGTGGTTGCAAAAAAACCCCCACAGAACTTTACTCCCATTGTAAGCAAGCTATATCTATATATTTGTTGCATATCTACAAGCACAAGTAAAAGTTTGAACTATACACAAGTAGTGTGTTAAAGTAAGCAGCTGCTCTGCTTTTAGAATAAAATCAGAGACCCACTTGGTCCCCTTTAATGTGAGTAGCATCAATCTAGTACTGTATTTCTATTTAGATAGATACTGTAGATAGATAGATAGATAGATAGATAGATAGATAGATAGATAGATAGATAGATAGATTGATAGATAGATAGATAGATAGATAGATAGATTGATTGATTGATTAATTGGTTCATTGATTCATTGATTCATTGATTCATTGATTCATCCCAAAAGAGGAATTTACAAATTTCCTAATATTTCTTTTAAAAATACACAAAAACACAAACCACCAAAACAAATGCGAACACTGTTCATAAAAATGGTTGCATTCAGGTTGCACTCACAAATCAGGTTCTCACAAATACAACAAATAAGGTTCATAATGAGGTAAATTAAAAAAACAAACAACACACCGCGGCACCCTGTAGTGTTGTGTAATACACAACAAACTCATACGAGCACAAATACCACAAATATGACGATGAATGAAGATCTGATCTGATGCACGCTGATACATGGTACAGTAAGAGGAGTTCGATTGCAATGGGATGACAAAACAGCAACTGCATACGTTTGCATGCACATATATCAATAATATAATCTTGGTTCGGAAAGTGTATTGTAGAACAGAACAGAACCATAACGTGGTGTTTGGCTGATTGGATAATTGCATGAATGAGCAGTTGTACAGGCGTTAAAAGCTGTTGGTTTGTATTTAACCTCAGAAAGTCCTTTTTTTCAACATACATAGGCCAGGTTATGGATCAAATTAATTCCGGTTTCTCAGTGCATGGAAACGTGTGTTTTAGCCAGTACTGTACTGCAGTTGGCTGCACGTGTGTATGTGTATATGAAAGAGACAGACCTCTCCTGTAAATATTCGGGATTTGAGGTCAGACTCGCCACTGCCTCTCAACTCATCCTCCACCGCCATCAGCCTGGAACACAACACACATCAACACGATCACAAAACTCCACAATCACAGAACGAAACAGTCAAACGACACACACATACAACACAAATCACAGAGGACATGCAGCAAGGCGTTTGCATACAACACAACACCAAAGCGCAATCACAATCATGCTACTAATATACACAAACCTAAGATTATATGCACCTTACGTCTATATCTATATACTATATTTATATATATATATCTAGATTTGGTTAGTATTAGTACTTTTATAATATTTAGAATACTTTTTTTTGTATAAGTGCTTTTTACTCCACAATATTTTAATTGACAATGAACTTTACAATTTCATTTTGTACCTCTGTTAAAGATGTCATTAAGGTTCAACACGCCCCTACCCGCATCTGCTGCCTGTCAGCGACTGTTTTGCACCGCTGGCCTCATTTTCAGTCCGAAAACTTCAAATAAATTTCAAACCTTGAGAACCAGCTTTTGTTGATGTTGCTCCAACTCTGAGACTGAGAGGTGCATCAAATAACAGTCAGCTCTGTATATTTGGTTTCACTTTATCTAAAATGATTAACTTTCATTTTATTTGTTCACTAAATACTAATGGTTCTTCGACTTTGTGACGTGATACTGTCATTTTAATTGTTAATTGAAAATCCGTATAGTGAAAGATCGCTGTACAACTTTGTCTTTGTATTCTAACGAGTTTTTTACCGCTGCATTATCGAGAGCATCCTGACCAACTTCATCACTGTATGGTACGGAGGCTCCACTGTGTGTGAACGCAAAGCCCTGGAAGGGTTTTCAAAACCACCCGACACATCACTGGCCCCCAACTACCTGCCATTGAACACCTTCACCACAGCAGATGTCTGCGCAGAGCTCACAACATTATCAAGAACTCTTCACATCCCAGTCACAAACTGATTAACCTCCTTCCATCAAGAAGGAGATACAGGAACATACGCAGTAGAACCAGAAGGTTCAGGTACAGCTCCATCACATTACTGAACTCTACACTACACTGCTAGATCACTGTAAAAACACTGTATATAACTTCTGTACAATTATACATACAATGTACATTTTGTAATTTCCATACTCCTCATTCTCTACACATATTGTGCCTTAAATACATCTGCACTATTTTATTTGTGTATCTATATATACACACACCTTACTGTACATATACCGGATTTTCCGGACTATAAGCCGCAACTTTTTCCCACGCTTTGAACCGCACGGCTTAAACAACGAAGCGGCTAATTTATGGATGTTTCCTGGGTTTTTCCCAGTTTCACAAACTTCAAGCAAAAAAACTGAGCCCCATAACATTAGACCAATGAAATTGCCGAACGGGTTCAGATGAACCAATGAAACTCTTTATATTAAATCAGATGCGCTCCCACTGAATCGCCCACACCACATCCTAAATATGGATGATGTTCCTCTGACGTTAGACCTGCCGCTCACTCGGACTGTCTACAGGAAATGACAATCATTAGTCACGCTGAAAACAACGGGCATGAAAAAACACACTTCACCTGTGTTCTGAGCTGCACGGCATCGGGAGAAAAGATTCACCGAAGGTGATTTTTAAACGCACGACGATGCCAAAAGAAAAACTCCCGAGAAAAATTGTGAAAGGAAGGAGGTAGACAGTGAACTATGACTTTCTTGGTAGGCTACTGTTTAGATACAAGCCGTGTAACAGACAGTCTTTTATTAAAGCCTGTGTAAAGTTCATTAGTTTCAGTGTAGACACTGCGGCTTATAGACAGGGGCGGCTTATTTATGTTCAAAATAAAAATCTTTGTCAAATTCAGTGTTTGCGGCTTATATTTGGGTGCGCTTAATAGTCCGGAAATTACGGTACATATATTTTCTTTATGAACATCTTTTTACTGCTATAGACTTTATATTTATTCACTGTACATACTTTTAGATATATACATTTATCTGCAATTGTCAATTTGCTAAATTGTTACTATTTGCATTTCTGGTAGAGGCATTTCGTTGCTATGCGATGACAATAAACTTGTAAACTCCAAACTGTAAAATTAAACACATCTGGTCAGAGGGTTTGTAAATTTAACCTTAAGGTTTTAGAAATTTTTGGAAATCTGAACAAATTGCCAAATTTTGCATTTGAATAAGCAAAAATCATTCATCATTGTAGTGAGTACTGTATGGTATGAGGAGTAGTTAAACTAATAATGAATAGTAGTCATTGTATAAAAAAAGAATCAGAATAGCACATGCTGGAAGTTAGTAGAAAAATAACACTGATAATCATAATTGCGCATGCTGGAATCTTGTAGCCTCCTAAAATGTAGCCCTCAATCAGCCTAGATCTTTAAGAATAGCAGGTGCTACAGAGCTGTAAGGTGATGCTTGAGAAAGAGGACTGTTGGGCAGGTGAACACATTCAGGTTATTCAGAGATGCATGAAATCATTGCAGGTTATTCCATAGTTGAACAGCAACACTGAAACATGCGACATGCGATTTTATTTATTTACATTTTCAGGTATTCGGTCGTCTAATATATTTGTCTGAACTAAGAATATTCTTTCCAGAAGAGAAGAAAGAAAATTGCACCTCATTGAATGCCAGCAGGTTCAAAGTGAGTTATATTGTATATATTCAAGATTTACTATATTTGTGATATAAATGTACTTTTTATACTATTTGTGGTATTTATTAAAAATGCATTCTATTTATGATTGTTAAATGTTTGTCTATTTGCATGACATATTTAAGTGTTATCCTTTTTTGTTTATTATATTCAAGTTTTAATCTATTTGTGTATTGAAGTTTTATTCTACTTGTTTTATATTTTCGAGTTTTATTCTATTTGTTTTATATATTCATATAAATATATATATATATATATATATAGTATATAGACATATACTATAGTTATCTATTAAAATAAAATAATGCAAATATTGAAATAATGGAGAAAAATTCACCTGTTAAAAAAAACATTGAACAGAATTATTTTTATCTGTTTAAGTTTTTCATCTGTTGACTGAGTTTAAAGCTGTTTTATGCTATCGATTTTTCTGTTTGTGCTTTATGATATATTTATTTGTTAAATACTATTATAGAGAAGAAGTAGCTTAGTGGCTAAGATGTTGGGTACACTGCTGGACCCTTGACCAAAGCCCTCCTTTTTTGCCTCTACTCATCATGACCCAACATGATGACTGTAATTTGCACAGATAGGAGGTACAGTAGAACTACCTTGTGTTATCAGCTGCTGTCATAACTTGGTGTACTGCTTTTTCAAAGTGTGTTCTTTTAGTTTTTTATGTATTAAAAGATTATAATTTCTTCAAGATTTCCCAAGTTAGTAAATGTCTGGTCAAAATCCCATGTGAATTGCTGCATTGGAACTGTGGTTAATAAGAAAAATTGATGAGTTACATACTCATTTCCCCACTGTATTTGCAATCAATTTGCTTTCTGTTGGAGGTTTATTGATCTCTGTTTAAGTGGAGTCTATTAATATACAACCCCAATTTCAAAAACGATAAGACACTGTCTAAAATGTGAATTAAAACAGAATGCAATTAATTGCAAATCTCATAAATCCATTTTTAATTCTCAAAAGAACATGGAAAATGTGGAAACTGGGGAAATTTAATTTTGAGGAAAAAAATAGGATCATTTTAAATTTGATGGCTGCAAGATGTTTAAAAAAAAAAGTGGGAATGTGCCAACAAATGTCTGGAAAAATTAAACAATTAACCTAACTGTAACATTGTTAATTAGGTAACTGTAAATTGCAACTAACTAGGTTAATTAACAACAGGTCAGTAAGATGATTGGGTATAAATAGTGTACCAGAACTTCAATGTGAAAGACTGTGCGTACAAATTGTGGAACAATTTCAGAATTATTTTCCTCAACATTTGAATATCGTATTACATACAGAACATAATATCATCAAGTTACAAAGAACTTGGAAAAATCTCCGTCTAAATGGGACAAGGAGGAAAATCAATATCAGATGCCCGTGATCTTTGGGCACTCAGGCAGCACTGCATTTAAAACACTCATGATTCTTTATTGGAAACTATTGTATGGGCAAAAGAATATGGCTCATGCATGAACATGATCCAGAAATGCCGCCACCCTCATCTTGCTAGAGCTCATTTAAAATTTACTAAGGAAAAGTGGAAAACTGTTCTGTGGTCAAAATAAATTTAAATTGTAATTTTTTTGGAAACTATGGACACCACATCCTCCGGACTAAAGAGGAGCGGGACCATTAAGAATAAAAAAAATACAACAAAGGACACCAAGAACTATTAAGAAGCTAGAATCCTGTATCAGACACATATGGGACAACTTAAACTTCCTTTCAGGCTTATCCCGTTAGGGGGCGCCAGAGCGGATCCTCCGCATGTTTGATTTGGCACATGTTTTTACGCTGGATGCCCTTCCTAACGCAACCCTCCCCAATTTATCCAGGCTTGGGACCGGCACTGAAAGTGGCTGGGGTTGGTTTCCTAACCGGGGATCGAACCCAGGCCGCAGTGGTGAGAGCGTCGCATCCTAACCACTAGACTACCAGGGAACCTCACACATATGGGACAACTGGTCTGCTCATTTCCCAGCTGTATACGGACAGAAGACGTGATGCTCAGTGGTATATTTGCACAGTGGTATATTTTGGTAAATGGTACATTTAAAACCCATTGCAGCCATCAAATACCAAATGTCCTCATTTTTTTCCTTAAAATGGTAAATATTCTCAGTTTCAACATTAGATATGTTTTTTTTATTGTTAATAGAATATGAATTTATGGGATTTGAAAAACATTGGGGTGTGATCATTTTCAATCATTTTGAGTTTGAAACCTCTTTGAGTTAATTTAAGAAGATTTAATTTCAAGCCCCAGCACCAACAAGCTTCCACTGTTGTGCATTCGAGCAAGGCACTTAACCCTATCTGCTCCAGGGGGCACCATACCATGGCTAACCCTGTGCTTTCCTGACTCCAGCTTCCTGACAAGTTGGGATATGCTAAAACCTTTCTGGAGAAATGGTAACTCTGGGACTGATTTACCAATTGGAAGGTCGGGGGTTAATTGACGCAAGGTATCCAATTGAATTTGATTGATTCTGAGTTATCCCAGTGAGTTTTCAATTATATGAATTTAGTTTTTATTTATTTGTATTTTATGACATTTGTGTTGCCTGTTTGAATTTTAGTATGCTGTATTTGAGTTAATCTATTTGAGTTTTAATAGGCATTCAAACTTAATTTACATAAAAAAACTACCAACATACATGAGGAAACTGCCTGCAGTTCTGTTAGCACACTTTAATAACTGTTTGCATATTCATATACACTAAGCTTCCCGGGATATAACATCTGTCCTGGGATAACCTTATGGATGTTTGATGGTATTTTGTCCAACAAGAACATCTTATCTTGCAGCAGTCTCAGATATAAATACATTTAGCTTAATTAATTGCAAATCTTTGCAGTAATTGGACTGTGCATCATGTAGATTATTAATACATGACGGCAAACTGGGCGTATAAATAAGAACTGTTAGGCAGGAGCTTGTTTCCATGCAGCTGAAGCTGATTCATCAGTTGCACTCAAATCCCATGTGGATTTGATGCCATTTTAATATGCAACAGAGCATATCGACATAACCACACCATAGTAAGCAAGACAATCACGAAGACCAGTGTATGCAAATAAGAAAAATACATAAAACACGACTCCACTCACATCCGAGTCACAAGACGACATGCAGAACAATAACACATAAAAAACGCTCAAATGACGTGAGAATCAGAGTGCTGAACCCTTCCCAGATATTTGGACATTATGTGGTGGCCTGCATGCTTTCTTTTGGGCTTTACTGAGACTGCTCCTTCACACACACATACACACACACACACACACACACACACACACACACTGTGCCTTAACGGAATTGTGACCTGCTGATGATGCCTTTGATCTGCGAGTCTTTCTCCAGCTGTTGCTGCCTCAGCCTCCTCTCGCTGTCGTCCAGCCGGCTCTGGTACTGTAGCAAGATCTTGTTGGTCTGCTGCTCTTGGGAGTGCAGCCTGCGTTCGTACTCCTCCAGCTTACGGTGGGACATCATCAGACGCTCTTTCAGGGAGTGGATTTCCTCTTCGTACTCACGCACCTGTTCACACAGATATATACATATAATATTATTGTTGTTATTAGACCCCACTGTTTTTTAGAACTTTTTAGCTTTATCCACCACAACCGGCCATCAAACTTCAACCTGTTCTAACATTAGAGAAGTTCAAATCGGACAAAATTTCCATTGGCCAATAATGTGATTCTAATATAATAAATATCATTAGAGAATTGTATATACAATATATAGATGGCGCCAGTGAGGTCGGCTGCCGTCATGACTGCTCTGGTTACACGTTGTCTTTTTTTTTTATTTTATATTTTTATTTACTTAGTTACCGTTTCATTTCTTTATATATTTTCTATTTTATACTTCTTATTTATCTGCCTTCTTTTTTTCTTGGTATATTTTTTTCTCCTCATTTTATTCCCTCATGCCGGACCGTCGTAAAAAGCATTTTTTAAGTATGGTGTTTTATTTGCTCTTACATTTCGCTCCACTCTTATGGGAAGATGTTCCACTAGATTTTTTAGTGCGCTTGTGGAAATTTGTGTTTATCAGCCATGTTATTAAAGTCAGGATCAAGTGTGAAGAAGCTTTTATTGTCATTTCGACCGTATACAGCTGACGTAGTTCACAGTGAAATGAGACAACATTTCTCCAGAACCCTGGTGCCACATAGACAACATATAGCTACATAACAGAAAAACACAGATCCAACGACTAGTAAGTGTTCTCGCCACATAAAGTGCATCATGTGCAACCTGGTGCAAACAGTGCAAAGGAAAACACAAGACAGTGTTGGACAAATACACAACCTACTGTATATTATACTGTGCAGTGTGCAAGGAAAAAATAAAACACAAAGATAAAGATAGAAAGTTGTGCAAAAAAGCAACAGCAATAACTGAAGTAGGTTAAGTGAGCAGTCCTGAGGTGCAGTCGGCACTCCAATTAATTCCAAAGGTATTTAGTAGGGTTGAGATCAGAGATTTATAGCAGGCCACTCAAGAGCTTCCACTCTAAATAATATAACGGAGCTCGCTTTGTGCACAGGGGCATTCCTATGCTGGAACAGATAGGTTTTTCCATGTTTAAGTGAATGCAAAATTTAAATACAACCTTCCTACGTTGTCGTAACAGTTTGGAGAGGAACCACATATGGCAGGAAAAGGCAGGTGTCCCAATACTTTTGCCATACATAAAAATGTAACCAATCCAGGCCAGGCTAAAGGAGACTCCTTTAGTTTTAGGTGCTCTTTTTCTCTGTTTTTGAGTTTGTTTGTATTTGAGATTTAAACTTTATTTATACATCAAAACTACAAACAGATATGAGAAAACTGCAGTCCTGCTAATATCATTAGGAAATTAAATATGTATAAAATTATAACTGACCCGGTCCAGCCGAGACTCGTCCATGCTCTTAGAATGCTCCTTCAGTTTCAGGTCCTCTCTGTCCACACGCAGACTCTCGATGTCAGCGGACAGGTGTGGCATGTTGGACACCCAGGCGACTGTCCGCTCTGATGCCGGGGTCGGAGGGTTTAGTGTGGATGGAGACTTAGATCCCTAAACACATGAACAAAAAAAGAGAGGACATTTAAAAATATAGATATTACAGGTTCAAAAGTATTTTATATAAGAGAGAAAAAAAATTGCATGCAGCAAGAGAATGCACTTTGCACTTTTACTTTTTTACTTTTACTTTTTCTGCTATGACCCCGTAATGCTGAACTGAGTGAGACAAAGTTTGACTCATGGACAATTTATACCAGGACATTGATCTTTTTTTTTGAGGTGGACACTGTACTTAAGTGAAAGTTGAAATGGAGCATTTTTACTTTTACTGGAGTCACATTTTACCTTCTGTATCTCTACTTTAACTCAACTACATGGTTTGTGTACTTGCTTGTTTCTGATTTTAGATGTATTTGTATGTAAATGCATCTCCGGTCCAAATAAATGTAAACAAACATCAACATTTGATCTGCATCTTAAATTATAATACTGCATCCAAACCAGTGATTTTTAACTGATGCTTTAAGTCTTGCTAAAATGTCTAAATCCTCAGTATTTTTTTCATATAGAACATCACTGATTAAGGGACTTTGGTTGTGTAACATGGCTTGACAGACAGCTGTAGCTAAACTGAGTCTCAAATCTCTAACTCCTAGTTTTACTAACCAAACTTACATTTGTTCAGTTTTCAAGTTGGCATGGTTTTCTGCATGATCATTTCATGAAATTCTCAGTTCCGTTTGGATCAGCATATGCTATGTTGTCAGTGTTGTATTATGAATAGTGGTCTGTTTGTGTGTACCTGCTTGTTAGGAGTTGGTTTCAGTAGGTGCTGTTGGTTGGATTGCTGAGCAGATTTAGCAGGAGTATCGTTCTGAGAATTTTCTGTATTCTCATTAGCACCCCCTTGTTGTGGCTGGCTGTCACTGGCTGTGCTGGATTGGTGAGGGAGACCAGGGGCAGGGCTGTCTTTAACCGACAGCTGCTGCCGTGGCAGTGGCCTTGCTCCAAAACTTGACTCAGGTGACTGAAGGAGGTTTCCACTCTGGGGTCGGGCCTTGGGTGGGGTGGAGTTAGCAGCTGAGCTGACGGACAGCTGGTGGGAAGGCTGAGGCTTCATACGCTGCATCGGGGGAGGAGCCATAGAGGTTTGACGAACAGGGTGCATGGTGGCCGGGGGTGTCGCGACTGAGGCGGGTGTTCCGGTGCCAGTAGCAGTCTGCGGGGCCATGCCCATTAAAACCTGCTGATGGAGATTCTCCTGGGAGGCAGACAGAGAAACAATACATGTATATTATACACAAAAAGATACATTTTATTGCAAGCCATCAAATCAGGCAATAGTGTATATTCAACTGTGTATGTATCAAATTTAATTCAAGATATTAAGCAAGAGAGCATTGTATCAATTTCTGAGGGTATTCATGGTATTCAATTCTATTTTTATTACAATTAATCAATCAATCAATATTGCAATAAAAGAAGGCGAATTCGATCATTGCTACTCGATTGTAGACAAACTGTACTTGTCCCACATTTGCAGTAGTTCTCGTTACAGCATACCTGCACCTGCAGCGAAAGCTGTCGGCGGGCGTAGTCAGCCTGGTTGTGGCGAGTGTAGTCGTCGCTGTAGCTGTGCGAGTGCACAATGCTGGGCTGCACCAGGCTGTTCTGCGAGCGCATCGCTGAGAGATCCTCACTGCGAGAGAACCCACCATGGCCAAAAGCTGGCACGCCGAAGCCCGCATGCCCGTTCTCGGGCTCGGGGGCGAGCAGGAGTGGTGGGGCGTGCGAGGCATGGGGTGGACCATGGTACTGAGGCCCATCTGTCGCCAAGTGGAACAGCGGGTTCTGGAAAGAGAGTGGCACGTGCATGGCAGCTGCCGCATGCTGCTGCTGCTGGGAAAGCGAGTCCGAGGCCAGGCCACCCGAATGGCTGAACCTCATGCCCCCAAGCCGCAGAGGTGCGCCCCCGAAACTGCCCAGTCCAGCAATCGAGCCCTGTGACGAGTTCAGCATGTCGTTAACAGAGTGCAGGTTGGAAATGCTGTTGATTCGTGAGTCCTGCAGGTCCATCATAGATACACTCTTATTCACACTCAGCACCTAGGAAACACGTGCAAAAATCAGCACCAGGTTCTGGTATAGTAAAGCCAGTTGATTGCTCGTGTGGCCAAAAATCAACTCAGACATACAGGACTTTCTTCAGATTTTTATATCAATGATATTTGATCGAATAAAAGAATTTGGTAAAGGTGAATAAATTTGTGATATATAGCTGATGGTTTTATTCAACTGTAAGTCTTGCCAATCAACCATTGTAGGAAACACCAGTAAGTCAAGAAGAATAGTCAAAGTCAAGCCCAGTGACGTCAGACGGATCGAGACAAGTTAAATAAAAGTCTTGTCAAATCAAGTCAGGTCAAATGAAGCCCAATTAAGTCAACTCAATTTTAGACAAATAACATAAAACTATAATAAATGAACATTCTGTGCCACCCAGATAAGGATTTCTGGGTTCTTTATTGAGTCTGGTTGCTCTCAATCTGTTTTTCCTTGCTACAGTCACCACTGGCTCGCTCATTAGTGATACACTTACTGAATCTATGGGACATGATCTCCTGCAGTCTCTCTGTAGGATTTATGTAGGATTGTTTCAATAAAAGGGGAGACTCTCATAAACCACATGCCCTCGCTTACAGTACAGGCTTCTTCAGGAAGGTGAGATAATATGTACATTTCATTATTTATTTACTAAAAATGATACAAAGAAGCCAATGTGTCTTGTTTTTTTGTTTTAAATTTTTTCTATACAGTGTATTTTCAGTCTGTGTTATTGTTTTGTTTCCTTTGCAGACTTTCCTGAAGTCCTCAAACTGATTATGGTCATGGTGACTGCATGGCCAAGTGTTTTCTCATCGTTTACATCGTGTGCAAAATGAAGACAAATGGAAAGATATATGATTTTTTCAGCAAGAATCTTCTCGGGGATGCCCCGTATAGGCACTTAACGTATACATTATTTTATATACCGTAATAACTACTTTATCTTTGTAAAGCTGCTTTGAGACAATGTCCATTGTTAAAAGCGCTATGCAAATACAACCTCAATTGCAAAGAAGTTGGCACACCTGATTTGCAAATCTCATAGACCCATATTTTATTCACAATAGAACATAGACTACATATCAAATGTTTAAACTGAGGAAATTAACCATTTTATGAAAATAAATAAGGTCATTTTAAATTTGATGGCTGCCAAATGTTTTAAAAAAGTTTGGATGGGGCAACAAAAGTCTGGAAAAAGTAATTGTTATTAAAATTAAACAGTTGGAGAAACATTTTATCATGCAAAGAAGAACATGATCCAGAAACTCTGCCATCCTCTCTGAGCCAAAACTCATTTAAAATGCACTAAAACAATGTGAAAAATGTAAAAAGATTTGATTGAAATTGAAATTTAACCAGCAACATTTCCTCAGTCCGAACATTTGATATGCCATATATTTGCTATTGTGAATAAAATATAAGTTTAGGAGATTTGCAAGTCATTGCATTTTGTTCTTATTTACATTTTACACAGTGTCATAATTGTTTTTATTAGGGATTGATTAAATGAATTGACAAAATTTGGGTCAGTTCAAGAAAATCCAGTCCAGTAGAGTCAAGTCAACAAGCAACCACGTAATTAAACTGATCCACGTTTTGTTTTTCACATATCATTATTCTTGCTGTTTTTTTTTTTGTTTTTTTTCAAATATAACTGTCTTTTAGTTAACCCTGCCATTAGGGTTGCACAAGCCAGTGCACTCTGAGGTGCTGGTCCCAAGCTCAATCAAATATGCGGATCACGAACAAGAATTCCATACCGGATCGGTCGAGGCCCGGGTTACCAACGACCGCCACAGGTATTGTTAGCCTACAGGGTACTGGTGGAAATTGGGCTACTGTTGGCCGAAGGAGGAGAAGGAGAGGAGAAAGACGTCTACAGGGACAGCAGGAAAAGGAGAAGTGTAGGAGAGTGGGGTTTGGGTGGGTACATTAAATGTTGGAACTATGACGGGTAAAGGGAGAGAGGTAGCTGATATGATGGAGAGGAGAAAGGTAGATATGTTGTTTGTTCAGAAGACCAAGTGGAAAGGGAGTAAGGCCAGGAACATTGGAGGTGTTTTAACTGTTCTATTATGGTGTGGATGGAAAGAGAAATGGTATAGGGTATAATGGTATAGTGATTCTGAAGGAAGAGAACAGTAAGAGTGTAGTGGAGGTGAAGAGAGTTTCTAATTGGGTGATGAATGTGAAGTTGAAAGTTGAAGGCGTGATGATAAATGTGATCAGTGCCTATGCTCCACAAGCGGTTGTGAGATGGAGGAGAAGGAAAAATTCTGGAGTTAGATGAAGTGATGGAGAGTGTACCTAGGAAAGAAAGAGGTGATGAGGAAGTGATGGGTAGGTATCGCTTTAAGAAGAGGAATGAAGAAGGGCAGATGTGGTAGATTTTGATAAAAGGATGGAAATGGCAGTGGTGAACACGTATTTTAAGAAGAAGGATGATCATAGGGTGACGTATAAGAGTGGAGGAAGGTGCACACAGGTAGACTATGTTCTATGTGGGAGATGCAACCTGAAGAAGATTGGAGACTGTAAGGTGTTGGCGGGGGACAGTGTAGATAGACAGCATCGGATGGTGGTCTGTAGGATGGTTTTCGAGGTGAAGAAGAGGAGGAGAGTGAGGACTGAAAGAAGAACGAAATGGTGGAAACTGAAGGAGGAAGACTGTATGGTGAGGCTCAAGGAAGCGGTCAGACAGGAGCTCGGTGGTGCTGAAGAGGTGTTGGATGATTGGGTAACTACTGCAGGAGTGATAAGGGAGACAGCTAGAAAGGTACCTGGTGTGACATGGAAATAGAAAGGAAGACAAAGAGACGTGGTGGTGGAATGTGGAAGTGCAGGAGAGCATAAGGAGAAAGAGGTTGGAGAAACAGAATTGGGATCGACAAAGAGATGAGAAAAGTAGGCAGAAGTACAAGGAGATGCGGCAGCAGGTAAAGAGGGATGTGGCGAAAGCCAAGGAAAAGGCATATGAGGAGCTGTATGAGAGGTTGGACACTAAAGAAGGAGAAAAGGATTTGTACCGATTGGCCAGGCAGAGGGACCGAGCTGGAAAGGATGTACTGCAAGTTAGAGTAAAAAAGGATGGAGATGGAAATGTGTTGACTAGTGAGGAGAGTGTGTTGAGAAGATGGATGGAGTATTTTGAGCAGCTGATGAATGAGGGAAATGAGAGAGAGAGAAGGTTGAATAATGTGGAGATGGTGAAGCTGGATGTGGATAGGATTAGTAAGGAGGACGTGAGAACAGTGATTAAGAGGATGAAGAGTGGAAAGTCAGTTGGACCAGATGACATACCGGTAGAAAAGTAATGGAGAGTGTGTTAGAGAAGTGAAAAAAAGAGTGCAGGCAGGGTGGAGTGGGTGGAGAAGAGTATCTGCAAGAGTGAAAGGGAAAGTTTATAGGACTGTGGTGAGACCTGTGATGTTGTATGGATTAGAGACAGTGTCATTGAGTGAAAGACAGGAGGTGGAGCTGGAGGTAGCTGAGCTGAAAATGTTGAGATGTTCGTTGGGAGTGACGACGATGGACAGGATCAGAAATGAGTTTATTAGACGGACAGCGCATGTAGGACCTTTTGAACACAAGGTGAGGGAGGCGAGACTGATATGGTTTGGACATGTGCAGAGGAGGGACGTGGAGTATATCAGTAGGAGAATACTGAGGATGGAGCCACCAGGAAGGAGGAAAAGAGGAAGACCAAGGAGGAGGTTTATGGATGCGGTGAGGGAAGACATGCAGGAAGTTTGTTTGAAAGAGGCAGAAGTAGAGGACAGGGTAGTGTGGAGACGGATGATCTGCTGTGGCGACCCCTAATGGGAGCAGCCAAAGAAGAAAAAGAGGAAGAAGAAGAAGAACTGTATTTCGGTTAACGGTAAAACAACTTTACCGCTACAGATATATTACCACAGCTAGTTTCTTTTTATATCCTTTTTATTATTTTTTTTTAATGTATAGCAAAGAAAATAATAAGTATTGAAAATTGAAAAAGTACATGTGTAGAAAGATTTTTCTGTTTTTTAGTGTGTGTTTCCACATACCTTCGGGTCAGGTTCAGTGATGTCCGAGCTGCTGGTGCAGTAGGCGGGGCTTGAGCGGGCTAAGGGTGGGCGTGCCACATAGAACACCTCTTTGTTGCCACGATGATCTCTTTCAAAGCCAGCCATGCCCGGGTGAGAGAGAGCTCCACCTCCGGAGGTAGGAGATGGCAGACGAGAGATGTCTATAGAACTATAGATGCAAACAGAAATGCATTTGTTTTTAAGAAGTTAGACATTTAAATGCATGATGCGGGTTAAATACAAATAATGGAGAAAAAATGAGCTGGTGAAGAAACCAGTGTTAATAGCTGCTATAGATATAAGAGGATAAAAATCTAATTCATACAAAATATTTGAAAATTAATGAATTGTACAGCATCTATACTTAATATTTAACTTAATATGCATATTTTATTTTGATTTCTTATATTTGATTGTACTTTATGTATGTATTAAATCAATAAAGTATTCAGTTTCTGATTCAGGTGGTCCATACTATCACCGTGTCTGAACAGGATTTGAAACTATACCCAGACAACTAGGTTGCCATATCCAGCATGATATGTATTCAGATCACATTACATACATACTTTCCTGTAATTTCTTGAATTATTAAGCTTCTTTCTGTCTTTGTTAAGACTGAGGTGCTCTTGTACCTGTTCTGCTCCCTCATCATCAGGCTCTGGAAGTCATTAGTGGCTGGGCGGCTGTAGGGCGGTCGTGCGATGTGGCGTTCAGGAGGTTGGTGACTCGCCTGCCGGTGCAGCTGTGGGTTCCTCAGAGCCACGCTGATGTCATTTAGCAAGCGTGGCAAGGGCCCTAGCTTCAAAATAGCATCCTGGCAACAGAAATCAGATTGTGCTCTATATTTTACATATTGATATCATCATTTAAGTATACAGCATCTTATTATTCATAAACCCTTTACCTTTGACATAAATGCTAATTATAATAGAAAAAAGTCACATTCATTTTTTAGTTGTTTTCTTATGAAATACAGTCAATTCACTTCCGTTAGGGGATGGGGCGTCCGTACGGGTTTTAGAAGCTTCCGAATTTAAATATTCAGGCACTGTGGAATTATTGATGAGAGTAAAATTGCCTTTTGTTGTAGAAATGATGAAACAGTTTTAACCAATTTAGATAGAAAAACAAGTTTCGGGTAAGCATTTAATCATTTATCTGTGGCCATCGCTAACTTGCGTTGGTTAAAGCCAAGAAGTCGAACATAATGCTCAATTACTTTGTTATTCAAATATGCTTTTTAACTCCTTTCCTTTCTTCTCACAGGCGCCCTCCGATGTCCATGTTGCACAGAGAGCGCTATATTGTATTCATTATGAAAAATTACTGTGACTCTTGTTCTTTGCCTACTGCCAAGCTATAATACTTTGATTAGAAACAGAAATAGAAACTATTTCTTTCCCTATTTTTGTTTTGATCTCATCTGGTCAAATCTAGCCTGTTTGTAAAAAAGCTAACCCCCTGCCTGTTTTGGACGATCCTCTGAATTACTATTATTGTTTATATTACCCTGCATTTTTTAAAATCTGTTAAGCATTCTTTACATGACACCTACATTTCTCTATAATCATAGATTGATTGATTGATTGGCTTATTCAGCTTCTGGCTCTCCCTTTGCAACAGCAAATATACGTAATAATATATTTCTCTCTGTCTCTAGCTCTCTGTCTGGTTGAACATGCTCCAGATGTACCAGCGATTCTGTTCCTTTCTTCTTTCTGGATCTGCCTGATTCATCATAATGCCCTACCCCTGAATAGAGTTCTTTTCATTTGAAGACCACTCAGATGGTTACACATGAACAGTCTTAAGATCCACAGATTACTAGAATTTAAGCACCATGAAGATGGAGTTGGACTGAAATCAATATAAACAGTTTGTTGCAATAGCTTAGGGCTTCATCACCATGAACAGTTTTACACTCAAGTTTCCTTCAGTGATAACCTCAATAATGATCAAACTATGATGACGGTTCTCTTTTTCTTGAAATTGGCAAATTTGATGCCAGGGGTATAAAAAATAAACTAGAGTTAGCGCAGTGTCAGAGTGACTACTCGCTCCATGCTGAAAATACGATTTGTCTTGTGCCAAAATACAATTTGCAGTTCATTGTCTTGCACGTGCGTGAAATCGCAGTTTTTTATGATTTTTTTGCATTTTATGTCCAGCTTCAAGTTTTTTTCTTAAAAGTGTATCTAATAAAGCGAATGAATGAAGGATGATGGAATGGGAACATTTGTTAAAGTATACTGAAATAAACTATTTATAATCTTTTTATTTAAATAAAAAATGTATTGCATTAATTTAATTTATTCAAATATATATATATATATA
>MU551588.1:227132-247179 GCA_024362625.1 Silurus asotus
AGAGAATAGTAAATAAATCAGTAGATAATAACGGGATTTGGATTTTACTGATTGTTGTAGGCTTCTGAATGATATTGCTGCTAAATGGCGGTTGTATAAAAGCAAGCGAAAAATATAGTTTGGGCATCAGTGATAAATCTAATGACCTTTGGTTTGGCATTTAGTACAGTGAATATAAAGCATGATTTGGGATGAGTAGTAAGCATGAAATGGAATAGTAAAGTTGGTTTGGGTTAAAAAGGTCCTTGGACCCTAAGTAAAGGTATGGTCTAGATGATTAAGCAAGACTGTAGCAATGCCATAGATTAGTGATTATGGTACGGACCTGTCTAGGAAACTAGGGTATGTACTGGATGGTTAGGTTGGTGTGGGTACATATGCCAAAGATTAGTGAATATGTTGTGGACCTGGATGGTGACTACATTTTGGGGTCTGGATGATCAGGGAAGAAGTAATGTCTTGGATTAATGGAGGCATATGTGCATCTTCATAACTGAGGCCGATGCGATTTGCATCTTACCCCGTTAAGATGCAGTGCAATCCGATTTCTAAACGTAATTTAATGCAAAATGCTGCAATTGAGAAAAACATGATGCTATGCAACCCAATATTGTACTTTTTTCCCTGACAAATTTTAGATGTGACTTCCAACTTCGAACATATAGCCCTTTCATGAACAGTGCGAAAAATCTAAACAAAACAGATGAAATAAAATCAACAGTACATATAAAATATTGGACACAAATTATTGGTCACTTTCTAAATAATAAAGGTCACCACTGCAGTTAGGACGCCTACAAGGAGCCTGGAAGATCACAACATTTGGTTTATTGAACCAAATGAACTGTTATTATTAATTGAACAGTTGTCATTTATTGAACTGTTCTTTCCCTGCAGTGTTTTTGCTATTATTATTATTATTATTATTATCTCCAGGTCTTATTTAAAGTTGTATTACATCATTTATAACCTTTAATTTCACTCCCTACATAGAAATAAATTGTTTTTACCAATGCAAATATGTTAAAAACTATCCCCCGGGATACAAAATGTAACCGACTTGTATCCGATGCACACTTTTTAAATTGAGGCATCACATCTCCAACTTTAATGCCGACGCACCGATGCAAATCGTTGAATCTTACCATCCAAAATATGTATGGTCCGGATGGGTAGGTTAGGCTAGGTAAAGATGCCATTTGTTAGTGATTATCTTATAAACTTGGATGGTGACTGAGTTGGAAAAAAAATTATTTGATTAGCGATGCCGTGGACCTTTGGGTTAGACCTGGATGTGGAGGTTGGGTCTGGACTGTAGGGATTCCAAGGATGAGTGATTTTGGTATAGGGCTTGTTGGTGACAATGGTTTGGGCTTAAATGATTACGTTGGGTTGGTCTGTAGGGATGCTACAAATTAGTTTTAATGATATGGGCCTGGACTGTGCATGGATGGGTTGTATAGAGTTATTAGATGTTGTTGTTATGACTTGAATGGGGAGTGTTGTTTAGTAGGGACACTGGGGTTTAGCATTACTGCTGTTGTCCTGAATAGGATTATGAGTAAGCTGCTAAAGATTACTAAGGATGCTAGAGGTGCTAGAGATACTACAAATGAATTATAGGTTAGAAATAGATAGTTATAAAGGGGCTGAAAGGAATTTTAAGGACTAACTCTTAGTTATGGGTAATGGTGAGGAAAGATGGTGCAGATGGGCTGAATGAAGATGCTGTATCAGTTTGGTTTGTGTTATGTGTAGGGTAGTAGATTAGACAATAGAGTTTAAACTTGAGTGAGTATGCATTGAGTTCATGCCATTATGGCTTAGTCTTGGCTGACATGAACATGGTATGGATGTGGCCAGAAAATATGATTTGTATCTCGTTAACGATTATGGTTTGAGTAAAAACACTGGAAGTTAGTGATTATTGCTTGATGCTGACTAGTAAGTAGGAGTCATGTAGGGACGTTTATATTATAATGTGGCTTTAGATGGTGAGTGTGTTTTAGGAATAATGAGTATGGATTAAGTAAAGACGCTGAAGTTTTGTGATGCCTGGATGGTGAGTATGGATCCGGCCTGGATGGCAGTGGACTCTAGTGACTGACTTGGAGAAGCTGGCCAGGCTCTGCACCACCTTGGCGATGAGCGTGAGGGTTCGGGACGTGCGCTCGGATGGATACTCCTGGGTCAGGTTAAAGAGTGATGGAGACATGATGGCCGGGCACAGGAAGCGCAGGAACAGCGAGGAGCTGATAAGTCGGTCTGCGATATCCTCACGACCTCTTTCAGCACAACGCACACGCCATGATGCAAATACTTCCTTCAACTCCCGTGGAAAAACACTGTAGAATGAAGGAAAAGTTGTAAGAATGGTATAAGAGGAACAGAAAGCATATCATGTACAATAAATAAATAAAAATATTAGACTTTGAATAGTTTTTTTCATTTTTTATCACTAGGACTTAACCAACCATGAAGAAATTCTGGGGGATCAATTTAAAAACTTCTCTCATGTTCCTACTGTTATTGGCAGAATTCATTCAGTGGCACTTTTCATTCTGGAATCCTTTCTAGTGATTTGTTCCACTACATTTACACATTTGGCATACACACTTATCCAGAGGGACTCACAATAGTCTTATTCATACATCCGAGCAGTTGAGGGTTAAGGACCTTGCTCAAGGGACCAGCATTACCAGCTTAGTGGTGGTGGGATTTGAACTTATACATTTCTAATCAGAAGTCCCTAACAACTGAGCCACCTTTTAACCCTTCCACTAGATTTATATTTGTTCAACCTTTTGACAATCAACAGCAGTTTTTCAGCTGAACAGGCATTAAATAACAGGAAAATAAACTATAATATTTTAAAATCACACCTTTTAGCATTTACACTTCTATATTCACCTCTACCCTTCCACTCTTGACAAAATACCTTAAATTCTCAAAAATAGTTGACGAGAATCATAATCGATGTGCTTTGACTGTTTTTTTGTCTGTTCAGTGACAATATATAGGCCCTGATGTTCCTTCACTATACCACAGTTGTCATACACAAGGCCCCATAGGCTTCAAACACGCATGACTGTTTCAAATAATAATTTAAAGAGCCAATAAACTACATTTTCCATAATGCATTTCGATTCCGTGACACACGAAGTGATGTCCTGCCACTTGAGGGCAGTGTTTCTACTTCAGTGTTTTACAGCCTAGAGCAAAACCCTGTGGGACACCATTATTTGCTCCAAAATGTTTTTCTTTCATATTTTTCTTTGTATAGTCAGATATAATATTAATGAGGTTTTCTGATGTAGTTCCCCTTATAGGGTTTTTTCTTACCTCATTACCACTTGATCTCCCAATCTGCCTTTTGTACTGTCTTTGCTCGATACAGAAATTCTGTTATACCAGACAAACTTTTTAGCAATATACAGTGTCATGTTTATCATATTGTGATAAATTCCATCTAGGGTTATAATATCAAGAAACCATCGTAACTCTAGGAAGTCTTTGTTTCTCAAAGTGTTTTTCTTTAACCTTGTTTTCGCTTAAACTTGCCTCTTTGAATCGGATTGCCTTGACCTGGATTGCTGACTGTAGTGAGAGCACCTCACAGTATGACAGCTTTTCTAGATCAGCAGAAATCAGTTACATTGAAAGGTTTTACGATTGCTGAAAAGTAAGCATTTTATAGGTTAAAAGATGTCGGTGAGCCTGACTTTTTGGTCTGAAATGACCGGGTGCAATGAACCATCTGAAATTTGGGCGCAAGAAAAAGTGGGTAACATACCAATGGGAGTTGATGATCTTGCAAAGTGCAAGTTCACAGCACATGCGTAGGTTGGCCTGGTGGTCTGGGAGCATTGAAGGTGGGGTTCGCATGGGGTCCACCTCACAGTTTTCCTCTGACTCGTACAGTGCACGAATAAACTCACCTGCACACACAGGTGCAAAATCTTTAATGTCACCATCCCATATTCAGTTCTCCAACAAACAAAAAAACCATCACTATCATTATGTATATCATAGATTCTTTACGTCCCTCTGAAGAAATTCAGCTTTGTAGCTCTGACTAAAGCAAATTAAACATTTAAAGGCTCTGGCATGGAGGAGCTGGTGTTGGATCTATAACGATCTTAGATGTTTAGCTATTTTATGAGTTGCTCAGGAGCATCTGGTTCCACAAATTCAAATGACAGAATAAGACTGTAAAAAGGACATTATTTATAATCACGTACTCCAATGCTCTTGGCATTTTTCAATCTCCAGTGTATTGTTTCTTAAATGTTTATAATCACACTCTTGATATCACCCAAATGAACATGGGTTCCCTTTTTGAGTCTGGTTTCTCTCAAGGTTTCTTCCCCATACCACCTGAGAGAGTTTTTCCTTGCCCCAGTCACCTCAGGTTTGCTCATTGGGGTTAAATACATGTAATTCACTTATATGTTCTATAATCCTTAAATTCTTTCAGCAGACTGACCTTTACCACCACCCTAACCACATACCAATTGTGTCTTTAAGGTAGCGATGTCCAACAAGTTTGAGGTACTCCTCTATGGCTTTGGTCGCCAATGTGTTCTCCCTGAAGATCAGATGTTCTCTGTCGATGAAACGATCCACCTCGCTCAACGCCATGTCTGACAGAAAATCCTGCACAAGTCAAAAACAACTCCTCACAAACCTGCTTGTGCCAAACACATTTGAATGGATAAACAGCTTAGAGTTTATAATAAGTTTAGAGGTTTTTGGCACAGTGGTTTATCCCAAACAAAAGGAAGAGTAATCTGATCTCGATAAAAATCTTTGCCTCAAAGGACATTTTCAGAAACCTAACAAGCCTATAAAGTGTTCACCACATTTGGTGGGCTGGCTAATCACCCCTGCATGATATCTCAGACTCAAAAAGGTGGACAGTTAAGCAGGAAGTGGACTCACGGACCTTGGCCTTGCCGGTGCTCTGCAGAATGTGCACCAGGGCACAAGCTACTTCTTCCTTGCTCTTCACACTCAAAAGGGGCTCCAGGACCGCACACAGAGTGCGGTAGTTATTCGTCACGTACTCTGCAAACTCCTTATACAGCTCCATGGGCAGGATACTCATAGTCTGGTAGCGCGATTTGAGCCTCAATGAGGCATTAATGACCTTTCCACTGCCCACACCACCACCTTTTCCAAGGACGCTGGGCTGGATGACGGGGTACCATTGCTCCACAAACTGGCGGCCTGTGATGCTCGAGATGGGAATGCTGACCAAGCCAAGATATGTGCTTTTCTCCTGTCAAAAACACATCAACACACATTCCTAATCAGTAAGGACCAGTGGTTCTCAACCCCTGTCCTCCAATATCCCATAAAAAAAAGGTAAAAATGGAATACGTCAAGTGGAAAAGTGGCACATTTTTGGAAATATCAAAATGTAAATAGAAAAAAATCTAATAATATCTAGTTAAAAAATTTTGAAAATAAAAGTGTAGTTGTGTAAGGTACCCTAACTGATGGTATTTAAATTTACTTGCATTACCTAAGAGTTTGTTTGTGGATGCATTGAATGTATTAAATTGATTTTTATAGAAAATAAATATTAATAAACAACCAAAAAACTAACCCCACACTTTGAGAACCACTTTTATAAACCACAGTATAAACTAAGAAATGATTGTTGCCCATTACAGAGTTAGCAAATTAGATATGTATGTGTTTGTATTTTTTGTTATCCTGATAACAATTGTGTATCTTTGGTCATTACTCGGACCTTGCGTCGCTTCTTGTCTGTCTCCTTATAGAGGTGCAGGCGCAGGCTCCGGATAGCGGGGAGGTTGTTGAACTCAAAGTGCTCGCCCCAGAACACTGTGTCTGTTCGAGGTTTGCTGGTGGTGCGCGCGTACAGCATGTCGTCCAGACACAATTCGCAGTAGTAGCGCTTTTTGGGCGGAAGATCCCGCGCCTCGATAATCCACAATTTGAGAACATTGTCCACCCGACGACTGTTATCCTGCAATGGTATCGAAATGATCAAAACCAGCAATCAATCACAGTTTTGAGATAAAGCTCCCACTTATTAAGTGTAAATTACATAAATATTAATTCAATGTGAACCGATACGTTTATTTAGTTTACAATTCCATGAAATTCATGGTCAATACAAAACAAAATTCTATGCTTTTATATTTATGAAGAAAACTTGAAAACCTGAAAAATGATTTGATCACCTTAAGTGCTCAAACCCAGTCTCTGACAATGGCAGAACTGTGGTATAGCGGGAGGTGGTAGCTTAGCGGTTAAGGCTACGTCTAAACTAATCCGAATAAATTTCAGTTTTCATCAAAAATGCTCCACACTTTTTGTTTTTAAATTGTTTCCTGGAAGTTGCTCATCCACACTGAAATGTCTAAAAACGATTACGTCCCCCTGTCCCTGTGCTCGCAGCAAAACACAAGATGCTTCAACGGGCGTCATTTCTGCCTGCCGTTTATTTACTTTTGTTGAAATTTGCAGAGGAAAAGCATGACTAAAAATGTGTCAAGGTTTTTAAAACCTTCCGTGTCCACATTCCACTGCAACGTGAAAAAGGTGTTTTCAAATGTATCTACTTTGGAGAGCTTTTCAGAAAGCTGCATTTTCAGTGACTGAAAATGTCATTTTAGTGTGGATAGAAGGCCAAAGCGGGAAAAAAAATATTCAATTTAAAATTAAAACGTATTAGTGTATTGAACAAGGCCCTTAACCCTCAACTGCTCAGTTTCAGGTCGCTCTGGATAAGGGTGTCTACCAAATGCTATACAGGAAATGAAAATGTCATGGATTGGCTCCTGTAACTTATGATGCACAAATATTTACCTATCTTCTGTTAAAAAACTATGAAAAAATAAAACTATGTAAAAAATGAAAGCAATATAATATAATAATATAAACTATTTTCTTATTCAAGATTATTACTTTCATGCCTTTTAATACTGTATGCTAGTGTTCACAAAGTGCATGCTGGTTTGCAACTCTCTGGCCACCTTCCTTATTTTCATTTTGTCTTTATGTAGCTCCATGTCGTTGTTTTGGGTTCTGTCATGTCTCCACCCCTGTCCTGTCATTGGTGGTTTCTCTTTCATGTACCTATTGCGCTTAGCTGTTTCTGTTTAGACAGTTTGTCTATTTATACACTTGTATGTCGGTTTGTATGCCACAAAGTATTGCAGTCAACAGCCTCTGTCGTTTTTGTTTTGCTCTCTCTACAATGTTTGCTTATTGCCTGTTATGCCTATTTTAGGTTTATAATTCTGGATGTTCTGGATTTGTCTGGCTTCTTTTCGAGAAGCCTTCTTTAACTGCAATTGCTTCCATTTCTACCCTTTATGAACACAGTTGAATTGTGTCCCAATGAACACAATTCAACAAGTTTCCTTTCATTGTAGCCACAACTGCATGTCTAACTGAAGTATCAATATTAACTTCATAACATGACCCCGGGTTTTCAGTGTATTTTTGTGCTATTTTTTAATGTTTATAAATAAATACATTACAGTTTTCCTGGGGATTTGAAATGAAGGCAAATTGTGTTTTTGTGCAAATTCTTCATAAAACACTTAACAACTGTTTTTAACTTTTTGAGTGGTATTTTTCACAATGTCCAGAAAAAAACAGCTATTTTTCCATGCCAAAATATCTGAGTTTGTGCACTTAGCTAAGATTTGGGTTGTGACTCTGACTAGCGCGCTCTCTGATCATCCAATCAGAGGACAAAAAAATGGCGACACGACTAGACACCAGCTAGAAGGCCTCAGAGTGGCCAATTTGCAATCTGACTGAATAAAGCAACAGCTTTAAGCAACAAGCTAACTAGAGCCTGCGTTGTTTATTCCTGCGGCAATATGTGATGGTTATCTGATTAAGTAGAAACTCCAACATTGCTGAGAAATATAAAAATGTCAGCAGAGAAGGCCTCACTGGGCCTGATGGTCTGAAACTGCTACTAAACATGACTTGGAATAAAGTACACAAAAAGAGTCAACTAATAAAATAAAAAAAATAAAGACAATTTAACATTAAATAAAAGTAAATATTTTTGACCTCTTTAATTTAATGTTTTTATTTCTTTTCGTGCACATCTAATCTTTCTGGACTACTGTAAAAACTGCTGACAATTTTCATTCATTTATCAACAATTTAATTTAATGCCTAAAAAACCCTCTCAACATAGACAAACAATTTAATAATGGCAGGGTGGCTATAATGAAAGGGTACTTTACCTATAAAGACTTATATTTATGCTCATCCTCTATTACAGCAGTTATAAGTGCATATGCAAATGAAAAACATTTAGCTTTTAGTCAGCATCCAGCTGTTGACACATTGCAGGTTTCAATGGTTAAATACAGGCAGCTGTTTTTAATGAGCATCAGCTAAATCGGCCAACTCATGCTAGGTTTGTTCTGGGATATTTTTAAGAGCAACTAGAAAACGGTATTTAGTATTTAGGTCTTTAAATCTCATCAATGCCAATAAACCACTGCATATAAATGCACAATAACATCATCAACAATACAGAATAATCTAGAATAAACTGATCTCGTATTCTGCACCTGTTTCAGAAGTGAGTTCTGGGTTCACTTAAGGTTCAGTATGACTAATCTGTTCAGACTGCAGTCTTTACTCAGCTATAACCGTAATTATCACATGGGCTAATGAGTCCCAGCCCTAATTCTCTTTTCAATAAATGCAGCAAACAGCTGCATAAAAGAAAATCACTTTTCTGGCACATTAGTTAATTAGAAGCTATACCTTATACTGCTTTGCTATTTGAATTGCGAGTCGTTGAAGGTGTTTCAATAACAAGCACCACGTTTTTTTTATTTTTTTATTTCAATCTCTTTTATACTGAGGCACATCCTCCGAAGAATTACAGTGTGTTACATCAGAATTTTCATATCTTGCTGCTTGCTTCAGGAAAGACAGCTGTGGATCCCCCCTCCTTTTTTTTTACCAAGCTAGTTAGTTTCTGTTACTCATTACATTGATATTCCCAAATCCTAAAGTGTACGATTCAGTAACTTACAATGAAAAGAAATGCTAATTACATTACCTAATCTGGAGGTGTAAAACCAACTACTTCTTCCATATCCTCTCATTGTAATTATTTGCCATTGCCCATACATATAAACTAGACCTCTCCTTTTCACAGCCCTTCAGGCCAATTTGCTTTTCTTTGCAGAATCATAGAGCCAGCCATTGGATCAAGATTCAAACTGCTGCTCAGGGCATTGAATCAGCACTATCTGTTCTTTTTCACATACAGTCTTATGAATTCTCATAATTGGTTACATTTACAATTACATTTGGCAGATGCCCTTATCCTGAGCGACTGACATTTATCTTATACAATTAAGCAGCTTGGGCCTTGCACACGGAACCATAAATGTCAGTTTGGTGTGGCTGGGATTTGAACTCATGACCTTCCGATCCAAAGACTTAAACAGTAAGATACCACCTACCCATTGTTACTATCACTTTGACAAACAGAGGATGAAGTAATACCATCCCTTTCCACTCCAAAAGTTTGGCCACTTTGTTCTCTTAGACATTTTAGAATGTAATCATGTAATTCATTATGGAGTCATTAGCGGATTCTTGGTTGTGGCTTGTAATAGGAAGGGAGACTTTTCATAAAGATTCCTGAATTGTTTATACATTTTTGTTTTTTATACATTTACCCTCTCTAGATTTGCATGACGGCATGGCCTGTTGAAAATAATTAGCCATTGAAAACAATGTTTCTAGAAAACAACCCATTCTTGACTTCATCTAAAAAACAAATATCTCAAAGCTCAGAGTTTTCAACTCAAGTCAAAAGTGGTAATATGCAATGAACACAAACTCTTTTAAACTTGTGTTTAACAAACTAAAAACTAACGTCTTTAGCTTTATTTATTATTTTACTATTTTATTTTTCTAGATTTATTTATTTTCCTAGCATTATAAATTCCTTACACATGCAACCCAGGATACTTGTCAATAAAGATGATTCTGATTCTGATTTCATTTAGCCATGTTAGTTCCTTATCAACACTTTTGTAAATAAAGAGGTTCATGTCTCTAAACTTGTTTTTAATTACAGTGTATGGAAATGAAATCAAAATGTTTTTCTTTTCTTTTTTAATAATTTTAGGCCATTCCATATTCTATCATGAATCGAATGTATTTTATAATTCATAGTGTTAATAGACAGACTACTTAAGGCAGAGTTCCTAAAACACAGGGTTATGAAGAGATTCTGGACCATTCTGGGGAAAATGTCTAGGCATGACATTGTATTACTGTGATTTGCCCAGTTGCTATTAGGATGTAATTTTGACAGGTTCATAAAAAAACATGTCAAATATGTAAATGAATGTCATTTCATTGTATAGTATTTTTAACAAAGCAGAGATTACAGAGATAAGGAGGTTATAAGAAAGTAAGAATGTTCGATATTATATATACAGTGGAATCTGCTTATCTCGCCCTCGGTTACCTCGACAACCCTATTAAGTCGACGTTTTTGAAGTGGAACCGCCAAATTCTCGCTTTGTCTAAGCATTTTTTATCCGTTATGTCTTTTTTTATGTCGCCGAACCCTACTATCTCGAGCACAAGGGGGGAAAAATTTGCCATTTAACGTCGGTTATCTCGGTGCAGCCGCAGAAGAACTCGCGGAAGTGGCGGAAAAAATCAAGTCTTACAGCTGCTACAGGTGTTTGTATTGTATACTGGTGAATCTCTGCTGTTAGTTACTGCACATATGCCTTTTGTTGTTAAATGATATGCGATGAACGGGAGGCGAAAGCCGCGCTTGGCGGCACGGAACGTGTGATGACCAGCAAAAGCATAGAATGAACACCGGCAGGATAGGGGGGGAATCACATGAGCGATAACAACGACCGCCGTGAACCAACATATACCAACAATAACGGACAGTGAGAGTGTGGAAGTTTAAATAGGAGCTGGTGATGATGATAAACGTGCACCATATGTGCGCGATTGAACACCTGACACGCTGAAGAGGGGCCGGAGGGGGCGTGGCAGGGGGATTCCTGACAGATAAACATGTACTGTATGTATTTTTATAGCATGCCTTCATCAAACAAATCACAGCAACGCTGTTGTGTAACAAAACCCTCCAAAAACACGTGCATGCACATTGTAATTTATTAACGCACATCACGTACATAAAGAAATTTCAAGCACGTTAATATACTGCCGTCATTTTGATTTTCGTTTATCTTGATCATCGGTTACCTCGATGCTTTTTGGCAACCCCCCTCAGAGCTCTACAGCAGGCCACTCAAGATCTTTCTTTCCAAACCATGTAAACCATATCTGCATTGAGTTTGCTTTGTACACAGGGTTGGAACAGGTTTGGGTTTCCAATGTAAAGGGAACGCAAAATGTTATTATACTGCATTAAAAGAAATCGTATACAGTTGTGTGCCTCCAGCTTTCAAGTTGGGAGAAGAACCACATATGGTGTCCCAATATTTTTGTCCATATAGTGTGTACATATAAATAGATAGATTTTAAACTAGGATCATTTATATCCTTCTATTATTTTAGCACTTTGTAAACACTGCAGAAAAATGTACCACTGCACCATTCACTTTGCCTCTATTCAAAATCTCGCACCATATGCCATATAAACACACACACACACACACACACACACACACACACACACACACACACACACACCTATATATAACGCATTTGAATTACATAATAACACATCTATACATTTCACAGTTGGATTCAGTTGTAAAGCCTGAGGACCAGACACCCACGTTTCCCACCTTGTTGGGTTTAACAGCTCGCTGCAGGTTCTCGATCCACTTGTCCCGCTCAGCAGCCGATCGGCAGGCAAAACACTTTGTGCCCGAGGCTGTTGTTACCTAAAGATCACATATATACATAAAAACATCACACATGCCGAAAGGTCATGTTTACTGTGGCTTGCGTAAGTATTCACACGGTTTCACTTTGCTTTTTCGGAATCTGTGCGCTCACTGACCCTCGGTGAAGAGCCTACTTCGGGATAATAGCTGTGCGATGTTTGGTGTGTTTTATTAAAAATAGAGGTTAGGGGCTCTCATTGGGGTGTTTGACGATTGATATATTTTTTTTCCTAATCAAACTGTGAATACTTTTCCGAAAATTGTGTCCTCATTTCTTGGTCTTTGTGATACCATATGATCTCTTACAGATTTCAGGAGCAGATGTGTCGATATCAAGGTCACATGACACTTTAATCACATAGATAGACTGCATTCAACTAATCATGTGACTTCTGCTGGTAATGGTTACATACGGTATTTCACGGTAATAAGGGGTAAATACTTAATTACATTTGGTAAATAAATTTACAAACTACACTGATTTTCCCTTCTTTAGTATTTCAAGTTATTTCTGGGAATATTCTGTGGTGTCCTACCCGACTAAATCCACCTCTTAATGCTATCATGATGCCACGTCTATTGAAATGGCAAAAAACCCAATGAGCACAATTTAACACGCCTCCTTTCACTGCAGCCACAACTGCACCAACCGCATACGTCATTTCTATCAAAAGCATCAATAATAACCTTAAAAATGAGCCCGGATTTTGCGTTTTTGTGCATTTTTTACGTGCATTATGCTTTTCCTGGGGATTTCAAATAATGCCAAATTGTGTGTTTTTGTGCAAATACTACGGGAAGGAATATGCAAAAGTATAAACAGTTCATGAAAAAGTTTAGCAATTATTTTGAACTGTTTTAGCCGACCTAGTCAACTAGAAATCTGATTGGTTACATGGCAACATGGATTGTAAGCTACAGGGATCCTGCAAATGCTAACCGCAAAGGGCTTACACCAGTTCCCTTTGACCCCAGCAACACCTATCCACCTATCCAATCAGATTTCATGTGACTGATGAAATCTGATTGGATAGAAACTCTAAGCTAAACTTACACTCTGGTTCACCTGAGAGAAACACTATTAAATGAAGTGACTATAGGAAATGACTGTATACATATTCATGGACTCAAAATATATTATAATGTAGGTCAGTGATTCTGATAGCATGAAGGCCTTCCTTACCCTGATGGCCTGCCACTGTTCATGACATTATGTAATCTTAATTAACCCATTTCAGTTTGATGCTGTAGCATATTGTGGCAAGTTCAAGGAAAAACAAATACTTACAGTATGTACAACTGTACATGTTCAAGATGGATGTTTCTGTCACAAACACACACACACACACACACAAAAACACACACACATACCTCAAAGCAGTACTCCTGGCCGAGGATGCTGGAATGGACGGGTTTGATGATGGCGTCCTCGTCCAGCGTGAGGTCCAGCGCCTCGGCCGCGCTGCTCGGTGACAGCAACGACTCGTGGGAATGGGACTCCTTGAAGCTCTGCATCAGACGTGTTCTGCAGCAAGAGATCCATAAAAATAGAGACTAATAATACGGCCATAAAAATAAACTATTTAAAGTCTCCCCTTTCGTTCATTACTGGGCGATGTTGCTTCTTTGTATTGTAAATCGGTTTCTTAGTTTTAAAATAAGTAGCCTGTTAGATAATTTGGCAAAAAAAGAGCTCAAGGCCTAAAATTATGCTTTAGGCTGCACAATTTTATAATACAGACTAAACAATATACTTGTAATAGACCTGATTCATTGACAGTTCTGAAAAATGCCTGGGCACTAATACTTAAGTACGACAAACATGAAGTGTCATGAGCATGTGACACACTATAAAGACAAAAGTTTGTGGATACCTGACCATAGGACTGGCATGTGCTTTATGAACATCCAATTCCACAATTAGTCCCCATTTGCTGAATAACTAAGAATATCGTCTGGTAAGATGGTCCACTAGATTTTGGAGTGTGTTGCCACTGTGCACAAAGCCAGCTCCATGAAGATGTAGTTTACATAGGTTGAGATGGAAGACCTCATGCCTGTGTTACCTTCTGGCTCTCCCTGTTAGTTATGCTGCTATAGCAAGTCCCCAAGTCCTGCACAGTGTCCTTAACTTTCAGACAACAATAAGGACACATAATAATCCATATCCTTCTCTTCCTGTTAGCCCTCTTCTCCCTTCTCTCTCTCTCTCTCTGCTGGTGATTCAGAGACCACTGTTTTTGTCCCTTTTCTCTCCTCGGATCTGCCCAGTTCATCCCAGCCTGCCTCTGGATGGTCTTCTTTTCGATTAGAGGCCACTCTGTGCAGCTGGAGATGTTTCTCATTAACGCCCAGGGAATCCATGAAATTACAGAGTAAAAGCAGGAGCTTTGAGGATGGATTTGGACTGTAGTTAATGTCAACAGTCTGCTACACTGACTCAGGACTACAGTTTGCATGTGATCACCATCACTGCACCTCAACATTATTTATCTGTAATAAATGGACATTTAGTGCCACCCAGATGAGGATGTGGTTCCCTCTTGAGTCTGGTTCCTCTCAAGGTTTCTTCCTCTTGCCATCTCGGGGAGTTTTTCCTCACCGCAGTCGCCATTGGCTCACTCATCAGGGACAAACTTACACTTATAAAGAAAATCGTATTCATTTTTATCACCACATTATCTGTGTAAAGCTGCTTTGAAATAATGTTGTTAAAAACGAAATACAAATAAAAATGAATTAATTTGAATCTTGAATGGCTGAACGAATCCTGTGGCAGCAGGGGGCGTGGCCAAACGCCAGTTTGTGAATGGAGGGCGAGGCCGGTAGAGACAAGCGGTAAGAATCACACACCTGTTGGGAATTAGTCTAATCGGTGTTCTTCGTTGCAGTGATGTGGAAAAAGCATAAGAGGAGTGACAGAAGGGCGCCGTAAGAGAGAAAGAGGCACGGAGAGATGCGCGTGTGTGTGTGTATGTGTGGGCATGTGTGAGAGAGAAAGTGATAAAATAAAGAATCTGGGTCTGTCAAACTGGTTGCTGCCCCACTGTTCTTCCTTCCCCTACCCTAGCGACTTGGTCAGGACTTCTCCAAAACTGCAGCTCTTGTGGGGTGTTGCTGGTCTGCAGTGGTCAGTATCTACCAAAAATGGTTCAAGGAAGAAACAGTGGTGAGCCAGCAGGAGCCTTTGATCCCCATGCTGGTCATTAGCAGGCGAGGCTCATTGATGCACGAGGGGATCGAAGGCTGGTCCGTGGGGTCTTATCCAGCAGACAAGCTCCGGTTGGATTGTTGAAGAAGTTCATGCTGTTAATGGTCCACAGGTCAGGACTTTTAACAGCAAAAGGGGAACCAACACAACATTAAGCAGGTGGTCATAATGGTATGCCTGGTTGATGTGTGTGTGTTTGTATAAATATATATTTCCTCATTGTGTATTTTTGTATCATTGTGTACTGCAAATCCCATGAGCAACAGGACAGCACCAATTATACCAAGCATGTTTCTGTAGGTTATAGTTTATGTTACACAATAGAGTCTTTTTGCAATAAATCTAGGGATGCATCCCTAGTAAAAAACCTCAGCAGTCTTAAAGGAGATTAAAGATAAAGCCCCACGTGACAGGCAGATATCGTACTGACAGAAGAGTCTAGGAAATGAATCCCACTCGTGTCAATTAGGGCTGGAAATCTTGCGTCACCTCACAATAAATTTCAATTGGGATGAGGATGTGAATACAAAACCATCTTTTGTACATCTTGGTGCATTTTTGATTTTCGGTAACCTGTGTCATCCAATATTTATACACATAGCATAAAAGTATCTTGCACCTTGAGCCCAGAATGACTTACATTTTATCTTGTAATAAACAATGCATGATATCTGTCTTAATGTATATTCGCAATTAAAAATGATTTATTTACCCATCACTGGTATATTATTGTGTGTGTGTGTGTGTTTGTGTGTGCGTCTGGGTGTATTTTGCCTACCTTTCCTGGTCAGCACTGCGGAATCGTGGGAGAATCATGTGGCGGAAGCTTCCGGTGCGATCAAGTTTGGGCTGGCTCTTGGCTCGCTTAATTGAGCTTTTCAGACGACGGCTAAGAAAACTCTGATGCACACACACACACACACACACACACACACACACACAGACACACAAAGTTCTGATAAACACAACACGAACTGTTGTACTGATTGTACAGTGATTCAGATGTTAATGCTGGATTCACTGGTTTAAGTACCATTAGTATCATCTTTTTCATACTGGAAATTCAGCTCTATAAGCAAAAAAAAAAAAAAAAAAATTTATATACAGATATTTCTAGGCAAAAAACAATGCTCCAAGTATTATTATTATGCACTAAATATTTTCAACTTGGTAAACCTATGGTCAGCTTTTTTTACAGAAAGAAAAGAAAATATACGTGATTTATGTTCTATAATTCTTACATTCTTTAAAGCTGCTTTGAAACTACCACCATCGTAAAAAAAAAGCGCTATAGCAATAAACTTAAATTGAAAGTATAATATTTAAAGAAACGTATGACGTATGTTGATATATATATATTTTTTTTATGGAGCTCTTATACATTATCATGATTTCACATTTGCATACAAGACTATAGAAATATATTTCCCTCATGGTCTCAGGAGGATCTCAGGAGTGGATCTATTTCATTCATGTTGGTTCATTTTCTGACCAATCATTTGTTGATGCACTTTTAAAAGATTAGTATTTCTTTTAGAAACGCCCATTGGGGTGTTGAAAAATTCTGGAGATATATATTATTTTTAATAATCAAACCCTGATTAATACTTTTCCATAACTTAGTGCTAGCTTCTTGGTCTTGAAGCAGTTTGTTTAGGAATGATCTCTAACAGAGAAAGAAACATTCTAATTAACTTATCCCATGCAGCAGAGGTAGCTCTTGAACGTCCTTTCCTGGGCTAATAAGAGCCTGGTTCTTCATACTACACTTGAAGACACATTTGAATGTACAGTACTTGAGATTTTTTAGGTTGACTGATCTTTATTTATTAAGGTAATAATGGATTGTATTTTCTCTTTACTTAACTTAGTGCTTCTTCCCATAATATCGATTTGAACAGTAGCTGTAGTTCAAGGTTTGAAGTGGATATGAATTTGTACAGTAGCTGTAGTACCACTAGCATGGCTATTTACCCACCCTTTTCTCTGGACAAGACAATTGATGGTCCAAAGCACATTAAGAAGGCAGGATATGTCACAAATAAACTATTGACAAGGCACACCTGTGAACTGAAAAAAACCATCCATATTCCAGACTACCTGAATATTTATGGCCAATTTCAGCAATTTATTGTTCCCCAGTCACCCTGGGTGTTTATAAAAAAATTAAAATATCACATATTTTATATATATATACAATTATCCAATTGTTTGGTATCTAGAGTATTTTACATACTGTAAATTTACAGTACCTTGCAGTATTTAAGTTGTGATCCGTCTGGCAGTGGATGTCTGTATCTTTTTTATATATCGGTAGGGCTGCTGTCTTATATATACACCTCACTCTACATATAGACCCGATCTCCTATTTTATTAATATTTTGTGTACACAAGGCGTTACTTAATCAAATAACGTGATTGTGTTGGTTTATAGATGCAGAATGCCAACAGTAAGACTTTTTGAATGTCGACTATGAATTTCAATCTCGCTCTCATACATTAATACTGTTCATTTAATGAAAATCCAAAAAAAGGGCTTATTTTTATATTACGCTTTTGAATCTCAGTTGGGTTGACATTGCGTTGAGATTTTGTGCAAACACCAATGTTTTAAAAGAAATATTGCATTTGATGGACAAGTAGAAGTTACTTAAAAATCTATAGCAGTGACACACGGTTATGTGGTGCTGGTTTGGAAAAATTCAGGGCGTAAATAAAAAGAAGATAAAAAATTGTGCATGTTATTTAGAGTTACAAAGAAGACGGACACGATGTACAAATATGCACATGATACAATATATTGACAAAGACCTCCGCTCTTCTGGGAAGATGTTCCACTAGATTCTGGAGTGTGCTTGTGGAGATTTTGACTTATTCATCCACAAGGGTGGTAATAAAGTCAGGTACTGATATAGGTGAGGTGGGGAGGACCGGGGTCCAGTTAGCATTCACATTCATTCCACTCCAACCCATGTAAAGCATATCTTTATGGAGCTGGCTTTGTGCACAGGGGTATTGTAATGCTGAAACAGGTTTGGGTCTCCTAGTTCAAGTAAAAAGAAATTCGTATCTGAATGCAACCAAAGACATCGTATACAATTGCCTGCCTCCAACTTTGTGGAAACATTTTTGAATTGAAGCACATATGAGTGAAAAATGAAGGTGTTCCAATACTTTTGAACATTTTGCATATTGCTGTTTGTTTGTTACGATCTTAAACAGACCTGCGGATGAATCAAAACCTCAAACTAAACCTTTGTCGAGTTTTCAGTAGAACACATTAAAAGGCTGGATGTAAACTCAAAATAAGCGTAATAAGTCTATTCCGAAGGTACATGCAAATGCAACCCTTTTCACACTTTCTAGTTGTGATATCAGAGGTGCGAATAGAATAATTCTAATATGAATCCTAGTTTTATTCATTCAGCATCAATAAAAGTGCCATGTACTCCCTCTCTCATGCTCATTCACACCTGGGGGGGGGATTTAACATAGACGATCCACCTACAGTCATGCTTTTGAGAAGTGGGAGAAAACCAGAGAATCCTGAGGAAACCCACACAGAGAATGTGTGTCAATAAAAAAATAAACTGAGAAGGTAATGATGGCTTTCCTTTTGAGTCCGGTTCCACTGAAGGTTTCTTCTTTATAATTTTTCAGTGAGTTTTTCTCTCAGCGCTTTCACATCTGATTTCCTCATTACTTATAGGATTATGAATCCTAAATTTAAAATGTATATATTTTTAATAGATTTATTTCTGTAAATCTGCTTTGTGAACATGTTGAAATGTGCTATACAAATTAAATTGTATTGTATCCTTATTGATTTGATTAGTCAGCATGTAACAAATTTAATACCTGACCTTTGCTGAAATAATCTCTGGTCCCAAAAAAACCTTTCAGGCTCAGGTAGCCACACTGTGGGTGCTTAATTAATCGAATTGACATTGACTTTGCTTTACATTTTTACATTACATAGCATTTCATTCAAATCAGTTCATCTGTCCCATGAGATTTGAATTACCTTCTACAGTTGCAATGTTGAGAACATCCTGACTGACTCCATCATAGTGTGGTATGGCAGCTATGTGATGTAAAGCCTTTAAAGTGTCGTAATAACCGTGCAACGCATCATTGACACCAAGCTACCTGCTCACAGCATCTTCACTACAGTAGATGTCTGTGCACAGTATCAGGGACTCCTCACAAACTAACCTCCTTCCACTCAGGACAAGATACTGGACCAGTTGCACGAGAAATATATATATATATATACACAGTGCACACACACACACACACACACACACACAAACAGAGCGAAGGCTGGTCTATGTGATCCGATCCAACAGACGAACTTCTGTAGCTTAAATTGCTGAAGAAGTTATTGCTGTTGTTGTTTAATGGGTCATAACTGTTTTGGCAGAAAAAAGGAACCAACACAATAATAGGGAAGTGGTCATAATGCTATGCCTGATTGGTTATGGCTAGTTATTATCTGTCGTCCGTCCGTCTGCCCGTCTGTCCGTCAGTTGAGTCTGTCCATCTATCTATCTATCTATCTATCTATCTATCTATCTATCTATCTATCTATCTATCTATCTATCCTGTATTTTATTTTGTTTACATATCTATATACCTTTTCTCATTAAAGCAAAAATTGGGCAACACATTATTTGTAAAAACCCTATAAACTCTGTAGACCCTGTTAGTATATTAGACTGAGCATTTTTTTTTCTGGCTGTTAATTTTACACACAAACACACCTCTAACTAATTGCTTGGTTTTATTGCTGTATTAAACCTGGTTTAGCTCCTTTTTTTGGATTTGCTGCTATGAAAAAAATATACATGGAGTTTATATACATATATATACACACACACACACACACACACACACACACACACACACACACACA
>MU551588.1:257021-286330 GCA_024362625.1 Silurus asotus
TGTGTGTGTGTTTGTGTGTGTGTGTGTGTGTGTGTGTGTGTGTGTGTGTGTGTGTGTGTGTGTGTGTGTGTACTGCTCTGAAAAATCCTCACAGATTCCTCACAGAAAAATATGGGATTTTTTTTTCAGGGAAAGGTTTACAAGGAAACAAACATAAAAATAAATATATTTATATACAATAAGTCTTGTAATATAAAGCAAGAAAAAGAAAATCATGTACCATATGTCACTTCATACTAAGCCATAAAGCAGAATAGGGATATACCAAATATACCAGTATAGGAGAGGAAATATGAGTCACACACAAACACAATCAGCTGGGATTGTTTTTGGATTTTCTTCTCCAAAAAAAACGCCTCTTCGTCTTCCTCTATCCCTCACGACCCTTCGTTCTGATGGATGCACAGGAAGCTCGTTTTTTTTTTCCCTTCAACTTTCTACTGGTTCACAGTTTGAAGCTCAAGTCATGCTTCAAGGTGCTCCAAAGAGTTTTTCCTCAATTTGAAAATCCCAGAGACCTCATGGCCAGGTCTGTGGTGAGAAATGAATCATTTTGATGAGTCATGAACAACTTTCCGAGTCACAGGCAATTTTTTTTTATCATGCAATAGTTTAAGAAGCAGGAAAAGTGGATACTTTAAATACTCGCTCGACAGAGTAAGTCAACTAAATTATGCCATGAGAGTTTTTTTTATTCAACCTAAATGCCACAAAAAATTATGATTCGATGATTAGCTCATTTTAGGGAGAATACTGTGAGTGTTGAGACAAAGTAGATTTGCTGATCTCGAGGAAATCTTGTTGGTGTTAGATGTTACGTTAAAAAATGACAATCATCATTAGAGTAAAAGGACCGTAGCTGTCTGTCAATGAATGGGGGCAAAGCGATTAACAGCAGGAGGAAGGATGAAGGGGTAGCTCAGTGGTTAAGATGTTGGACTTATACTGTAAGGTTGTAAGTTCAAATCCCAGCTCCACTGCTTGGACCTTGAGCCTGAACTTTAATCCTTAACTGCTCAGTTGTATGAATGAGCTAATTGTAAGTTGCTCTGGATAAGTGTGTCTGCCAAATGCTGTAAATTATCAGCACTAAATAAAGTACTGGGACACCTGACCTTTCCAACCATATGTGGTTCTTCCACTCCAACTTTGTTACTACAAAGCTGGAGGCACACAATTGTACAGGACGTCTCTGGATGCGGAAGCATGAAATGTGCTCTTTACTTGAACTGGGAGACCCAAACCTGTTCATGACAATGCCCCTCTTCACAAAGCAGCTCCATTAAGATATATTTTACTGCGGTTGGAGTGGAAGATCTTCTGCCTGTTGAACACCTTTGGGATGAATGTGAACACTGACTGCACCTCAGGTCTCCTCACCTCACCTACATCAGTACTTGACTTTACTAACACCCTTGAGGCTGAATGAATCTCCACAAATCTTCACAAGCACACTCCAAAATCTTCCCAGAGGAGCGGAGGATTCTTATAACAGTTAATGTGGACTAAATGTAGAATAGGATGTTCAAAAAGACTTTTGGGGTCACCAGTCAAAAGCGAGTCATTGTTTAGCCATTTGTTTATTCTGGTTTGTAAGGACTACTGCCAGCATGAGATTTAAGTGTGCTTTATATTTGGTGTTGATACGGTGTTAATAACGATTTAATGCTAATTCATTTTAACGGCACTAATTTTATTAACGCGTGATGAACCCAGCAAGCATTTCTGTTTGACCAATTGTATTTCAAATATAAATTTAAAAATCCACTCAAAAATTATTATAATGATTAAACATTTGTTCACTGATGCACCTCAAAAAAAAACGCCAAACCTTTTTTTTTTTTTCACTGTCCATGTTGAAACAAAGGTTCCGTTTGGTGTCCTGATGATTTACGTGATTAAAAACAACATAATTACATTTACAAGAATTTTTTGTCTTTATGCTCTATGTTGAGTTTGGCTGCACTAATAATAAACATACATTTATATTTGTCCATGCTCGCGTTTATTAGAGTATTAAAAACTTAAAAAGTATTAATTTAAGGTATATATGTGTGTGTGTGTATATATATATGTATATATATATATACACACACTCACCAGCCACTTTATTAGGTACACCTGTCCAACTGCTCGTTAATGCAAATTTCCAATCAGCCAATCACATGGCAGCAACTCAATGCATTTAGGCATGTAGACATGGTCAAGACCATCTGCTGCAGTTCAAACCGAGCATCAGAATTGGGAAGAAAGGTGATTGAACGTGACATGGTTGTTGGTGCCAGAAGGGCTGGTCTGAGTATTTCAGAAACTGCAAATCTACTGGGATTTTTATGGACAACCATCTCTAGGGTTTACAGAGAATTGTCGGAAAAAGAGAAAATATCCAGTGAGCAGCAGTTCTGTGGGAGCAAATGCCTTGTGATGCCAGAGGTCAGAGGAGAATGGCCAGACTGGTTCGAGCTGATAGAAAGGCATCAGTAACTCAAATAACCACTCGTTGCAACCGAGGTATGCAGAAGAGCATCTCTGAACGCACAACACGTCGAACCTTGAGGCGGATGGGCTACAGCAGCAGAAGATCACACCGACAGCTAAGAACAGGAAAATGAGGTTACAGTTCGCACAGGCTCACCAAAATTATAGAAGATTGGAAAAACGTTGCCTGGTCTGTTGAGTCCTGATTTCTGCTGCGACATTTGGATGGTAGGGTTAGAATTTGTCAACGACATCGAAGCATGGATCCATCCTGCCTTGACATTTTCTTGGCACACTTTGGGCCCATTGAGCATCGTGTCAACACCACAGCCTACCTGAGTATTGTTGCTGACCATGTTCATCCCTTTATGACCACAGTGTACCCATCTTCTGATGGCTACTTCCAGCAGGTAACGTGCCATGTCATAAAGCGCGAATCATCTCAGACTGGTTCCTTGAACATGACAATGAGTTCACTGTACTCAAATGGCCTACACAGTCACCTAATCACAATCCAATAGAGCACCTTTGGGATGTGGTGAAACGGGAGATTGCATCATGGACGTGCAGCCGACAAATCTGCAGCAACTGCGTGATGCTATCATGTCAATATGGACCAAAAACTCTGAGGAATGTTTCCAGTACCTTGTTGAATCTATGCCACGAAGGATTAAGGCAGTCCTGAAGGAAAAAGGGGGTCCAATCTGGTACTAGTAAGGTGTACTTCATCTACTGTACTTTTAATATGATTGTCTAACCAACGAAACAGATAAATTATTTCCTCAGGAAAAAATACATATCTTTCCAAAAGTCAAATACTGTATGCTGTGCTAAAGGATCCAGTCTATCCCCATTATGTGTCCAATTTGGAAAGCTTTCCATATTGTTCTTGCTAATTCCGCAACAGTTTGCTTTGCGGTACCAGACCTCCACTTACCCCTGATCTAAATTTGTTTATGAAAAATTAACCTACTTTCGAAAAAGTTTGAGTTTACAGACCTGTTGCTTTGGCAACAATTGCAGGATAAGCTTTGAAGAACCGAACAATACAAGATCATGTCAAATCCCCAACAATAAAATCCATCTAATTGAATAGGTTACGTTCAAAGAAGAAACCCTTGGTCTGAACCAAGATGTCACTTCAGGTCCCTTCTTATTGTGGAAAAAGTTTGGCTGCTTTATTTATCAAGAATGGCTTGGGAAATAATTGTCGTTTATTTGCACTTTGTTGCCCCACGATCCTGGAGAAGCGGCATTTCATTCTAACGTATATGAGCTACACAAAGAAATGGCGAAAAAAAAATCGAATCGTGACGTGACGTCTATTACACACCATATTGTTCTAATTATTTATTAAAGAAATATATTCGATCTTCAAAAGAAGGAAAAATCGAAAGACAGATCAGAGAAATTGAAATAAATGACAGGAAATGTGAAAGATTCTTTGGTCTGTTCATGATCAAAGATGGGTGAGAAGACGGGTCATTACTCTCCACAGAACAAGACATGACAGCCTTTTGCCATGTGTAGTAGAGTCAAGGGCAGGAATTTGGTGCAATTCTGGAGTAGATCAGAAGCCCAGCTGCAGATCCAGGTAGTAAGGAACATGCAGTAAAACACAATATCGTGGATATTAATCACATCAGTGCTTTTTCCTTACATACAAAAGGACATTAAGGACATCTGTGTTTGCATGCTGACAAAAAAAAATCCTATTGAAGCATATCATAGTAGTGCTTAGATTTATTTACCCACATATATAATATATTTTAATATACTGAATATAAACCTTGATTCTTGGCTCTTTTGTGAAGACCCCAAATAGAAAAAGTGAAGTTTGGGATAAAGATTGCATCTGAGGCTCGTCTTCATATAGTCTCTTTGTTTCTCAGACAGCAAGACATTTTAAACCCCAACCACCATTTCCCTAATGTTTGACAATGTCCACTGCTTCACCCTAAATGATACTAAAATTAACTAACCGGACTTGTGGATATTTCACAAAATGCAACTGATGCAGCTACAGACTGATAAAAAGTATAGCATTCTTAAAGACATTTTGAGAATTATTAGCGTTGGCACATTTCTCTAAGGAATATAACACTTTAAGATGTGCTGTTGGAGGAATGGCGGCATGATTGTACATGATTATAGGCTTTGCTTGAGACGCTATTTAAAATCAGACGTCGTTCAGGAAAAAGCCGAGTCGAATTTGTGAATTTTAAAACTTTATTTCTCAACACAACGCTGTACCGATGTACCCATTAGTAAGGAGGTTCAATGATGTGCAATGAATTTATTATTAAATCATGTGTAATTATACAGAATTATTATAATAAATATTATTTATATTTATTATAATTTATATAATTATAATAATATATTTGTATTAATTAATAAAAAAAAAAACAATCATAATCAGCAATTACACCATCAGAATAATAATCATTATTTGTTTTATTATTATAATTTCTGGAAATTAATGTATTGATTTTTTACTATTAATTATACATAGCAAAATCATTATTATGCATTCCTTTATTTATTGTTTATATGAATAATAATAATAATAATAATAATAATAATCATTAAAATTTTTACATGCTTAGTCACTTATTCAATTTTGCACTGGATCCTGATGTAAATTGTTTACCAGAAACACTAAATATAAGGCAGGGATTCCTTCTTGACTTAAAAAAAAAAAAAGGAACAGTAACATGTGCTCCGAGTGACCATTATTTTCGACCCCTACAGCGGAAAGCGTAGCCTTGCATGCACACTCACGATCACTTCAGAATAAGCACTGAAATCAAGCCGTTATAAATATTCGTAGCCATTAGTTCGAGATGACAGCAACGACGAGAAAACGCAAACACGATGCAGCAGGCCCAAATTTAGAAACATCCTTGACGTCATAGCCTCGCTATAGTGGGATACCAAAAGTCTATAGGAAAGCAGCGGTGTGTTAAATCCCTGCCTGCGAGAAGCATACAGTACACGTCTGAATGTTCTCAATGCTGCCAAATAATGGAGTTGCTAAACACCTATGTGGGAATCCTGAGGCTTTAAATCTAAAGGAATCGATTAAATATTCAGGTTTATTAATTATACCAAACAACAGTTAACAATGATGATAATAAAGCACCTAATGACTAAACCAAGCATTCACAAGTCTCAGTATGAAAGTCCGCAGATAACCTTCTCACATCAGCACACTCTGGTGATTTTACTCATCTGATAACAACCGATTGTAGCAGCAATAAAAGAATGTGCATGGCTGTAATACAGCCCTGTCAATCTCTTTGTGTAGGTGTTGAAAAAATCTCATTGTATGTCTAGAAATGTGCATTTGCATAATCCTTCACAGCAGATGGATTTAAGCTGTTTCCTTGAGTCAACCTATTTTAAGTGCCATTTTATGTTTTGCCTGTATTTATGCTTTGAAGATCATGCAGTAGGTAATGTAAAAAAATAAATAAATAAGCCGTGATTTGAACTCACAACCTTCTCACTGGAAATCCAGAGCTCCCTATCCATAAGATTTGTGTGATTTAAAAAAAAAATTCCCAATTCCTTTTTAGTCCTTATTTGCTCCACTCTTCTGGAAAGATGGTCCACATGATTTTGGAGTGTGTTTGAGGAGTTTCTAAGGATTTATTCCGCCACAAGGGTGTGCATGTTGTAGGTGAGGTGAGGTGTTCACGTTCATGTAACAAATGTGTGTTTCCTAATACCAGTGAAGAGAAAATGTAATGCTTTCACATCCAAAAATACATTCTATAAAAGTGTGTGCCTCTATTTTTGTGGTAACAGTTCGATAAATGGACCACATATATCTGGAAAAGTCAGGTGTCCCAATACTTTTGGCAAATTCATACATTGTATATTAAACATTTTCATCTTCCAACAGTTTCAGTGTGTGTGTGTGTGTGTGTGTGTGTGTGTGTGTGTGTGTGTGTGTACTACTTTTACTTTTTATACTCAAGTCCATTCAAAATTTTACCTAAAAGGAAGACTGGAGTCATATTTAAATAGGGGTTTAGTCATTTTAGCCCAGTCCAAGATTATTATCTGCCAACATGGACCAAAAGATTTGTAATATAAATACTGAAAATTCTGATTAGCTCATATTTCAATGTTTATGAACATTGACATATTTTAGAGAATATCCTAGTGTAAGGTGATGTTAAAATTTGGAGCATGTGAGCAAAAATGTGTAGGTTAGCAAATCTGTGAGAGGGAAAACATTGTTGGGGTGTTTTTCATGTCACCCCTGACGCCCCAAGAAATCTATTCCTTTATACCTCACAGTTGAAATGCTTTTGCTTCAGAATGAGAAAAGCGCCGAATACAACTCTGAGTCACATTCCACACTTGAGACTTGATTGGGTTTTACAGCCAGTTTGGGTTTTGTGTTAATAACAGTCTACTAATCACTAATCTATCAATAATCCCTGTTTCGTCACTAGTGTCACACTGTACTGCAATTATTTGTTACTACTACACCTACTTATATTAGATTGTTACTTCACAGATCTGCATTTACTGTGCGTTTCTAGTAAGGCTGGGTGATAACATTTATTTTATCTTTTTAAACATTCTATTTATTAGCAATTTAAATAACATCTGGTTAAGGATCGTTGTTTTCTATTAATAAAGTGGTCAACATGGCGTAAATACATTTTAAATAAATTCTCTAGTTAATATCTTTAACTAAAGCAGAAGATTAGAAAACATCTGTCTTTTTACAATTTTAGGTTCACATGTTGCACTTGGACTGTTGGCTTGTTTTTATCTCTTAAACTTTGGGCATTCTTTTTATTTAGCTTGGTGTCTCGATCGCAAATGCTGAAATAGAATAGGTCCTGCCACCACCATTTGCAACAGACTTTCGGGATATTTTGCATTTGACAAAAGTTTGTTTAACGTCTGACCTCTAAAATCCGAACCACAGAGGAAACCTTACTACCTTTCTTTGGCACAAGGTCATTCTGACATGAGGAGCCACCTGTCTCCCTAATGTTAGATGCTACTTCTTCATTACATTCTAGCAAAGAATGATCTCACACGTGAGCAGTTAATCCGATGCGTCATCATGTGGTCGGACATTATTGTCTCTTAATTATTCTGCAATTCGTGCAATAACAATAGATTTGATTGGATGCCTGCAACATTATTATACAAAAAATCTGAATGAAATTGTCCAAATAAACATTTGAATTAATAAATAAATAAATAAATAAATAAATAAAAACAGCACTAGTTTCTAGTGCATTGTATTTGATTAATCATACTATTCCAGCTACGTTAACCTACTGTATATCATTCTTATTTATAAGTGGTCCAAGTGCGCTGTATATGTGAAGAAAGGATGTGCTGTAAAGTTCATGTGACAAGTATAAAGCACTATTTTCTCTTTTTATATCTTTATTTAGCCTAATTGCTTTTAGCAATACTGGTCTGCATTATGCTGTTTTTCTTTTCCTGTACAGTGTTATATAAATTGTTGCACTATAACATATATATCTCCATTAATTTATTTGATATTTGCACTACTGGTTGGATGCAAAGTACATTTTTGCATTTTCATTTATGGTATTTGGGAGATGCCCTTTTCCCAGAGCCACAGTTATGTCTGTAGAATGACAACAAACTAAGCAGTTTAAAAGGTTTTTGCTTAAGGGTCCAGCAGCACCTTTCCAGGGAAGTCCAGATGGCAGATGCTTAGAAAAAGGTGTGCCGTTCTGCGAAGAAACTCAGGTTGAACCTCTCCTGGTCTGGTGTCAGAAATAAAGGAGGGTTGAATGCCTGGAGCCTGACAGGCCATGGGACGACGAGGGCACCTTGGGGAGGTAACCCGCTCTAGGGTGCAGGAAGGCACTAGTCATGCCAAAGAGAGGTTTAGCTGACATAGATCCAGGATAGGAAGCAACCCACCATCCTTTCTGGAAACTATGAAGTACCGGCTGTAGAACCCAGACTCTCTGTCTGTGACAGAGGGACCACCTTGATAGCCTCCTTCCTCAGGAAAGTATCTACTTCTCATTCCAGGACCAGAGCCTGCTTGCTTCTCACTAGATTGAGAGAGGCCATTGAACCAGGGCGGGCGAGACACGAACTGAATCGCCTCACTCTACAGTGCACAGGACCCACTGGGACACGTCTGGCAAAGCCAACTTGGCAACAAGGTTCTCCCTTTAGGTTATCAGTTTCTTGGGACTGACCTCTGGTGTGTCCAAAGCCAGGACCGTGCCCAGACACAGCTCTTGAAACGAGACCTCCTGGTCTACAATGATGCCGGGCAGAACTGAAGGAGGGGGCTCGTTGGAGCTGGCCTTGCCCTGAAGCACATTCGTGGCAGGGTTAACGAACCAGGTCCCTGAAATAGGCACAGAGAAAAGTGGTCCTGAATGCCCCCCTGGTCATCCCTCCACAGGTCGGGTCTTTTGGGCCCTAGCCCTCTTCTCAGCAATGACAGTCCTCAGATCTGTCACCTCATGGGGCTCAACCCAAGGTGCCTCACGGGATCCCGCACAGTAAGAGCGTGTCACGATGGTCTGTCTCTGCTCTAGGTGGTACGAAGTGATGGGTTAGGGTTTGGGCTGCGCCCGCCATGTGGCCCCATGAGAGCGGCATAGGAGATGCCGTTGGAATGCCACAGATTGTCTTTTGGACTTCTGGAACCTGTCGACTACCGAATCAATGGTGTCGCTGAACAGGCCTGAAGGAGAGAGTGTGCAAACATCCAGTGACCTGAACTGCTGAGGCGTAAGAATTACCCACCAGCGCCGAGGTAGTGCGCAGATGCCATAAAAGATGCCACACCCGGGGAGAGATACTTTGGAATAAACCGCCGTCTTGGGGCTGAAGGGGCAGAATAAGAAAGGCCACTCCCAGGGAAGAATGGCAAGCCCTGATGAGGAGGCTGTGATTCTGGGAACAAAAAATGCTTACTGAACTTGCCCGAGGGAGGGGCTTTATGCTCACCAGCCGGCCAAGCTATATCAAGCTTATGAACGGCGCGTGTCACAACCTTCAGGAGCTCCTAGCACTGTTTGTCAGAGCATGCAAGCTTACCTTCATTCTTTTGACAAAACAGACAGACAAACATTAAATTTCACACAGAGCACTTCATAAACAAACAGAAGCTAAAGCAGTGTTCTCTCCAGATGCGCTTTAAACTCCCTGGTCGTGACGTCACCATGCCAGTGACAACCTGTCTTCAATTTTGACTGTTTATTAGATGGTCAATTAGACTTATTACTCAGAGCATGGACAACTCAGTCGCGTTTCCAAAGCGTTCCTATGCAGCTCGAGTTCCTAAAAGGAAACTTCTCCTATAGTGGGCGTCAGCACGAAGTAGGAGCAGTCATACCAACCGGACCCAAGTGGAGAGAGTGGACAGTTTTCAGTATCTAGATGTTCACATCACGCAGGACCTGTTTTTGTCCTGTCACATAAACACCCTGTTAAAAAAGGCCAAAAAAAGTGTTCGTACCATCTGAGATGTTTAAGGGACTTATAACTACCCTCTCCCATTGCTAAGGACTTTCTACACTTGCACCATTTAGAGCGTCCTGACGGGTAGCCTCACTTTCTGGTTCAGGAACAGCACCCTGCAGGACAGGCAAGCCCTCCAGACGGTGTTGCGGTTAGCTGAGCGTACCATCTGCACTTAGCTCCCTGACCTGCAGGACATCTACAGCAAGCCCAGACCAGAGCCAGAAAGATTATAAAGGACCTAAGCCGTCCCAACAATGGAGTCTTTTCTCTGTTTCATTCAAGGAAGCGCTTCCAATCCTTGAAGTCAAACACAGAGAGAATGAAGACACGCTTCTTTCCGAGGGCCAGTTTAAACCAGGAAAACACTCAGCACCTGGACTTTCTATTTTTTCTATCTGTACTTACTTTTTCTCCCTTTGCACAAATATTTTTGCCCAATTGCACAATTGTTACCTTAACACTGAACTGGCACAGCAATAATTGTATTTCATTCCTATTTTTATACTTGTTATATTTTATACTTTTTATATATTCTTTTATTATTATTATATTTACATGTTGGACAGTCGTAAAAAGCATTTTACTACATGTCGTTCACATGATTGTGAAAAATATACAATTTTAATTTGCAAGAGATCTAAACCCTGTTAAACCCCTTTGGGATGAATGCTGACTGCACCCCAGGCCTCCTCTGCTCACCTGCATTACTACTTTCATTTTCTAACACCCTTGTGGCTGTAAGAATCCCTACAAATCTCACAAATCAAAGAAGCAGTCAGGTGTCCACAAACTTTTATCTATATAGTGTCCTTAAATGCCGTCAAGGTTTCTCTCCCGCTTTCTTCATGTTATGAAACTGTAGCTTTTGTCTACATTTTAAAACACTCCTAGATTGTACACCACAGACTCAATTATTTAGTATGCGTGATAACGTCCTGAATTGAACACGAACTGTGAATGGCAGACTCGTGTAATTAAATTATCTCCACAGGCAGCGTTTTAAAAACCTGTTTAGCTCTAAGACGTCAGGACAAATGTATATGTAGGGTGTGGTAGTGATTTTAGCTGATGTGACAGACATTTTAAAACATTAGCATTATACATTAATATGCTCAGGTACGGCTGCTGAATGCAATGAGTGAAATGGGACAACGTTTCTCCACAACCCTGTTGCTACAAAACAACACAGATCTACATACAGAATACAGAGCAAAGGGCTAAAGAAGTAAGTTGTCCTTGCCACATAAAGTGCATCGTGTGCAAACAATGTTTGCAGGTCGAACTGTATATGGGTATGTATGTGACAAATTGGTGCATCCCATTCTATAAAACTAGAAAATGTATAAAAGGAAACTTAGACCTACACAGAACCGCATTGCAAGAACACCTTTGGAATGAATGTGAACGTTACCTACATCAGAACCTGACTTTACTAACACCCTTCCAGCTAAATGAATCTCCATAAACACACTCAGAAATCTCTAACACATCTTCCCAAAAGAGTTTATTATGATGGCAAATTGGTACTAATTGGGAAATGGGATGCAAAAAAATCACATATTAATCTTATGGTCAGGTTTCCACAAACTTTTGTCTATATAGTTATTTTTTGTTATTATTATCTAGTGTCATGTGTACTGGAGTGAAAACAGACAAAGCATTCAAAATCATGACTAAACAATTATACAATATTTACTAAAGCAAATAATAAGATAAAACCACAATCACAGTATTCCGGAGGAGAGCGTTAACTCGGACTAGACCGACTCGGACAGAACTATCTGTATAAAGGGTTGAATGGCCTTTGTTAAACAACAGAGGCGCTACATAACCACAGGAGACAGTATCACGAAACATGACAGCATTTTTTCCATAAAAGGTAAGAAAAAAGTGCCTGAGGAAGAGAATCAGCGGCTGGAAGCTGAAACCCTGTGACAGGGACAGCTGGACCGTTAAACACTAGACAGTTTTCATCTTTTGAGAAAGCCAAAGGAAGCCATCAGCATCAACCCACTCTGCCAGTTACCAGCTGTTCAATTTTCAGAGATATTCTGCAGCAAAGGCAACAAAAAATGTGGCTAATTTGTTTTTTACTGGATGTTTTTTCGGAAGAAGGAAAGAAGCGCACATCTGTTCCTAAGACTAATGACTGATTATGAATTTATTGCATGGCAGGATGCAGGTATGATGAAATAATAATAATAATAATAATAATAATAATAATAATAATAATAATAATAATAATAATTATAATTATAATTATAATAATAGCACGTTCTAGTTAAAAATCTGGTAGGTCCATTTTTCTCACAAACATTTTCCTTCTGGAAAAACTGCTGTTCAATAAATTTCTGTAACATATAAAAAAAGACAGTAACTATATATATATATATATATATATAATTCCTCCCCTTCTCTTCCTAATTACAGTAGTTGGTTATTGAGTTATGTAATGTAATAAAACATAATAAAACATGATACTGTGTCTCAATACAACAAATGCATAATTTATTAACATTTCCTATTACAGTTCCTATTACAGCTCTTTATAAAAATAAAGCCAGTGTTTTGCTGTTATACCCCTGGATTCCTTCAAACATTCCATCTCTGTTTCTTGTATTTTCCATTCCAATCTCCATCAGTGCTGAAGTCTGAAAAGCTGAGCGCTCAAACACACACGAGAACACACCCACACAGATGCATACACAGTGTAACAGCTTAAACCCTTGTGCAAAGCTTAGTAATTAAAAGGAGATAAAGAAAAACCTGGACAGGCTCAATCACCCTGCTGAGAGAGAGCGAGAGAGAGAGAGAAAGTGAGCGAGAGAGAAAGAGAGAGAGACAGATGGAGACAAATGAAAAGACTAAAAGTTAGGCAGAGATAAAGAGAGAGAGAGAGAGAGAGAGAGAGAGAGAGAGAGAGAGAGAGAGAGAGAGAGAGAGAGAGAGATGGACAGAAGATGACAATGACAGCAAAAAAAAGATAATGAAAGTGAGACAGAGAGACAGCAACAAAAGGAGAGAGAGATAGTCAAACAGACAAATGGAGAGAGAGAGAGAGAGAGAGAGAGAGAGAGAGAGAGAGAGAGACAGGGGGAGACAAATGAAAAGACTGAAAGATAGGCAGAGATAGAGAGAGATAAAGAGAGAGAGAGAGAGAGAGAGAGAGAGAGAGAGAGATGGACAGAAGATGACAATGGCAGCAAAAAAAAGATAATGAAAGTGAGACGCAGAGACAGACAGCAACAAGAGGAGGGAGAGATAGAGAGACAGTCAAACAGACAGATGGAGAGAGAGAGAAAGAGAGAGAGAGAGAGAGAGAGAGAGAGAGAGAGAGAGAAAGCTAATTTCTGTATGAATATACTGAGAATGACACCACCCTCCTCATTCATGTATATGCTTCATGGTTCATTGCTTTTCCTGCAAAAAAATAATAAATCCCTCATCCACTCTCAGCGTTACACGACTCTGAGCACAAGTTAATATCACAGACATGTAGTACAGCAGAGGTACAATGATATGAGAAAATAAAGAGTATAACTACAACCCAAAATCAGCCAGATCTCATTAATGCTCCTGTAGCTGAATGAACACAAATCTCCCCCACACACAAATCTAGCACATCCATACTGCAGCAAAGATGGTGCCGAATCTGGAATGGGTTACACACAAAGCAGTAGGTCAGAAGTCCACAAACTTCTGACCATCCAGCCAAATCTAACGCTGAAAAAAATCACATATAGGAGAAGAAATCGTGTGGGCAGAAAAAAAAAGTGTCTAAAATGTGAAAAACATGAACGTAGGAGGAGTTTTGAGATTATCCGGGACGCACTGCAGGGATGCGTTAGTGTTTACGCTACAACCTCTGCACGTGGTCCGGGTGAACTGAGCACAATGTTCACACTCGCGTTTAGCGCTGACCACTTCACCATCCGATTTCATGAGACACATGTTAATACCAGTCGTAAAACAGGCTCACAGACATCATCTATCGCCTGAACCCGTAGTGAGAAAAGCCAAAGATGTCACTGCTGAGAAAAAACTCCCTGCTGAGAAAGAGCGAGAGAGAGAGAGAGAGAGAGAGAGAGAGAGAGAGAGAGAGAGAGAGAGAGAGAGAGAGAGAGACTAAGAAAAACCAAGATCTTTCTTTTTCTTATTGGCAAATCTGAATTATTGATATGCAAGAAAAAATAAATAAAAATAATAATTAATAATAAATAGCAGTGAGTGTAAAAATTTTAAAAAAATGATCTATGCATAATAAATATTTATTTACAATTTTATTATATAATAAATAATCAGGGAGTATTTTCTTGCCACAGTCGCAACCGGCTCATCAGGGACAAACTTATAATGAACATCTTATTTATTTTATCTCCACAAAAAAATTTATCTCCTCAAAGCTGCTTTAAGACAATTGAATAATATGATAGTATGATAAATACATAAAAACGAGTTTAAAACGAGTGCAGTAATTAATAATATTAAGATTTTTTTTAGGTAAAGAAATAAAAAGTCAAAAATCAAATCAAATAACACAAAAAATGCTGTATTACAATCCCTGTAAAAGAAATTTAATAACACAATAAAAGAAAATAAAAGTGTATAATATAATACAATACAACTTTAAAAAGTCGGAACGGGGCAAAAAAGACTGGGAAAGTAAATTTTTCTAAGAAAAGAAAAAAAAAATAGAGCTGGAGAAACATTTTGCAGGTTCACTGGCAACATGTAAGTAGGATGATTAGGCTTCTGAGAATAAAGTAAGATGAGCACCAATCTGCAAAAAAAACTGCATCTACAACTATGTTCCTCAACATCAAATTGCAAAGACTTTTTAATCTCATCATCAACAGTCCATAATATGATTTTAAAAAGTGCACAAGGGCAAAAATCAATACTGAAAGCCTGTGATTTCAGGGCCCTCAGGTGGCACTTCATTTAAAACAGGTATGATTCTGTAATGGAAATCACTGCGTGGGCTCAGAAACACCTCCAGAAATCACTGTCTGTAAACACGGTGTACTGTGCCATCTATAAATGCAGGTTAAAGCTTTATTATGCAAAGAATAAGCCATATGCTAACATGATCCGTAAATGCTGCCATCTTTGTTGGGCCGAAGCTCATTTAAAACGTAGTGAGGCAAAGTGGGAAACTGTTCTGTTGTCAGACAAAATAAAAATGTTTTATTCTTTTTGAAAACCATGGATACCGTGTCCTCCAGAATAAAGAGACGAGGGACCATCTGGCTTATAATAAGTGCTCAGTCTACAAAACAGGCATCTCTGATGGTATATGGGATGCATGTGTGCATATTAAATAGAAGCTTGCAGACCTGAGAAGACACCATCAATGTTTAAAAGTAGGAGCAAGAAATGCTTCCATACAGACATCTTTTCCAGGGAAGGGCTTGCAGATTTCAGCAAGACAATGCTAAATGACATACTGCATCCACTACCAGTAAAAAAGATAGAGTTATAAACTGGCCTGCCTGCAGTCCAGACCTTTCACCCATAAAAAACATTTGGCGCATCATGAAATGATAAATACGACAAAAAAGACCCAGGACTGTTAAACAGCTAGAATCCTGTATCAAACACAACTTTTACACCATTCCATTTCCAAAACTCCTGCAACTGGTCTCCTTAGTTTCCTGACAAATGTAGGGGATGCTACACACTGGGAAACATGGGCCTGTCCCAACTTCTTTCTGATGTGTTGTGGCTATCAAATTCAGAATGACCTTATCTTTCCCTTTAAAATTGAACATTTCCTCAGTTTAAACACTCGATATGTTTTAATGTTCTACAGTGAATACAATACAGTCGTCCCTCGATTTAATCGCGGTTTGAATCTTGCACTTTATCGCGATTTACAATTTGGCACAGAACTATTTTGTTTGTCGAATGGTTCAGATTTATCGCGAGAAATGTCAACTTTTAGTGAATAGTTTTTATGGGTTTTTATGTTAAAATACGTTGATATATTAATAAAAATATAATGGTTATATAAAGGTTTCCGCTTGTTTATTGGTTGTAGTATCCTCTCCTGCAGAAAAGGGCGGAGTCAAAGAACAGATTAGGCCGATGAAAATAAAGAATGCAGTGATGTGTATCTTTAACTCCGCCCCTTTTTTACATCATAGGACACTTCATCCGAAAAAACTGTACTGTACAGTACTCACAATAAATGTGATATTTCTACTAATGTGCACGAAATTTATCTCTGTATTCTTGCAAATGTTTTCTGTATGTGTTTAAAGTGTGCGGGAGGATGATTTATGGCTTAAACAATAAAAAAAAAGCATTTTTAGGAAAGGGGTCCATGACTATGAGATTTACAAATCATTGAATTTTTTTTATTTTTATTTACACAGCCTTTTTAATTAAAAACTTTCTTTCGGCTTCCCCCGTTAGGGGGCGCCACAGCGGACCATCCACATGTTTGATTTGGCACATGTATTTACGCTGGATGCCCTTCCTAACGCAACCCTCCCCATTTATCCGGGCTTGGGACCGGCACTAAGGCTTTGCAACCCTAATGCCTGGGGTCAGTTCCCTGACCGGGGATCAAACCCGGGCCGCAGTGGTGAGAGCACCACATCCTAACCACTAGACCACCAGGGAACCTTTTAACTACATTAAAAAAGACAGAATACTAAAAAACATATTCGAAAATTAAATGAGTAACTAGTGATAAGAATGCTTGCAGTGTTCTCACTGGAATAATTATTCTACAATTTGTATTAAGCAAAACAATATGAACAAAAGTATTGGGACTCCTGACTTTTCCAGCCATATGTGGATCTTCTCCAAACTGGTACCAAAAAGATGGAGGCACACAATTGTATAGGACGTCTTCGGATGCAGTAGCATGACATTTTCCCTTCATTTCAACCAGCAGCCCCAACCCTGTTTCTGCATCACAATACCCATATGCAATAAGATATCCTTAACATCGGTTGGAATGTAAGATACTATACTATACTGTAGAGCTCTGGCACTGAAAAATCTGGTGGAACATCTTCCCAAAAGAGTGGAGGTTATTATAACAGCAAACAGGGTCAAAATGTGGAATGGAATGTTCAAAAAGCACATACAATCTTATGCTCAGGTGTCCACAAACGTATGTACTTATTGGGTGCATATAATAAATGAAGCATATGTGCAGAAAATTATAATTACTGTGTGATTTCACATTTGCAAAGGCCAGTGATTTTGTATTTATTTTACCGTGTTAATCTGAGGGTCACTATGACCCGAGCTTAGCGTACAAATTATGTTTATACAGTATAATGATGAGCAAAATTCGATGCAGGCTCTTAGCATTTGGGGTTCAGAAAATAACACTGATGTTGTTTCCACTTTAATGGGTCATTTTGACCCAGGTTCCCCGGTGGTTCGAGGAGAGTAACAGCTTATTTGTGTGGAAAATGGATCTGAAATGGAGGCTGAGCAGCTCCTCGAATGCCGTAACCCTTGTTTGTGTTATAAAACTGCCATAAATTAACACTCTAATGGTTATATAAAGGTTTCCGCTTGTTTATTGGTTGTAGTATCCTCTCCTGCAGAAAAGGGCGGAGTCAAAGAACAGATTAGGCCGATGAAAATAAAGAATGCAGTGATGTGTATCTTTAACTCCGCCCCTTTTTTTACATCATAGGACACTTCATCCGAAAAAACTGTACTGTACAGTACTCACAATAAATGTGATATTTCTACTAATGTGCACGAAATTTATCTCTGTATTCTTGCAAATGTTTTCTGTATGTGTTTAAAGTGTGCGGGAGGATGATTTATGGCTTAAACAATAAAAAAAAAGCATTTTTAGGAAAGGGGTCCATGACTATGAGATTTACAAATCATTGAATTTTTTTTATTTTTATTTACACAGCCTTTTTAATTAAAAACTTTCTTTCGGCTTCCCCCGTTAGGGGGCGCCACAGCGGACCATCCACATGTTTGATTTGGCACATGTATTTACGCTGGATGCCCTTCCTAACGCAACCCTCCCCATTTATCCGGGCTTGGGACCGGCACTAAGGCTTGTGCAACCCTAATGCCTGGGGTCGGTTCCCTGACCGGGGATCAAACCCGGGCCGCAGTGGTGAGAGCACCGCATCCTGAACACTAGACCACCAGGGAACCTTTTAACTACATTAAAAAGACAGAATACTGAAAAACGTATTCGGAAATTAAATGAGTAACTAGTGATAAGAATGCTTGCAGTGTTCTCACTGGAATAATTATTCTACAATTTGTATTAAGCAAAACAATATGAACAAAAGTATTGGGACTCCTGACTTTTCCAGCCATATGTGGATCTTCTCCAAACTGGTACCAAAAAGATGGAGGCACACAATTGTATAGGACGTCTTCGGATGCAGTAGCATGACATTTTCCCTTCATTTCAACCAGCAGACCCAAACCTGTTTCTGCATCACAATACCCATATGCAATAAGATATGCTTGACATCGGTTGGAATGTAAGATACTATACTATACTGTAGAGCTCTGGCACTGAAAAATCTGGTGGAACATCTTCCCAAAAGAGTGGAGGTTATTATAACAGCAAACAGGGTCAAAATGTGGAATGGAATGTTCAAAAAGCACATACAATCTTATGCTCAGGTGTCCACAAACGTATGTACTTATTGGGTGCATATAATAAATGAAGCATATGTGCAGAAAATTATAATTACTGTGTGATTTCACATTTGCAAAGGCCAGTGATTTTGTATTTATTTTACCGTGTTAATCTGAGGGTCACTATGACCCGAGCTTAGCGTACAAATTATGTTTATACAGTATAATGATGAGCAAAATTCGATGCAGGCTCTTAGCATTTGGGGTTCAGAAAATAACACTGATGTTGTTTCCACTTTAATGGGTCATTTTGACCCAGGTTCCCCGGTGGTTCGAGGAGAGTAACAGCTTATTTGTGTGGAAAATGGATCTGAAATGGAGGCTGAGCAGCTCCTCGAATGCCGTAACCCTTGTTTGTGTTATAAAACTGCCATAAATTAACACTCCGACTGAGCAGTTTTATCAGCCTCGTCATGAACGCTCCGGAGACCGTTGCTCTTTCTACCATGTACCCCAAAGGGAGCACAAGAAAAAAAAAATCTAAATTATTGACCTTGTCTAGAACAGACATCACAGTGGTATATAACCTGCATTTAAAATACAGTAGTTAATTAAAATGTGTTGTTTGACTCTCTTTCATTTACTCTGCATGCAAAATGTGGGCCTCAAGGCAGTGATTCATTCATCCATTTGTTTTGGCATCGCACAGGAAGAAATGATTACCGAGAACTGTGTAAAACACGCTCTTAAAAAAGAAATGTCCAGCTGATATTTACTTTGCCATTAGATCCGTCCGCAACGATGTACTATCAATTTCATCTGATCTTCTTGGATTTCTCACCCATATAGTCTAGGCTAGTCTTACAAACCGAGGAGACTTTCCTTTAAATAACCTCTACCTTAACTCAAATGTGTGCTGACCGATGGAAAAAAACTCCTTTAGTCTCCTTTCTATTATACTATACAATCAAAGGTCAAACAATCAAACAATTTCCCTCTTTTCTGTTATAACAACCGACACTATTCTACGCAGACACTAGATTGGGAAACGTATTGGGTCACGCAGCTTTTATATGGTTCCTCCTCAAACAGTTACAGAAATCTTAAAGCCACACAATTGTATCTAATGTCTTTTGTTGCAGAAGCATTCCATTTTAGCTTCACTCCAACAATCAGCTCTAAACCTGTTTCAGCATGATTACACCCTGTGCAATTCCAGTATCTGTGCACAAAGTCAGCTCCATGAAGATATGGTTTACACATCCTCGAGTGGTACATGAGTGGCCTGCTAAAGCACTCAACCCCAATGAACACCTTTGGGATGAATTGGAACACTGACTGCACCCCAGCCCTCCTCACCTGAGAAAGCAGGGTTAAGGGTCTTGGCTCAAGAGCCTACCTGGGGCAGTTAAGGGCTTAAAACCTTAATGTTCTGATCAGTATGTCAGATCCTAAACACAGTCGTGTCCAGAAATATCAGCACCCTTGCAATTCTGTCAAAAAATGCAACAATTTTCTCAGAAGATTGTTCTGATTGCAAATGTTTTGGTACAAAAAAAACCAGAAGAAAAGTCAAACTTTATAAGATTTCACACAAAACTCAAAAATGGACAAAATGATTGGCACCCTGGTCAGAATAAAAAAATAATAATTTTGTTTTAAGCATGTGATGCTCCTGTAATTTGTATTTAGACACACCTGTGGCAGGTAACAGGGGTGGGCAGTATAGTAATCACACTTGCAACCGGTTAAAATGGAGAGAAGTTGACTCAACCTTTGTGTTGTGTGTCACACTGACCATGGAAAAATGTATGTGACGAAAGCCACAATCCTTCTGGCAGAATGTACTGTGGACAGATGAGACAAAAATAGACATTTTTGGTAAAGGACATCATAGCACTGTTTACTGAAAAAGAAATGAGGGCTTCAAAGAAAAGAACTCAGCCCCTACAGTCAAACATAGTGGTGGTCCAAAGATGTTTTGGGGTTGCTTCGCTGCTTCTTGCACTGGATGCCTTGACTGTGTGAACGGTATCATGAAATCTGTTGATTACCAAAAAATTTGGGGCGCAATATAGTGGCCATTGTCAGAAAGCAGCGTCTCCACCAAAGATCATTGGTCTTCCAGCAGGACAATGTCCCGAAACACACTTCAGAAAGCACTCACAAATGTTTACAACAAAGTGATGGAAAAACAGCAGCTGGGAGAAGACATCCTTTAAATCTGAATGACCTGGAGTAGTTTGCTAAAGAAGAGTGGTCTAAGATTCCAGTAGGAAGGTGTAAAAACTCGTTCATGGTTACGGGAAGCGATAGATTTTTTTTTTTTTCAAATGGTGTGCTACCAAATATGAGGCCAATTATTTTGTCCAGTGCATTTTTTGGGTTCTGTGTTGAATTGTATCAGATTTGAAGTTTTTTGTGTTGTTGCAGTGCAAAAAAAAATAAAAACATGAACACGTGAATGCCAAAACATTTGCAACTGCAACAATTTTCTGAGAGAATTGCACAGACAGACAGACAGAGAGATAGAGAGACAGATAGATAGATAGATAGATAGATAGATAGATAGATAGATAGATAGATAGATAGATAGATAGATAGATAGAAAATTGTATATTAGTACACAAAGCATGTACTTGATGGAAGGTAGAGATGTAAAAATTTGACTCCAGTAAAAGTAAAAGTGTCCATTTAAACTTCCACTTGAGTAAAAGTACAAAAGTATTTGCCTTCAAATGTACTTAAGCATTCATGGTTTATTATGGCTCTAATGTTTCTATTTTTGTCACAAGACTCTTTGCTTAATCAACTTATTTGATGAGAAAATACTCTTATGTTACTCTTAACACAACAATCTATTAACAGAATAATATTTATGAGTCTAACACTGATTGATATCATGAGCCCAAAACCTTCTTTTCAACAAATAAAAACAATAATGTGCAAATAAAGCCAAGGGCGTTGTGCTAAGTTTGAGTTTCTTCCATCATCTATTCCTCTCAAAATGTTCTGCTTGCTGTTTAAGACACGCTAAACTGTATGTTCGTGTTAAGTAGATACACCAAGTGGCGATTAACAGTTTTAGCTTGAATGATGCCCCTGGGTGAACCAAGTTTCAAGTATAATTTGACATCTGTACAGATGCCAGTGACAGTTTGTACAATAAAATTCAAACTACAGCAAAATTAAATATTAAATATAAAAAAAGTAATAATCAGGCATATGAAAGATATAATTATTTACAAGTGGGTGCAAAAGTGGCTGTATATATTAAATAAGTTTTGTGCAGTCCCAGATTTAAAAAAACTATTCTTCAACCTATTGGTTCTGGAATGAATACTCTGATACCACCAGCCTAATGGCAGTTTGTAAAACAGGCTGAGTACTGGGTACTGGGTACTGGGTGCTGGGTGCTGGGTGCTGGGTGTTGGGTGCTGGGTGCTGGGTGACTGGGATCAGCTGTGATGTTTTTGAGACTTCCTCAGACACTGTGTGTGGTAGATGACCTGTAAGGCTGGGTGTTTATTTCCAATAATGAGTTCCGCCGCTCTTACGAGTCCCTGCAGGGATCTAAGTACGATCGAGTACTGTGCAGCTGCTGTACCAGCTGGTCAGGTATCCAGTTAGGATGTTCTCGATGGTGCATCTTTAGAAGTTGGTGAGGATTTGATGACCCAACCTCTCACACGTTGATTAATTTCAGCTTTAAAAAGCTCCTCTCTGCTTCAGCTACCATCACTGGATGAATGCCATATTCTCAGAGAAGTCCACAAATTTGGATACATTTCTGAAAGCTCCCTTTCACGTATAAATATCACCCTATGCATTTATTGCACAATTCAATTCACGTCATTGTGCACAATTAATCAAACGCTCAGAACCAAGAACCATACAACTTGTTGGCTATTTGCATTCATAAGATACAACATCTATATTCTTATGTCTTTTACATTAGCCTTTTAAGTTGCGCTCGAGATTCCCCCTTACTGAGCTTAGTTCAGGACCTTTTCAGTACAATCACAGACCTTTATGACATCACCTCAATTAGAGGGAGCCAAATCTATAAGTGCTGTTTAACTACAATCCATCTAGACTAGTTCGATTGTAATTGTTTTGTTGCTACACACATTATGATAAACTTCATACTATAAATTATAATGGTATACAAGCTAAAAGAAATATTGTTGCTCCAGGCATAAAAGCATAACAGGCAACACATCATGACCTAATTGATATACAGTTATTAGCCAATTTCAATAAACACATTAGCTTATACTCTCCTCATAACGAGATGAGCGATAGAGCTGCATAGACCACCCCCCCACTCCTTTCCTCTTTTTTATGAATTGGGCTCATGAGGGTTTAGAGCTTTTTTGTCATCCATCATTTTAATTTGGATTCAGCTCTCCTTACTGATGTGACCTCACTCCAGGTCTTGCCAGTTCTCCCACTAGAAACCCTGAAGGCTAACATGATGTCACCCAACACCCACCTCTCCTTTCTGAGTGTACGAGTGAGGGAACTTCTCCAAGCGAAGGGTTCACACTCACACACGAGTCCCGAGCAGGTTGATTCACTGTGACATGATTGTGCCAGCGGTGAGCAAGTGGAGTAAGCAGGGACGCCAACCTCAGTGAGAGAGCAACCGGACAGCAGAAGGGTTGGCCAGAAAAAGGTGTGTCAGTCTGCGAAAATACTCCGGGCGGCGCTAGAAATTGAAAGCGTGCCAACCCGTGATTAAAACGGGCGGACGCCGGAGAAAATGGGCTGATCCGCAAGTGGGCGCTGTGGGAAGTCAAGATGGAAAGGCATCCCAAACCACTCTTAAACAGGCCTTAGTCTCAGATCATACACCAAAATCCACCATCATGCACGCATCCGGCAATTTAAACCGTCCGTGTGGAAACAAAGCACAAGTTCCATTTGGTGGCTTAATGATTTATGTCATTTTTATACACCATAATTACTCTAAAACATTTACATGGATGTTTTGTCTTCATGCCCTATGTTTCACTAATAATAAATGTTAATTTGCTTCAAAATTTGCCGATGCACATGTTGATTAGAATATAAAAAAACTTTAAAATTATAAATTTAAAACAAATAAAAAGGTGCGATTAGATAAGTTGTTAGTTTAAGTAAGGTTAAGTTAATTAATCGCAATTAAATATTTAAATTGATTGACAGCACAGGTTCTTTACCATAAGGTGCCATGTTGAACATCCAGTGGTCAGTATGAGAGAATTGTAATCCTTACAGATAGTACATTGTCTTTTGTAAAGCATGTGAACAACATTACTCGGCCTGCATACTTCTATCTTCAGAACATCAGGCGTCTCCATACAACCAATTCTACAGTTCTTCTTGTACATGCTCTATACCTCACGCATTGATTATTGTAATTTTATTATTTGTTTTAATTATTTAAATAAATAGTGTGATCTATAGAAAGGTGTTTAATGTTGCATAAAATCAGGGACCTGCTAAAACCCGTTTCTTGAATAAACCTTATTCAAAGCTCATCCTAGACCTGTAAAAAGTCATAAAGGTCCAAAATTAAAATGTTGCAAAATCATATAAAAGACTATAAAAACACTTTTAGTTGTAATCAAACATAATTGGAAGAAAAACATTTAATTTAGCTGCTTGACACTTTTATTATTAAACATTAACACAAAAGAGCCTTGTAGAAGTTTGGATGTATCTGTGTATCGTCATGCTGGAACAGGTGAGGGGGAAATTCTTATCATACTGCACCCAGAGATATCCAACAAATGTGTGTTCAACAAGAGCAATAATCACATACTGTATAGCTGAAAAAGTCAGATGTCCTAATACATTTCTCCATATAATGTAGGTTTAAATCACTATTGAGAAAGCCAAAGGAGACAGTGTGAAGATAATGTGACATTGAAGACATCTTAAGAGAAATCAGACTCTAAGCATACCTGTTCTCCTCCTGAGAAGAACTGTGAGAGGAACATGTTCTCTTTTGAGTGACACCAAGTTAAACCTAGGCTTTGATCAAATACTACTTTTGCTTTTGCTCATTTAAAATTGCAAAAATAAAACTATACTTACTGAGTTGAATGTTTAATTAAAAATAGATAAAAATAAAAAAAATACATGTATAGATGGATGTTTCATTGCCAAATTGGGAATGGATGGATGGATGGATCAATGGATGGATGGATGGATGGATGGATGGATGGATGGATAGATAGATAGATAGATAGATAGATAGATAGATAGATAGATAGATAGATAGATAGATAGATAGATGGATGGACAAATGACTAGATGTGTTGATGCATGAATAAATGAATGGTTGAATAAAGTGATAAATATTTGAATAAATAAAAAGATAAATAGGTGGATGGATGTACAAATGTATGTAGATAAATGAAAAGATGGATGGATAAACACATTGATGGAAGGTGTAATGAACAGATGAATAGTTAAATGGGTGAATAAATGAATTGATAGGGAATGGGTGAATAAACCAATACATGTATGGATAGATGGATCAATGAATGGATGAATGATTGAATAATTGGTGGATGGATGAATGAACAAATTAATAAATGGTTGGGTAGAAGAATGATGGATAGATGTATGAATGGGTGGATGGAAAGATGAATTTATTAATTAACTAAAGAAAGATAGGTGGATACATTAGTGAATGGCTTGATTGATGGATGGGGGAAACATTGATAGATAAATGGGTAAAAAATTGATAAATAGATTATAGATGGTTAAACAGGTGAATGGATGGACGGATGGATGGATGGATGGATGAATGGATGGATGGATAGATGAATGGATAAATTAACTGATGTATGAATAGAGGGATGGATATACAATGGGACTTACTGCCATCTATAAACATGAGCTAAATAAAGTTTTGCTGAAGAAAAACATTTGTAGAAGTGAATTATTTTGCAAACAGCATTTAAATATGCACATTTATAGCATTAAAATATTTTAACAGCACCGAGTGTGTTTGAGATGCATATGATTAATAACCACTGCAATTCACTATATTAAAGCATCTTTCTAAGTCATTTTAATTATCATTTTCCCACCCAGAAATAAGCCAGCCAGGGCAAAACTGCTCATGAGACAAAATTCACCTCATGGATTTGTTTGATTGTGCCTGAATGAAAGGTCTGTTATGATTTTATATTTATGGCGATCACCTGAGAGGGAGCTAAAAAGCTCTAAAAGAAAAAAAAAAGTGCTGAAAACTGCACCTTGACTAGGAAAGATTCTCATGTAAGAGAGAGAGTTGTTTTAGGAGACAGTGATGAAGGAGGAGAATAGGACACTTTCAGCACCAACAAAAATGAAAATGATTGAAATTTGCATGAAAAAAACGCTTTGTGAAGGCAAATCTCGAGGAAGATCTTCGATGTCAAGGCAAGTGTGTGTAATCACAGGATAGCACAATAGAGCACTCGCATTCTCTCTCTCTCTCTCTCTCTCTCTCTCTCTCTCTCTCTTTTTCTCTCTCATTCTCTTGCCCACTAACCAGTATAGTTTTTCCAACTCTTTGTAGGATCACCATGGTTACAGCCTCCATTTCAGAAGTGAAAGATTTTGACAAACAGAGCCAACAGGGGGATCACGGCACAGAAACATTTAACAGCACACACACACACACACACACACACACACACACACACACACACACACACAATAGGAAATAGAAATATCTGTGATTATATCATAGCATTACAGTATGTTTCATTGTCTAGTTGGGGTTGGATGGATGGATGGATGGATGGATGGATGGACGGATGGATGGATGGATGGATGGATAGATGGATCGGTGGAAAATTAAAAGAAATAAAAAAGACAGGTTTTTGGCATTAATTTACAGGAACAAACCTCGGCTTGGATTAAATACATCTTTATTTTTTTTTTTTTTTTGTATTGCAAAAATTGTATATTGCTAAGCTAAATGTCTAATAAGAGATGGATGGATGGATAGATGAATGGATGGATGGATGGATGGAAAGATAGATAGATGAACTGATAGATAAACAGTGGAACTTAGAGTCATCTATATACATAAGTAAACCATGTATTGTCTGATAGACAACATTTCTAGTACATTGAGTGTATTTGCCAATTCATTCATTCATTTATTCATAGCTGATTAAAAATTACCATAATATATTAAAAAAGAAATAGTTTAGACTGAATGCAATCACACAGAACCACAGGAGAGTCATACTTCAGCGGGTTATGCTTATAATATTTCTGGTGCTTTTCCATTGAATTTTTTATTCTTTATAAATCGTTCTACCAAACAGGTTGCAGTTTGGGTGAAAGATAAAAACAGCAATGATGGCAGTTAATGGTAGACTATGCTACTACTCTAAATAAACCTTCTCCCTGAGTGTTTCCTTTAAGAGTTTTTCAGGTGACTTTTTATTTCTGCCAAAAATAAAACATTTGCTAGTTTGCAGTTTGGGGATTTTGTATTGAACACACACTCATTCAAGGTAAGTAGATGTGCAAGTAAAGGTATCTATAAGGAGCCCTGCAATGAAGTGGCATCTAATCCAATACCCTAATTAGAAAACATTTACTGAATCTAGCTATTATTTTATATTTAAAAAAAAAATTCCAGAAACAGATTCTACCATTAAAAAAAATTATTTTATTTTATTACAGACATGTGATTAGACTTCATGGTAAACAAACAGTCCAAGTCCGGGCCACCAATAACCAAATACTAATCAAGATCAATTCATATACTACAAAAATATTCTTTAAATGCTTCATATTAAAAAAAGATTTAAATAAAATACAAAAACTGCAGCTAGGTGGGTGGTAAATAACCAGCTGGAGAACAGACGGATCGCTTGTGAAATGCGCTGCAAAGGAATCAAAGAAATGTAGAAAATTTCTCCCCGAGAGAGATTTAAATTCACCGAATGGCGTCGTGATCCGCCCAGGCGACACAGACAAAACTTCTTCTTCCTCGGTGAAGAGGCTCGAAAAAAATCTAAATTGTAGAGCAGAGGTTTCTTCCCAGGATGAGATGAAAGCCGAGCGTGTCTTAATTGCATGGTCGATGATGAGAGAGACGTATCGATCGGCAGGTTTTCAATGTTAACACATTTCACGGTGATTAAACCAGGCCTATGGGAGCTGTGCTTCGGGGATCATTAGGGAAGTGCTGATATTCAGGTAGACGATACATCGAGATAATCACTGAGCCAGATATCATTATCTTACACTTCCAAATACCATGGTATATACACATCACAACTGTTAGATTATTTTTTGGGATCATTCCCATTCAGAAGGTAGTAAAAGAGAAGTATATAGACAGATGCTTATACAGTGTTGAAACTATTATGAATAGATATCGAGTTAAACCCAGATATACAGTAGGATGGGTCTGGAATTTCCTCTCAAGGCTCCCTCATCATTGCAGATATCATTGGTATGTGCTTTTTTAGCATCCCATTCCACATTTAGTCTTCATTTGCTCTTACAATAACTTCCACTTTTCTAAAAAGGTGCTCCACTAGATGTGTGCTGGTTTAGATTTGTGGAGATTCATACAGCCACAAGGTTGTTAGTAAAGTCAGGTACTGATGAAGGTGAGGTGTGTGTGTTATCCCAGAGGTGTTCAATAGGGTTAGAGCTCTATAGCAGGAGATCTTCCACTCCAACCCATGTAATGCATATCTCTTCATGGAGCTGACTTTACGCATAGAGGCATTGTCAGACAGGAACAGTTTTGGGTACCCTAGGTCAAATAAAGGAAAAAGGGAACACTATCACATTCAAATACATACGATATAATTGTGTTTCCCTACAATTTTGTGGTAACAGTTTGGGGAAGAATCATATATGGCTTGAAAGGGCAGGTGTCCCAATACTTTTGCCACATGTTATTTCTGTAAAGCTGGTTATGTCTAACAGCACAATCAAAGCAAAACTGAAGTGATTTAAGGCCATCTGTCTTCTCAGAGATCTTATTCTGGACAGAAAAGTTGCACCCAATGTCTCCCAAACGTTGCCAAAAGCTCTATCCGAACATCTGGATAGATCTGCTCCATGGTGGTGCACCCAGTAGCATTGTTGCATCATAGTTTCAGCCCACCAGCTCGCTCCTGATCTTGGGTAACAGCCGGTGTGGAGTTTTGCACATTCTTTCAATGTCGGTGTTGAATTTCTCCATGTTCCTCCTCCCTCCAAAAAAAAAAAACATGGCGATAGTTGAAACTATTCTAAATTAGTCCTAGGTGTGAATGCGAGCGTAATTGTGTCCGGTCCAGGGTGTATTCCCACCTCACACCCAGTGTTCCTGGAATAAGATCTGCGTCAACCATTAACCCTGACTGAATGGATTATAATTAGAAAATGTATACACAATGTAGTATCAATATACTGATAGATAGATAGATAGATAGATAGATAGATAGATAGATAGATAGATAGATAGATAGATAGATAGATAATTTAATTTGAGATAGATAGATAGATAGATAGATAGATAGATAGATAGATAGATAGATAGATAGATAATTTGATTTGAGATAGATAGATAATTTGATTTAAGATAGATAGATAGATAGATAGATAGATAGATAGATAGATAGATAGATAATTTGATTTAAGATAGATAGATAGATAGATAGATAGATAGATAGATAGATAGATAGATAGATAGATAGATAGATAGATAGATAGATAGATAGATAGATAAATAGATA
>MU551588.1:286448-302552 GCA_024362625.1 Silurus asotus
AGATAGATAGAAAGATAGATAGATAGATAGATAGATAGATAGATAGATAGATAGATGGATAGATAGATATGAGAAAGATAGATAGGTAGATAGATAGATAGATAGATAGATAGATAGATAGATAGATAGATAGATAGATAGATAGATAGACAGACAGATAGAAAGACAGATAGATAGATAGATAGATAGATAGATAGATAGATAGATAGATAGATAGATAGATAGATAGATAGATAGACCCTCTTGCTCTGAGATCCATGATTGTGGTTGGAACTGCTCCTGGTAATTTCCACAATCCAGTGATTAAACCGATCCTGATCAATCAAACAGGTAATTCAGGGAAATACTAAGCACAAGATAGGAATAAACTCTTGATCAGATTCCAGCGTTTCTAATCCACATAGCATGTTTTTGGAGGGAAACCAGTAAACCCAGAGTAAACCCACATGAACACATGAGGCACAAGTGCAACTCTGGCCAGGCAGTAACCTGAGCTCAGGATGGAACCAGGGACCCCAGAGCTGTGAGCCAGAAACCTAATTAAGCATATTGCACTGTACTCCGCAGAGCTACGATGATGCATGAGGGTTAGTTTAAAAAATGCAACAAATGGCTTTGAGTCTTTTGAAGAAAGACATGTATTAATGTCCTTCCACATTGTAGCTAGTGACTGAACACTGGCTGGGAATAAATCAGGGAGAGGGAGTCACATGGCAGGCTACTAATGTTTCTCATAACAAACACTTAACACTTTAATTGTTCATAAAGCACACTCACACTCACACCCTCACTCACACACACACACACACACACACACACACACACACACACACACAGGCAGGTGGGGGAATATTATTTCATGCTGAATGTCGGCTGGGGCTGTGGAAGCTTCTGATTGCAAATTGCACATCACTTTGTTTAACTGCGTTGTGCTGATGCCATGCATACACACACACACACACACACACACACACACACACAAAACACACAAAACTGATGCACACACCTTCAGGATGTAAATGTGATGACAAGCTGTAGAGAGAGAGAGAGAGAGAGAGAGAGAGAGAGAGAGAGAGAGAGAGAGAGAGAGAGAGAGAGAGAAAGAGAGAGAAAGAAAGAAAGAAGAAAAGTGTGTGTGTGTGTGTGTGTGTGTGTGTGTGTGTGTGTGTGTGTGCATGTGTGGGTGGGAATAGCTCCAAGCCAAGCCTGCTCTGCTATGTGCATCAACACAGAGGAAGGAGGGAGGAAAAAGAAAGAGAGAGAGAGCAATCGAGCGAGCGAACGAGTGAGTGAACGACAGAAATGTGGACCGGTTTTCAGGGTGGGTGTACAATATCAGTATAAGCAATACAATAACCCTGAGCGTTCAGGACGAGCGTCACTGCGCAACAGGTCTCTCGGGGAAGGATAGAAAAGAAAAGCTGTTAGATTTCTTCCACAATATGGAGAGACAGAAGAGAAAGCGTGTGATGAACGGAGCAGAGTAACGATAAACGAACAGGATCGAACTGTTAAAACCGAACGAGATTTGGAATCCATCACTTCCATAGGCTAATAATATGCTAACGTAAAACACAACGTGGCTAAGAACAAGCCTACAATGGTTTTATGTCAGGCAGGATGACTACATGCCAGCAGGATCTGGCTCTCACACACAGCTGTGTGGGCTTCCTAAAGATCATATATGAATTATATATCAGATATCCTAAGGGTTGGGAAAATTGAGCCCCCCCCCAAAAAAAAAAAAATCTCAACAATTTTTTTACTTAGCAGACAGAAATGAACAGATGGCGTCAGTTTCTTTATTGAGGAAACAAATAAAGAATGAGTAAGACCTCATTGCATCACTGCAATTCCAGTTTTGTGGAAATGACATTTAGTACCACTATACATGGATATTCATTGTCTCACTCGCTGGACACGCTAAATATCACTGACATGCTTTGCATTTCTAGGCACAGCCTCACTGAATCTGAACAGTAAAAGATTAGCAAAAAATGTCACCTGGTCTTTCCTCCCCAACTTCCCCCTCAAAATCCTGTTTCGTGAACGATTCTTCAATGTGACTCAGAAGAACGAGTCGTCTCAAAGAGAGATTCGTTCATTTCCTACGAGCAAAGCGTCGCAAAATACAACAGAATAGAGTAACGCTAATCCGAGTCGGATTTGATCATGTGACTCCCATATATGCTAAGCAGAGCATTACACGAGAAGCTGAAATGAGTGGTTCGTCTCATTAGTCTTCTTGTCGTTCTTTTGTCACATGGCTTCCATATATGTTATGCAGTTATATTAACATATATAAATTACTGGAACTATCGTCAAAATTCTGAGACGTGTTGAGGAATCTGCTTCTTGTAAATTTTATTCCATTTTTAAACAAAGGAATGAAAGATGCGTTCATCAAAATAAACTGAATGAAATTCAAAGAAGCAATTCACTAAAACGATCCGATCTTCCCATCACTATTCTTGAGTTGAACCTGTCCTCTTCGGTTGTAGCTCATTAAACTTATAGTTTCACATTCTGTGCGTTCTGAGATGCTTTTCTGTTCACCGAATAAATCGCGGTAATTTAAGCTACGAGCTTTGTTTTTGAGTTTCTGAGCAATATTACGAATAAATTGGGAATGAACTCTCCAAATTCCCAGAAGCCCATCCACTAATGTTATCAGGGACTTTTGATTGCTCTGGGTGAAACTTGCTTAGAGCTTTGTTTGGAAGCTTCAGTCATGTTTGATGGGAACATTTTTACAATTTATAAAGCATTTATTCCAAACAGTAGCAGGGCAATTTCAGTGAATGTTCTAAACTTAATTTTTTTCCATCTTGAGATTGACAATTGCATCGGAATGTGAAGCTCTGTTTCAGATCTGTTTGAGTTGTGAGTTCAGAGTGATACATAAATGTGTACAGATGGGAATCTATCTATCTATCTATCTATCTATCTATGCTTGTGTGTGTGCGTGTGTGTGTGTGTGTGTGTGTGTGAATCTTGAATTTATCCCTTTCAAGTTTGATGTGTTTTTATGTTGTTTTCTAGGTTGTAGTATGATACTCTTGTCTTCCACACCACATTAAGCATGACTAAAGCAAGCACTTAGACATAACATGACAGTGTTTGCTCTGATAAGCATTATGATAAACAAACTAATATACAATATTTTTTTGCAAACACTCAAACAGTGCATGAGGAATCAAGCCTCAGGGATTTGACTTCACAAAAATCTCAGTGTTGGACTTTATAACCCATACTATACTGCCAATATAAACCATTAATGTTAAATGAAGAATACACTAGCAGTAGTATCAGATACAATTCCATCATAGTGTGGCCATGCTGTTAATCCTGAATATTCTAAAAAAAAAAAAAAAAAATCCTGAAAAAAAAAAAAAAAAAAAAAAAAGTCTAATATGTAATTACTTGGCATTCACTATAAATGTTAGAGGATGACTGATGAATGATTTAAAGTGCTGAAGGCAAATCCAATAGTTCTTTTTTTCTCTCTTTCTCTGTTTTTTATTTTTGCCAAAATAGGTTAAAGGAAGCTTTCGCATATGCAACATTTAGTCTGTTTGAATTGACTTCTGGTTTGCTTCCAGTCGAACTCTTGCACGGGTTTCGTCGCAGTGAGAAAGCAGTTTCGACTCTGAATCGCCGAAAGTGAATCGAACATGGCGTGTATTTTGGGTCGCAAGCTGTTAAACGGAGCCGCGAGGCACAAACTGGGCCAAAGGACGAGCTGCAGAAGAGTGATGTGTTCTGAAGATTTCGACCGACAAACAACAAGAGTAAATAAACCCTGGATGCGATGCAAAGACTTTTTTCAAATTTGGTTATTTATATAACCCTTCAGTTCTATAGTGCTTGCTACATAGTTCCCCGTTCTTAAATACATTTTGGCATACTAATGAAGATTAATGAGTAATGCTGCACCTGTAATCAAGTAATTGTTTGCTCTTTCTTTCTTTAATGGGAAATGGTTGCTCAGCGGTTAAGATGTTGCACCTCGTATTGGAAGGTCATGTGTTTTAAATCCCTGACACCACAGCTGGGCCCTTAAGTAAGGCCCTTAAACCTCTTGTGCTCTGATGTATAATAAAGTAAAAACCCTTAGTTGATAATTTTAGGTTGTACATTTAATTTGTAACTAAAAGTAAACTAAAAGTATTCTTTTTGTTCTGAATAAGTGAATAGATATAAATGCCCTTGCACAGATGGAGGAAAGGCTTTAAAGCTTTAATCATTAATGAAAACAATTTGAAGGAAATAAAGGAACTTTTTATATTACATTTTTTTTTCACAGGATGATATCCGACTCCTGGATTATCACTATCTGCCACTCCCCACACTCATTCCCAAACTGATGAGCACAGCTTTTGCCTTAGAGAGTCATTAAATCATTACACACTTTAGTAAGTCATTCAATTAAACAGAAATTCATGTCATGTAGCACTTAATTGGCTGACTTAACCTTAACCTTAACCTTAAGCGTCACATTAAAGTAAACTAGGTGCATTATGCGGCACCATATACCGTAAAAGCCTAAACTCTAGCTGCATTGTGTCCTTTTCAGTGGTGCCATAAAGCTTGCCTAATTATCAATGAAGCAATATTTTTCCTATATACCCATTACAAAAACTTTGTTTGTGCTTGAATGCCAAACTAGACTGTGAGAGGTGTGAAAGTGCACCTACGGTGTCTTCAAATTGGTTGCTTTGAACAATTCTAACTGTTTTGTTGTGGTGAGTTTATTTCTGTGTGATTGAAGTAACTTTGAGTGTTACACGGTAAGTGTCAAGGCAGTTTCCAAAAACATTTACATTCGTGGCATTTTGCAGATGCACTTTTCCAGACTGTACTTTTCCAGACTGTTTCCAGACTGTACAACTGAGAAGGTGTAGAATAAGTGCTCAAGGGCCCAGAATTGGGAAGTTTCTAAGCCTGGGAAATGAAAGCACCAGACTTAAGTACTTATTTGAACTAGGATGGAACTGATCTTCCAATCGGTGGGTCAACATCTAAATTAGAGATCGACTGATTAATCTGCACCAATAATTTATTGTTGGATATGTCAAGTCAAGTCAAGTTTATTTCTATTGCGCTTTTCACAACAGACATTGTCTCAAAGCAGCTTTACAGAAATCAACAGTTAAGGTGAACGGTGTGCATTTATCCCTGATGAGCAGCCATGATGACTGTGGCAAGGAAAAACTCCCTTAGATGTTATGAGGAAGAAACCTTGAGAGGAACCAGACTCAAAAGGGGAACCCATCCTCATTTGGGTGACATCAAGAGTTTGATTATATGTCGGCTATCCAATCCACTGTCATTACAAGAGCTGTCTCTAGAGGGAAAACCACTTATCTACCCCATCCCCTGGATAAGTATGATCAGAAATGGAAGGGAATATGTAGGTAGAGAGTGAGTTGTTACCCCTGTATATACCCCTGTAAAATGAACTTGTTGTTGGGACTGAGTTATGACCCTGCAAAGAAGCACCAAAGCTGGTGAAGTTCACTACAAACACACAAACAAGCGAGGGAAAACATGGTGGTGGTAGCTTAGTGGTTAAGGTGTTTGACTTTGGATCTGAAAGTCACCAGTTCAAATCTCAGATACACCAAGCTTGGATCAAACCAACGTCCTAGGCCCCTGAGCAGGCCTCTTAACCCCATTGATACTGTTGTATGCATGAGATAAATGTAAATCGCTCTAAAATAAGGGCATCTGCCAAATAATATGAATGTAATGTAATGTAACTTGTTTTGTTTTTTTTAATGCAATTTTGTTTGCTTAACAAATTGGATGAAAATCAAGCACTGCTTTCCAAAGCTCACCTCCTGTGTTCTCATTTACCTCACTGCCTACAAGGAGTACAGAGTTACAGCACAATTTTATGTTTTTTAAACAACGAGTGTGCACCGGGAGTGCCTGAGGTAACTCCTTAGCCATTCGCTGCCATTTATAGAACTCTCATTAGCATTTACAGGGCATCAGGAATAAACTGGTCAGCTTGAAAAAGTTACCGGAAGTGTACATAGGAAATGCTATGTAAGGACAGCAGGTGGGTGGCTGAATAAGGAAAGGCAGGGTGAAGAGTGACCGGACGGAGTGAGTGGGCACAGAAGAGGAGAAAAGACAGAGAGAGAATGAATGAGTAGGTGGAGGATGAATAAATAAAAAGATGACAACAACACAGTATTCTGACATGCTGTCAAGGCAGCTGGAACAGTGTTAGGCAGTCAATGATGCCAGGTCCCCTCTGCACTCGGGGTCATTTCTTACGCCTCGCTCTACTACTACCACAACCTTTATGATAACTACCACCCTATATGTATATGGATTTATTATATTATGGTAAATGGTTTTCAATCTTTTTTTTTTATATAGTCAAGGACCATGTTAGCTGTGAATAATTCCATAGAGCCCCTTACAACAGATTTATTTCATTACACGTCTCAAACATTCGGCTCATTATTCAGATGTTTGCGTTGATGTTCTGAATATTTACTCGAGCCATAGAGATTCTGATTTATAACTTTCCACTATCAAAATACAAGCTGAAATGATATTTATAGGCCGCTAACTGTCTCAGTAATACATGGAGCTTTCATCGCAATGGGTTCTGATTATTTCCACCTCTGTTACAAAATCTAGAATTCAGCTGAAGCAGAAAAGCCCAAATATTTTCCATAAAGAGCCAAAAATCTAACTTAATTGAAAACCTTGCGGCAAAAATAAATATTGGACTGTACCAAACATTATATTAAGAGGGCCACAGTTCCTCTTATTTATGATTACATGTTAAACGAAAGAAAAACATGCTTAACTAATGCAGTTTTAGTTTCAAAGTTCTAGATAAATAAAAGCTAAAGTACAATGAGAAGCAATCCAATCCACATCTGTTTTTTCCCCCAAGAGTTGCAGCGTGGTTCAAGCCTTGGTAACGCTAAGTTGCCACTTTTGGGCCCTTGAGCAAGGCTCTGACCCCGAGCGTCCTTACAACGCTGGGATATCCGAAAAAGTATTTTACTATGCTGTTATGTGACAATTATAAATTACCCTTTTAACCTCAGATATGGGATTGTGGGCCAATCAAAAGTTGGGCCCCAGTCTGGGAATCTCTGATCTGAAGGCAAAGATTCATGGATCAGAATCCTATATATTATAATAATCCTATAAGCAAATTGTTGGACTGCAGTTGCTCAGAGAAACATTAAGGTGAATATCAAAGTAAAATAAAATGAGTAATTTAGAGTGTGTTAGAGAAGTGAAGAAAAGAGTGCAGGCAGGGTGGAGTGGGTGAAGAAGAGTGATAGCAGGAGTGATTTGTGATAGAAGAGTATCTGTGAGAGTGAAAGTTTATAGGACTGTGGTGAGACCTGAGATGTTGTATGGTTTAGAGACAGTGGCATTGAGTAAAAGACAGGAGGTGGAGCTGGAGGTAGCAGAGCTGAAGATGTTGAGGTGTTTGTTGGGAGTGATGAGGAGGGACAGGATTAGAAACGAGTTTATTAGAAGGACAGGGCATGAAGGACGTTTTGGAGACAAGGTGAGGGAGGTGAGATTGAGATGGTTGGGACATGTGAAGAGGAGGGACATGGGGTATATCAGTAGGAGAATGCTGAGGATGGAGCTGCCAGGTAGGGTGAAAAGAGGAAGACCAAGGAGGAGGTTTATGGATGTGGTGAGAGAAGATATGCAGGTAGTTGAGTTGAAAGAGGCAGGAAATGTAAAAACTCTAGTGGTTGCTGGAAGTTTTGGAGGTTGAAACATGTTCATTTTATAATCACAATGTTAAATCAAGCTTCTTTTCCTGACACCGAGGGTGTCATTGTTATCAACAGAAGACCTGATGAAGAAGTCAATATCCATAACTGTTCACAATCTAAGGAGTTAAAGAAAGTGAAAACTCATTGTATTTCCTTTTTCTCTGATCCCTTCCTTCTTTCCGTCTTATTAATCCTGACGCCCTACCTCTGGATTAAGTCCTTTCCAATTGGAGACCACTCGCTCCTGCTGAGGATGTTCTCCACATGAACGGTTTAAAGATTCATGAGGTTCCTGTGGAGGTTAAACTCAAGAACCATGAAGATGGATTTGGACTGTAATTAAAAGAAACAGTCTGTTACAATGGCTTAGGGTTACAAATGCCATGAACAGTTTTTCTACTTGAGGCTCCATCAGAGAACAGTTGACACAATGATGGAACTATAATGAATGGACATTTGGGGTCATCCAGCTGAAGATGGGTTTTCCTCAAGGGTCTGGTTTCTCTCAAGGTTTCATCCTCATATTGTTTTAGGGAGTTTTTCTACGCCACTCTCGCCACTGGCTCGCTCACTAGGGATGAGCTGAGAAACGAATTGAAATATTTTATATATATATTGGAAATCTGTTTATTTCTGTAAAGCTGCTTTAGGGAAAAAAAAATTGCGCTATAGTAATAAAACTGAATTGAACTGAGGATTATTTGCCATATTTTTCAAATAGGTTAACAGTTGCTGAGATCAGAAAACGGACACGTCGATACCATGAGGAATGTAACTATTGTTATGTTAAATCTAGGAATTGGTTGTGCAAGTTTTCTTAATTAGATATTATAATACTAGAATGAATGAATTGGTAGCAAAGTGGTAAAGGCATTGGATTTTGGCTCAGATAGTCGTGAGTTTAAATCCCAGCCACTCGGTTAAAAAAAAAAAATACGCCATACATGTAAATGTACTGTACATGTGTTTCGTATACTGGACTAAATGCGACACCTCATGCAAATCACCACTTGAAAATATACATGAATTCGTCCGAAAACAGATGAAATGACTCAAGACAGTCATGTTTTCTAGTCGATCTGACACTCTTAACCCGTCCTTGATCCTAACAATTGCTTAAACCCTGTGAGGAAAACGAAAACAACAACAAAAACGTGCATTATTCTCAAAAGGCCGAGAGCTCAACACGAAGCATTCTTCACCCTCTGACACAGCCAAGCGTTACAGCACAGCTCGCTCATTATTTCAAGGTGATATTGCGCAAACGCCTTAAAAAGTATCCTCTGCAGTGACGAACGCGGCTAAATTAAGAGACGCCCGTGGGTGTTATTAGTGTGCACTTTCATTCAGTGTCTCAAACAAGAATTAGCTGTAATAATAGCAAAGATTAAAAAAAAATTTGAACGGATTTCAATAATGATTTAACAGCCAGGATTCATCACTGGTACAGACTTCGTTCAAACGCATTTTTAAATGATGTTTAAATCTACATACTGAAGAAAGAAAAACTAGAAGGATGCAGTGACTTGTTCTTTTCAAAAGTGAAATAAGCATTATTATTTAGTCAGAAGGTCACTCTCTAACAGCACTTCATGGTCTCAGCTGTCCAGTTCACATTTAGCTAGAGGTTTTGGGAACACACATGAAGGGCTACTATTACTGCAACCATAGAAACCAATTTTAAGCCAACGTTATAAAATCTGAGCATGGACTCCAAAACTTCTCCTGTTGCTCAATTTTTTTTTTATATATCTATCAATTTGTTGTAATAAAATAAAATAAATACTACCAAGTTATTGAATTATGTTAATATTATCAATTTAATGATTATTAAGACAACCTTTAGAACACCTCCAATGATTGGACCAATATCAACAGAGAGGGCTTCCTACTCCTGCATTAGGAACCCATTTTGATATTTAGCGTCTCCATTTTTTTTAATGGGTTTATCTGGAACTGCAGTTTCAGTGCCGTGCCACAGAATACCAATCATGCCACTGTAGTCTCATCAGTCCCTTAAGCTCTTCTTATTTTACCAATAGAACTCAAACTTTATTATAACAGGATCGGGTTTATGAGAAGATAATATTGTGTTCTGCCAAGGAGCTACGCTGTGAAGTCCCTAGTGCCCTTTCATAATGAATTCAATACAATATGAACAATATTACAGGATGAAAGTTAAGACTCTCGGGTTGTTCTGTTTAGACGCCAGTGTTCAACAAACGCTTTCCATTATATTTTACCCGAGCACACTGAAACGTTTTTCATTTGTACTATTAAATTAAATTAAATTAAAATGCTAACGCCAAAGAAAATACAACGTTAAACCAGGCCTAGGCAGTTGGATCTCCAGCTGAATGGATAATGCCCTCACAACAAGTCTAAAATCTGATTCTGTAACCAACGTTGGACTGATCGTGTAACTCTACCTGCAATGATTCTAGAATAGTATCTGGATTTTATCCTAGAACACTAACTGAACTGATTCTAGAACTCTAGCTGGATTGGCTCTAAAACCTCAGCTGGATTGATTCTAAAAAGGTAAAAAAGAAAATTTCTAGAAACCTATAGCTCAAATTATTTTTGAACACTAGCTAAAAAAAATTCTACCACTCTAGATCGATTGATTCTGTTACCATAGCTGGACTGATTGGGGAACTTTAGCTGCACTGATTCAAGAATACTACTTGGATTAATCCTGAAACTCTGTAGCTAAACTAATTCTGGAACTTCAGCTGGATTCATTCTGAAACAGTATCTTGATTACTTTCAAAAACCTCTAGCTTGACTGATTCAAAAAAACAAGCTGAATAAATCCTAGAACTCTAGAACCAGGACTGCACTAATTATATAAAGCTCTCTGGTTTTATACTGGAACTCTAGCTGGACTAATACTAAAAATATCTACTCTAGAATTTTAGCTAAATTTATTTAAGAGTACTAGTTGGATTAATACTAAAACTATGTAGCTAAACTAATTCTGGAACTCCAGCTGGATTCATTCTGAAACAGTATCTTGATTACTTTCAAAAACCTCTAGCTTGACTGATTCAAAAAAACTAACTGAATAAATCCTAGAACTCTAGAACCAGGACTGCAGTAATTATATAAGGCTCTCTGGTTTTGTACTGGAACTCTAGCTGGACTAATACTAAAAATATCTTATCTAGAATTTTAGCTGGATTGATTGTAAAATAGTAGCTTCATTATTTCCAGATACCTATAGCTTGAATGATTCAATAACTCTACCTGGTTACATTCAAGAGCTCTAGCGAGATAGCTGGACTGACTGTGGAACTCTGGCTGCATTGATTCTGGAACTCTGGCACCACATATTCTGGAAGTCTGTATAGATGTATTCCCCAGTTGGATTGATTGTTGCAATCTTGATGATTTCTGGAAAATTGAGCTCAGTCATCACAAAACTAAATCATTTGCTGCTTCCACAGTACATTGAGAAAGCTGCTTGTTTCAGCACAAATGTATCCCATGCAGTGCCCACCCGCTATACCACAAAGACAGACATGTATACCTTTTCTACACCCTTCCCAAAACCTATTATCCTATTTAACGTCTTCTGGAAAATGAATAAAAAACATGGCATGGGTGGCTTACCAATGAAAGAGGAGGCGTCAGACTTGCAGACCTTCTCTTCACTTAGTCCTTCTGTCTTGGTTTTTGAGTGTAAGTCTGTGGAACTCAGACAGAAACGTCTACAAGGTGGCGGTACAAGGCATCAACCAGTCTTTCCAAAGAGTGTCCCACTTTAAGACATCCATCACTGCGCTTCCTCAAATCCATGCATCATTTACACGGATTAGGTAAAGAAAAAAAAAAACACCAAATAAACAAATGCAGGTCCTGAACCCACACCACACAAATAGTCTCATGAGTTTGGCGTCATTACCGTCCAGCTGGATCTTCACTCTACCGCCATGGTGCCCTTTTAGACCAAATCTTTCCGAAAATACTTTAGGATTAGGACTTTCCGACAGTCGCGAGTGTGTGAAGGGGAGAGGTAATTTTAGGTAGTTGATTTGTAGAAGGCCTAGTTGGTGGAGTTCACTGATTCCTACTGGTCTCCTATTCTAGTATCATCACCAATTAAAATAAGTGAGTGCAGTTAAATTATTCATTCATCAGTCTTGCTCTTATCTTCTATTAGGAAGGTGTAAATATTTCATGCAGCATCTGAAGATTAAAAAAAAAATTTAAAGACCTTAAAAAGTACTTAAAAATGATGACCAGTCCTTCTGCAATGCAATGAAATACAATGCATGTTGATGTCTCTCTTTCTCACTCTCAGGTCTCTCAAGCAAAGCCGTTTTTCTGTCCTTTATCTGTCCCTGTTCTGACTGCAGGTCCACTCACTGATATTACACACAGATACACACACCTCCCTCGTCCGGCTCGCGCATCCGTGACTTTTCTTGCTCTTTTCGGATCCCGGTGTTGTATCGATGTCAAGCTAAAAGCTATCATCATTTTGTATCCAATAAATTACAGGCTTCGAACTATTTGAAAAAATAATTACATTACAATTTCAAGATGTTGGTCATGTGTTTGACTTAAAAATTGAAGATCTTCAGTCACTCCATTACGCACAAACCGGTGATCGGTGCGCAACGCGCGGTGCCCATCCTGCAGCGGTGATCTTTTTAATAATTTGTATTTATTTATTAGTTTATTTATTACAGCAAATGCCGGTGTTTAGAAAAAAGAAAAGAAACGCACGCTCAAAAAAAAAAAAGGAAAGAGGAAGGTGCAGGCGCCCGCACGTCCCCGACTGCGGCATCCTCCCGACGCTTGCGCGACGCTTAAGACGCGCGCCGCAGCCTCCTTAACGCCTCTCCGACCGTCCGCCTCGAGTAAGGAATTACTAAGGGGGGAAAAAAAAATCCGCGGGATCTCACGTCGAAAAAAACCCCGACGTCGCCAAGTTGGGTGGGCGCGAACACCGCCGGCACCTTCGCGGAGCAGCCACACGCGCACGGCGGCGGCGGCGGCGGCGCGGCTGCGCGGCTCCAGAGGTGCGGCTTGGGGAAAGAAAAAAAAAAGAAAAACGCTAAAATCCGTCGTCTCCTCCGAGTTTCATTCTAGAGAGAGAGAGAGAGAGAGAGAGAGAGAGGGAGAGAGAGAGAGAGAGGGAGGAAAGGTGGTGGTGGGGTGGACGAGAGGACGGGGACGGTGATGGGAAAGGGAGGCGGGGGTGTGTATGGTAAGGAATCCCCTCCCACTACACACACACACACACACACACGCACACTTGTTTAACCGCATCCACTACCACCACAGGAATCTCTCCATCATCACAGAGCTGCAACACTTCACAAGCTCCTGTGCTGTGCTCCAGTGCAAGCGAGTTCACAAGACAGATGAAGTTCACCTCTTTCCCAGCACCTAACAAACTGCAACCTATGTGTATGAATACTAAAAAAATCAAACACTGAAAGTTTTTCCCCATCATGAAACCGTCAAGTGCTAAAAAAATCATTTTACATACCAGCTCTCCATCTCCATCTATTATTTATATATTTATTTTCAACAAATTCTAACTTCTCTAGCGACCTTTAAGGACATATTTATTTACAAAGTAATGAGGTCAGAGCTTCTCTTGCATCCTGTAACCAAATCAAACTCATTGTGGACTTGAATCTCGAATGCATATATTAGATTACCCATATCCATATTTTAAAAGTAGCAATACAGCATAGTCTCCTTTCGTATGCACCTCTCAAATGTGTTTCTGTGAACCTCAGCGTTATTATATCTTCTCAATTGGTCAAAGTAGTTCTGTTACACTTCCAACATGGTGGACAAGATGTCTTAAAGATCCATGAAGTCACTGATCAACTCAAGAACTTTCAGGATGGATTTGGACTGTAATTATTACAGTTTCCATGAACAGTTCTGCATTTCAGCACCAATCACTGAACAGCGCACCTTAACAATGATGGAAATAGGGTTATGGATGGACATTAGATGCCACCCAGATAAGGACTGGCTCCATTTTTTTAATCTGGTTCCTCTCAAGGTTTCTTCCTTATGCTATCTCAGGAAGATTTCACTCACCATAATTGCCACTGGTTCATTTATTAGAGATAAACTTACAGGTATAAGGAACGAATGTATAGGCACCAAATGTATACACTCTTTATAACCTTGTTATCTCTGGAAGGCTGCTTTAAGACAATGTTACAAACGCTCTACAAATAAAAATGAATGTCTTATAAGTCCTTCATTATAGATTTGTACCATAGGACAAGTAGAAATAAATAAGGAACTATTGAACTACCACTTCTCCTTAAAGCAAGTTCTGGGAAGATAAAATCATAAATTCATTTAGAGCATTTCTCCCTTTCCTTGATCTCTGATTTCTTTCTTTCTCTTCAGTAGTCAAAGGTTAAAAGCTAAAAGGTTTTCCGGATAAATAAAAAATTAAATCAAATAAATTAAGTCACTTCCGTACAAACCTCTAAATCAACAAGGTGCTTTCAAGAATCAAAAGAAGCAATGGAACCTGATCTATGAAGGCTTGCATGTCCATACCCACCCTTCAAGAAAATAATATTTGGTAGTGCCATTCTCAGTTGGTGCTTTATCACGCACACATTTACACATAAACACACTATTAAAACAGTCATTACTCTTCTTTAAATATGTGATTGGTCTTTATAAACAGCTGAACGCATGCTATTTGTTCTAAATCGAGGGTCACTCCCATTTCCATGCAATTACTGCACGGCTGGATTTCATTTCATCAGCAGGGTTTCAGGCTGAACTGAGATGGAAGTGAACAAAAGCACTAGTGGAGTTGACTTCTAACCCGCCCACGTTATGCCAAACGCTGGCACTGGTGCTTATTTAAACCTATGTGAAGAAGAAACAAACTGCACACACACACACACACATGTGCACATGCATTTCTCATTCACTGTGCCATCGACAAACAGTGTTGTTTAAGAAGCGCATGGTGATGTTATCAGTAATAAAAATCACACAGGTACAATCCATACGGCTTCACAGTGCTCACGCTCTGGCTCACGGCGCTGCCAGCCACACTACAGCTCCCCTACGTTAAAGCATGCATTATTATCCTGACGGACCCCCCGTTTGTGCTGGTACGATCCAGAAGATCCGCAGAGCAGACGGTGGATGCATCCAATCTGCACGCGGAGAGGGGACACAGGACCAAGACTTCCTGTTTCCATGACAACGCAAGCCTGCAGCCTGAAGAGTACAACCACAGGAGGAACGAACATGAAGAAGGGGTAAAAGGAGAGGAGCGATGGAGAACGGATGGATAGATATATGCTGTAGATAGATAGATAGATAGATAAATAGATAGATAGATAGATAGATAGATAGATAGATAGATAGATAGATAGATAGATCTCATCTTTCTTTCTTCATCATTCTCCTCATATCTCTTATTCCTTCTTTCTCTCTTTGGCATTCTTTCTCCATTTTTTTTTCACTTTCTCACTCTCTTTTTCTCTTTCTCTCATAATCTTGCTTTTGCTTCTCACGTTCTTTCACTCTTTTCTCCTTCTCTTGTCTCACATCCATATGTACATCCATTTCTACACATTTCTCTGCCATTCCCTCCTTCAGTCTCTTTCTTGATATCTCCTTCTCTATTTACCATCTCTCTTTTTCGCTCTCGCTCTCTTTTTCACTGACCCTGCTGCCTCTGCTTACAGCATTGCTACAATAGTCTGTAATTATTGCCATGGTTACGAGCTGAAGCGTAGATCAGCAGTGACCTCGAAGCTGGTAGCTTCTCCTCCCTCATGTTTTTAAATACCTTCATTCTGTACCATTAAAACACTTACATTTCAATCTTTCCTCTTTTTCCTCGTTTCTGCTTCTTGTTCTGACGTAAAAGCAGAGTCACACTATCACAAATACATGTCCTAATATATGTTTGTGTGGTTGTGTGTGTGTGTGTGTGTGTGTGTGTGTGTGTGTCCGTATATACAGTACTGCAGGTCTCCTCTCACCCATGGACGCAGTCCTTGCTGCAGCCTCCCAGTCCCACTGTTCTCACCAGATTTGACCTTGGCTTTGACTCTCCTCTTTTTGGCCCAACTCTTCAAACAGCCCTCAGACGATTATTACCCATGCTAATTTATTCATTCACTTTGGTACCTCCGCATCTTGAAGGTCTGTGACTGAAAACGGAGCTTTAACAAGTATTATGGTAATAAAACCTCTGAAAACTGAAGCAATTTCTGACTAAGCTGAACAACAAATTGTGGAACACACACACACTCACACACACACACACACACACTCTCACACACACACACACACACACACACACACA
>MU551588.1:302580-350025 GCA_024362625.1 Silurus asotus
CACACACACACACACACACACACACACACACACACACGCACATCAACACGTATGAAATAAGGTGTCTTTTACTTCACACTGTTGAATCGGTTATCATGACTACTGTGCCAATTCATCTGTAATGACGCACAGGCTGTTCATGTTAAACTCCAGTGTCTATGGTGAGGCTGATGCCATTATTAAGATTTTAGATATTTTTAGATTAATTATTAATTAAGATGTAAGTAGGTTCCCTGGTGGTCTATTGGTTAGGATGCGGCGCTCTCAGCGCCACAGCCAGGGTTCGATCCCCGGTCAGGGAACCAACCCCAGCCATTAGGGTTGCACAAGCCTTAGTGCCGGTCCCAAGCCCGGATAAATGGGGATGGTTGCGTTAGGAAGGACATCCAGCTTAAAAACATGTGCCAAATCAAACATGCAGATGGTCTGCTGTGGCAACCCCTAATGGGAGAAGCCGAAAGAAGGATTAATTAAGATTTATAATCACAACCTTGATACCACCCAAATGAGGATGGGTTCCCCTTTTGAGTCTGGTTCCTCTCAAGGTTTCTTCCTCATAACATCTAAGGAAGTTTTTTCTTGCCACAGTCACCATGGCTGCTCATCAGGGAGAAATACACATTGTTCACCTTAATTGTTAAATTCTGTAAAGCTGCTTTTAAACAATGTCTGTTGTTAAAAAGAAATAAACTTAAATTATTGAAAGTGCAGTTTGCCATTTTACAATGTTTGTAAAAAAGAAAATTTGCCTACAATATTTGGCAGATACTTTCCAGGGTTTAGATTTGAACTCACAGCCTGCTGACCCAAAGTGCAGTGTAGTAACCAGTGAGCCACCACTTACCCATAACTAAATAACTAAAACATTGACTGCACTTCTAGTTGTAACAAAACTGCTTATATACTTTCCTTTCTATTTTCCCAATATTATACAGTAAAACCATATTGTACGAAGAGGTGGTAGCTCAGTGGTTAAGGCATTGGGCTTTAGGTCAGAAGATCACAGGTTCAAATCCCACCACAACCAAGCTGCCACTGCTGGGCCCTTAATCAAAGCCCTTAAAAAAAAACAAAAAAAAACCTCCCCTGCTTAGTTGTGAGTCGCTCTGGATAAGGGCGTCTGCCAAATGCCGTAAATGTACGAGCAACTATTCATACGTGCAAACGAAGATACGCGCGACCTTTCTTACAAAATTGTACCCTATTTTGCGAGCAAATTTTGAAGGCAACGAGCAAACCCACGCTGCCGGGTTCCCTGCTTTGCTGTTCAGTGCAGCAAAAACTTAACTTTTTTTAGTGTTATAGTTTTATTTCACTAGAAATCTTGAAAAATGTCTCCCAAGAAAATCAGTGATGGTGCTGGGAAAAAGAAAGTCAAGTTTATTTCTATTGCGCTTTTCACAACAGACATTGTCTCAAAGCAGCTTTACAGAATTTACCAGTCAAAGTGAACGATGTGTATTTATCCCTGATGAGCAGCCATTAAAGTAAATAGAATTACCATTAATACCAAGAAGGTTACGAGCATGGTGTGCATCTCACACTCGCAATCAAGCACTACCACATGGGTTAGTGTTAAATTACGTTTACCGTGCGGTCATTTGCGGTGTATTTGTCTGTTAAAATAGGCTACAAATACTTTTTAATTGCAGAAATAAGCGATCAAACAAGGTTTCGGAACGGATTAAATCACTTTTACATTAATACTTATAGGAAAAACTAGTTCGAACATACCAGCAAGTGGACCTACGAGCAATATTCACGAACGAATTATGCTCGTCCAATGGAGTTTTACTGTACATGGCCATTTTGGAAATAATTTACCCCGCATACATCACAGACTACAAACAAGGCCACCTTGAGGGCCGTTTCCTCTTCCTCGACAAGGATAAGACAAAATAACTAATAGTGGACATGAGGAAGGAGAAAAGGACCTCATCGACCACTGTTCACTCGGGAGTTTGAAGTGAAGAACAGCTTGTAATATTTATGTCTACAATAGTGACGCCCTCACTTGGACACTACAAAGCTGGTTAAGAGGGCTGAGCTGCGGCTGTATTTTCTTAGGAAGCTGAGGAAGTTTGGTATATCTCCTAAGCTCCATCCCAACTTTTACAGCTGCACTATTAAGAGCATCTTGACCAACTGCATCACAGTGTGATAAGGTAGCACTAGTGTTATGAGAAATACAGAACCTCTAGGGTGAACAACTCTTACATTCCCACTGCCATCAGACTTCCAAACAGCTGACAGGACCTTACAAACATGGTATCAAGTATTTGTATCAAGTATTGGACATTTGGTGCAACCCAGATGAGGATGGGTTTCCTCTTGAGTCTGGTTCCTCTCAAGGTTTCTTCCTTATGCCATCTCGGGGAGTTTTTCCTTGCCACAGTTGCTTATCGGGGACAAACTTACTTACAAAGAACATATTTACATTTAATCACCGCATTATCTGTGTAAAGCTGCTTTGAGACAATGTTCATTGTTTAAACACTTATCGAGGAACTTGCACAATCATTGCAGCCTTGCATACTCATTGTGGACTTTCTCATACATTGCAGAATTTGCACATTGTGGACTGTGGTATACACAGTTGATTTTGCATAGGATTTCACACACTATGCAATCATTGCATACATATCTCTGGTTTTGTACTTTACTCTGCGTACATATGTACACTTTACAGTATATATTTTCATATGCTGCTTTTAAAAACAGTTTTTTACATATCTTTACATTTGTTATTTTTATGTTGTTAATTTTATACCTATATTAATTTTGTGGCATTCACTGTGGAGGGCAAAGGAAGAATCTCATTGTATGGGGGAAACGTTTCTTTACTGTGCATATGACAATAAACATAAAACTAATCATATTTCTTAATATAAACCTTATCAAACCTTATCAAACCCTATGACAACCTAGGAATCCATTTGCCCAGCATACATCACAGTCTACAAACATGGCCCCCTTAAAGGCCATTTCCCAACTTACTTCACAAACTAAAAACATGGCAGCTTTAGACACATCACAGTCTACAAAACATGTCCTCATTGAAAGCCATTTCCAACATGCATTATAAAGTCCACCTTGGGTAAGTGAACAGGGACGTGGTTGCTCAGTGGTTAAAATCTTGGACACTTGATTAGACTTCTGATTGGAAGACCATGAGTTCAAATCCAAGCATCCACTCCTGAGCCTTTACCCTTCAACTACTCAGCTGTATAACTGGGATAATTGTATATCACTCTGGATAGGAATATCTGCCCAATACCAGAAAGCTAAAGGTAGTCCATTTACGTTTCTCCTGAAAAATCAGTTGGAACATATTAAAGGTTATTATAAATGCGGATTAAATGTGGAGCACATACAAATCTTACGATCAGGTGTCTATATAATGCATGGATCTATTTATTATTTAATGCCATTCGCAAAATAAAAAAAACAAAACAATAAACAGACCAAATGAAGACTATTCAGCATGCACCAAATTCTATATCAATGCAATGTGTCAGTCGCCATAGACGCAAACTAGCGCTTTACCCTTTTGTGGGGTTATTTTTTGGGAATCAACAAACTAATCATACTTGCAGAAGGTATATGCAATCTAGGCAGTCACCTAAGATGGAAACAGCTGGGTGGGCGCCAGTGAGTGCCCCTGCTTTGCTGCTGCCCTTCACCATTTCAATTATTTACCTGTTTTTCTGCTGAAGTTTAACATACACTATATGCTTAGGTGTATTCAGGCAATTCTGCAATGATTATTATAAAATGTGGTTAACCTTTTTTATTGAATGTTGCGAATGATTTGTATTGTATGGGGGTGGAGCAAAGGCTGAAAATGACCCTGTTTACTTGTCTACTTTTATGCCTTTGTTTTAAAGTTTTCAACTTGTATATAGAAAAAATTACAAAAACAAACCTGAACGCATTTGGCAGAGCGACTTCTTCAGAGCGACTTAAAAGGAAGCAATTAAGGGTTAAGGGCCATGCTTAAGGGCCCATCAGTGGCAGCTTGGTGGTGTTGGAATTTGAACTCTGATTAGAAAGCCAACGCTTTAACCATTGAGCTACCACTTCCACTGCTTTTCATTGTTTCTCTTACAGGGAACAAGTATTTTTCCAAACACTTAATGTGTGTATGCTCCTGCAAACAATTTTTGAATAAATGTATCTATATCCATCTTGATAAACAAGGCCCTGTTTGGTTTTTTTTAGATACTAATATTTTTAATCTGATTTTGTATTAGGAGCTGAAGTAACATATTTTAATACTATAGAGAAAAAAAGCACTTCTGATGGAGCAGTGAGAAGAAACAGTTTACACGTCAAATAACAAAATAATTACCACACATTTCTCACAAAAAAGGCAGTCCTAAAGTTAACATAATCGGCCAAACAGGTGAAGCTCTCCTGAGTTATTTTGAAATGCTAACAGACAAGTAGCAAATAAAAATCCTCACCTCAGTCTTGACATGCTGGCAAAACATAATGAAGCTTTACTGGCAGGCCTTGATGTTTCTCAAAACACGTTATTCTGTCGTTCTGATGATAGCAAGTGGGATCTGGAAAGCTCCGAAGCTTTTGCATAACAGATAATAATTTTTTTTTGTGTGTGTGTGTGTGTGTGTGTATGTTTGGTGTATCTCAGGTGTCATTCGGGGGAAATGGATGTAACTGCAAATGGCAAACAAGCTGTGAAGGACTAATGAATTAAAAGCCAGTAATGCATGAGCGATAATTATGTCTCCGCTCCGCTAGCCATCTTTTGCTCAGAACAATGATATGCACGCTGCCTGGCCCATCATTTTGTTTAGACAATATAAACAAACAAAAGCAACACGTTTCCTGCAGCTGAACACAATCGGAAATGTTATTAATTAAACTCAACACTTTTTTGTGATAGGAAATAGATCGTTTGTCAGAATTAGCTTGCAGCATGTCTTTTTTTAGGTTTAGTGACGAGCGATTGTTTTGATAAATGCGTTTGTACAGGTAAGTTGTATGTAGTGGTATAAAATTTGTGACAGCGTCTCTTCTTGTTTGTACAGTATGATTCAGTACTATGAAAACGTTCTTACAATTGCACCGAAGTTCTTCCTCCGGCAAAACAATCTCAGTAGCACCAAAACATGAAACACACACTTCTGGTTGTGAACAGTTCATGAACAGCAGAGCAGCTTTTTCTCGTGAATAGTTCATGAACAATACAGAAGCTTCTGTTTGTGAACTGATCATGATCCTTACAGCAGATTCTGCTCGTGTTCATAATCAATACAGCGACGTCTCTTCGTGAACAGTTCATGAACAGTACAGCAGATTCTGCCTGTAAGGATCTATGAACAGTAAAGCAGCTTGTTAATGAACAGCTCGTGTAAACAGCATAGTATTTTCTTCTTGTGGACAGTTAATGAACAGCACAGCAGCTTCTGCCTGTGAAGAATTCATGAACAGTACAGCAGCTTGTTTGTGAAACAGTTTATAAACAGTACAGCAGCTTCTGAAGGTGAAAAATTAATGAACAGTAGAGCAGCTTGTTTGTTAACAGTTCATGAACAGCCAAGTGATTTCTGCTCCTGAACAGTTCATAAAGATACAGCAGTGTGTTTGTGAACAGCAGCTTCAGTTTAATAAACTTTGCAGGACTAAGTTTTAGTGTACAGTTCGACATTTTAGCAGCTGTTTTTAAGTTATGAATAGTACAGTTACTCTAGTTTGTCTTCATGAACAGCATAGTAGCTCCTGCTTGCAACACAGCACTTTGTGAACTGTTTGTGAAGAGTTCATGATTATATCAGTTTTACTATACAGTTGCGGCCATCAAGATGTAAATCCACACATTGAAGCTATTAGCATCAAACCACCTAATATCTGGATATTGTGACCAGTTACATTATGAGTTAATAAGGTTTGTGTAAAATTCATTTATTTTTGTTTCTAAAATAAAAAAACAAAAGATGAAGCACTCTATGTGTGTTTGTCCCCTTACAAATTTTAGGTAAGTGGTAAAACGATCAGCCTCTACATGTTAGGTCGTTTCCTAAGGGAGCCGGCTGTGCACATTCTGTATATATTTTGCGCACATTCTGCCCATATTTAGTGCTCATTTGGCGAATATTCTCCGTAAATTCTGTGCGTAATCTGTGCAAGCTGAGCCAAGATCATTGTGCCGCACACATTCTGCTCACATGTCTACTCATGTTGGTGCAATGGTTCTGGGGGCTTGCAGATGGACCAGGCAGAGGAATTGGAGACGAGCTTGTCCCTTTCTCCTTTTTCACCTGTCTGGTTCAGCACTGGCTCGAAAGATGAAAGCAAGGTTTTCTGCGGTTTCTTTCCCTTGCGATGAGAACATTCAGTTCCGCCTCCCTTCCTTCGATTTGCAAGCAAGGAGCTATGGAAGGTTGTGACCATGACAAACTTGAAATAGTTTGGCTGGCCGATAAGCAGAAAGCTGCCCCATCCAGTAAGCTCAACAATGTGCTTTCTGCAACCTATGTCGCAACCTCCATGTCCGGGTCTGTCTTTCTTTTCAGACCTGCACACGAAGGTGTCCAGGTCTTGGGCTAAGCCACATTCTGCCCACCTATTCAGTTAAAATCCTCATTGTACTTTAACGTAGTGGGACTAAAAGATTGTGGTTATGGGTCAATGCCCCAGGTTGTAGAGACGCTGCCTAGCTATCTTTCCCTGGATGTGGCATCGTCTCTTAAAACCCTCTCACTGCCGACCAAGCCCCTTCATAACACATCGGTGGTGGTGGGTAGGGCTTATGCCTCAGCAGGTCAAGCCGCTGCATGCCTGCACACCATGGCGGTGTTAAAGGCGTATCAGGCTGACCTGCTGCCAGAGCTAGACCTAGAAGAATTCAGCTCTTAAGGCTACAGGAGAGACTGCTGTGGCCATTGGCCGGTTTATGGCCGTTCTAGTCTCCTCTGGGAGGCACCTATGGCTCACCCTTTTGGATCCTTTCGACAGGGACAAAAACTGTTTCAGTGTTGCTCATCCCCGAAAACAACCCAGCACCACCTCTCTGCCAGACATGTCTCATTGGGTTCTGCAAACTGTAGACAGAGGCCATATGATTCAGTTTGGGTCTTGTCTGGTGGGACCCGAGCAGGCTCTAGACATGGAACAAAACACTCCCCTGCGGAAGGAGGCCATCGAGGTGGTACTTCCGACAGAGAGTCCGGGGTCTACAGCCGGTACTTCATAGTTCCCAAAAAAGACGGGGGGTGCATCCTATTCTAGATCTACGTCAGCTGAACCGCTCACTAATGAGGCTCAAGTTCGAGATGCTGACCCTCAAGCAGGTCGTGTCTCAAATCAGATCAGAGGACTGGTTTGTCACTGTATATCTAAAGGATGCATATTTCATGTATCATCCTTCCTTCTTACAGGAAATTCCAGAAGTTTGCTTAAGGGCCGAAGCTTACCAATATCAAGTCCTTTTATTTGGCCTTGCCCTCTCACCCCACAACGTCACAAAGAGTGTGGATGCGCCCCTGGTCCCTCTGAGACTTCAGAGCATCTGTATATTAAACTATATCGGTGGTTGGTTGATTTTAGCTCAGTCAGAACACTTAGCGGTCCAGCATTGAGATGTCGTTCTCGCTCACATGAAGGAACTGTATCTCCTGCCCACATCACGTCCATCCTTATGGTCGTTAAGAGGGTCAGAGAAGGACAGTCACTTTCTGTCAAGCAGTTCCAGAGACTGCTGCGGTTAATGGCAGCAGCGTCCAAAATAACTCCGCTTGGCCTCCTGCAAATGAGACTCCATCAGTGGTTGTTCGAGACCCGAGGGTTCTCTCGGAGGGGCAATTCGCTCTGTACATTCAAGGTCACGCAGCGAGTCCTACGTGCCTTAGATGTCTGGAGTAACTCATTGGGAAATTACTTGTTTGTAACTAACTACTTTTATTTTGATGTGTAAACCATTTTGGACATTGTGAGCAAGTAAAAATGTGTTAGACACCACTCCATCACCTAGTATGCATAGTACCTAGTACCCGAAAGTATGCATCTGTATGACATGAGTTTAATGCAAAATGAATGTGTGTATATGTATGTATAAAAATGTGTATATGTTTAATTATTTCCCAGAGTCTTCCTTTAGCAGAGGTGTGGGTGTGTGTGTGTGTGTGTGTGTGAATGTGTATTAGGGAGGCAGGGAACGGTGTTCGGGGGGGAGATATATCTGTTTAAGTGTTTAGGAAAGTGAGAAAGTGATACTACAGTATATGATTATACTGTTGTGTATGTAGGGGTGTACAGTATGTGCGTACGTGGGTAAATGCAAAAGGTTTTGTGTATTATTTGTTATGCACGTTCGTTGTATACTGTAGGTAAGAACATGAGATGGTGGTATTGCATCCCTGTGGGCGTTTGTGTAATTTTTTAGCACACCTGATTCAGGGTGGGGTCTGCTATCGGCAGGTACGGAGACGGTCCTGCGGAGCAGCTTGGTGCGGTGAGACACAGGGCGCCGATCGCTCATAAGAAGAGGATGAACCTGGGCAAACACAACACACACACAAACACACACACACAGAGAAACATACACCAATTAGCTCAGTGAAGATCAATCATACAGTCAAATAAACACATGAGCAAAATGTCTAGGCTATTTATTACTTTTGGAAGGAGACGGGGAAGACATTTTGCATGATAGAGTTTAAGAGACTAAGATGTTTCATTGTTTCATGTTTAAACACTTGAAAAAAAACTTTAAAAACTATCACAGGATATCTAATGACAAACAATACAAATACCATAAAAGCAATCACCTGCTATTCATTAACACTATCACCAAATTGATTTCCATAACAAACTATCTATCTATCTATCTATCTATCTATCTATCTATCTATCTATCTATCTATCTATCTATCTATCTATCCCTCAATTTCTATTGTGGTAGCGATTTATTTTTTTATTCTTTGTGAATTGTGAACGAGTGAACATTTATAAATCCAATGAAAGTTTATTAAAAACAATAAATAAACCAGAAAAAATGTTGCAGGGTTAAAAAAACCGTGTCGCTCCAAACGTAACATCTTTAAACTACATTAGTCCTACATAATGACATGTAATAATTAGAATACAATATCATATTGGTGCTTCATTTTCCATAAGAGAAGTATACATTCAGAAATAATGCAATGTTTAACTAAATTTCACGCAATGAAAAGGATTAATGATAAATAATTCAATAAACGTCTCTGTTTGTTTCTTACATCTGTCTTTTCACCTTTTTATCATGGACTGGAAGATTATTTGTAGCCTGCTATAGAGCTCTTTCCTCATCCCTATTGAATATCTTTAGAATGAACTGAAACGCTGACTGCACCCCAGGCCTCCTTACCTCACCTACATCAGTAGCTGACTTTACTAACACCGTTGTAGCTGGATAAATCTCCACATTCAGAATCTAGTGAAAGAGTGTACGTACTTATAACAGCTAATGGGAACTAAATGTGAAATATGTTCGAAAAGCACATACAATTCATAGAGGTTGCCAGGTGACTCCACAGTCACACAGGCTGAAATGTTACATAGCTGGACCTTCAGTTAAATAGTCTTAGGCTTGGAGGTTGATGACCATTTATATCATATTGGCTAATTTTCTGTTATAGAAGATTCAGATTTCACGCTTCCATGGTAAACATGGGGAACATTTTAATGCTCCAGCATGACCAAGTACTTTCTACTGTTAAAAACCACTTATTACTACCACTAATTCATGAAGGAATACTGAATTATATAACAAAAGGCTTTTTCATCCTTTCCTTCCTGCACACACACACACACACACACACACACACACACACACACACAGTCAGAAGGTACGGGTTAAAAGAGTACAATACCCGGTGGAATACAACCAGTCAATGTAAAAGGGGGCATTATGGTTCAACAACATAATACAGTAACTAACATTCTAACATTCAACATCATACATCATACCACAAACTGCAGAAACAATAGGTCAGCGAATTAAACCTGCATACGGAATATACTGAATTCAGCATATATTACAGACTGTTGCTGCTTTAAGTCTGGCTGGAATTGAGCATTAGTGAATATAAAGATTCATAAACAGCTTACATTTGATGTGTAGGCTGATTTCCTCAATACATTTTGGGGAAATACAAGTTTGGGTCTATGTGAGTTATGTTGTATTGGGTGTGCAATCACAGTGTGTGCATGTGGTTGGTTTAGTTTCACTTTCTTCTATTGGAAATTTCTCCGCTATCCAGAAAACAATTAGCACATGTGGGAAAAACCATGAGACAAAATTCAATTCGATGATATTCTTTTATTTTTTGTATAGCGCTTTTAACAGCGAACATTATCAGCTTAACACAGATAATGTGATGATTAAAATAAATAAGATGTTCTTTATAGGTGTACGTTTGTTCCTGAGCCTGTGGCAACTGTGGCAAGGAAAAACTCCCCCAAATGGCATAAGGAAGAAACCTTGAGAGAAACCAGACTCAAAATGAAACTTATCCTCATCTGGGTTGCACCGAATGTCCATTTATTACAATGTTGAGGTGCAGTGATGGTGATCAGATACAAACTGTAGTCCTGAGTCAGTGTAGCTGACTGTTTCATCTCCTTCTACAGAGCTACAACCCTATTGAACACCTTTGGGATGAAGGTGAACGCTAACTGCAACCCAGGCCTCCACACCTCAACTTCTTTAGTACCTGACTTTACTAACACCCTTGTGGCTAAAGGAACCTCCATAAACCTCCACAAAATCTAGTGGAACATTTTCCCAGAAGAGTGGAGGGTATTATAGCAGCAAATGGCCACTAAATATGGAATGAACTGTTGATATGGATTTTGTACGTATATATGTTTTCTTTTTCTTTTTTATAAGTGGCATAATAGATCTTTATACTCAATTATTCTTTGAAATTCGCCCACCATTTGTGTGCCCAATTTACCCCATTGCACATGCAAATGACTGATATTAGAGTGTATCTGGCTCTAAGTTTATCTGGCTCTGAGCTGCCAGCTTCTTTGGCACTAGATACCAAAAAACTGGCAAGTAAGTAAATGTATAAAATAAATTATTTTGACACATAAATTTGCTCCAGATTGTAATTTAAATATCTAAATCTCCAAATCAACCTGTTTACATTACAGTTAAATAAAAAAGTTGAATTTTGTTTTTCTATTTCAAAAAAAAGTTTCAAGATAATCGTCACAAAACGCATTCCATATCCACAAAAATGTGGATTGTGAGTCTTGGATCAGGTTAAGGTTTTGAGTCTTGGGTCAGGAATAAGGTTGTGAGTCACAGCTCAAGGCTTAAGGCTGTGAGTCATAGTTTAGGGGTTAAATGGTAAATTATAGCGCAGGGGTTAAGGTTGTGAGTCATAGTTTAGGGGTTAAATGGTAAATTATAGCGCAGGGGTTAAGGTTGTGAGTCATAGTTGCAGGGTTAAGTTTGTGAGTCTTGTATCAGGGGTTAAGGTTGTGAGTCTTGTATCAGGGGTTAAGGATGTGAGTCTTGGATCAGGGGTTAAGGCTGTGAGTCTTGGATCTGGGATTAGGGCTGTGAGTCATAGTTGCAGGGTTAAGATTGTGAGTCTTGTATCAGGGGTTAAGGTTGTGAGTCTTGTATCAGGGGTTAAGGATGTGAGTCTTGGATCAGGGGTTAAGGCTGTGAGTCTTGGATCTGGGATTAGGGCTGTGAGTCATAGTTGCAGGGTTAAGATTGTGAGTCTTGTATCAGGGGTTAAGGTTGTGAGTCTTGGATCAGGGGTTAAGGTTGTGAGTCATAGTTGCAGGGTTTGGATTGTGAGTCTTGTATCAGGGGTTAAGGTTGTGAGTCTTAAATCAGGGGTTGAGTCTTGGATGGGGGTTAAGGTTGTGAGTCTTGGGTCAGGGATAAGATTGTAAATCACAGCTCAAGGGTTTAGGCTGTGAGTCATAGTTCAGGGGTTAAGGTTGTACATTATAGCTCAGGGGTTAAGGCTGTAAGTTTTGGGTCAGGGCTATGGTTGTGAGTCTTGTGTTAAGACTTAAGGTTTTTGGTGAGCCTCTGGTCAGGAGTTAATGTTGTTTATTATAGCTAAGTGGTTAGGGTTGTGAGATTTTGAGTCTTTTGTTGGGGTTAAATTTTTGAGTCATAGCTTAGGGGATAAAGTTGTATATTATAGCTCAGGGGTTCTGAGTCTGAGTTGTGCATGAAAGGAATTGAGTTCAGATCACTGGACTGCCGCTAAATGACCTAGAACTGGAATTCTAATAAAATACCAGCTTTTCTTATGTAAAAGACTCTAATATTTACCATAAACTCACCATAAAGTTTGCTATTTGCTAATTAATTACTTGCATTTAGTAGGCGCACATATAAACAAGCCTGTATCTGGCAATACAAATTATGGTTCACCCCAAGTTTGGATGATTTGATAAAAAAAATCTTCACCTCAATTTGAAACTCGTTTTTGTGTTCATGTCTCTTTGATGAGATTGAAGCCATTACTGTGCCAAGTCCAACACTGACAGCATGTCAACAATATGGCCATGGAGGTCTGTTCCAGGTTTTACAAATACTATGGAGATCCATCTGTAATGGTTCCTTGCCTTACATGTAATAGTAGATGCACATTAATATATGTTAACCTTCTTTTCATCTTTGTTTTGATCTTTTAAAGAAAAAAGAAAAAATGACTGGAAAAATTGTGTTTAGAGTTCAACCTAAATTTTAAAATGCTTTAACTGTACTTACTGTACATGAGGCATGAACTGTGAATAACTTTCCAACATCAAAGTTTTCAATACAATTCACAATGTAGGAGTATTATATCAGCTAAAATTTACCCAAAGAAAAAAAACTAATAATTTGGTGTGTTATAATTACAATTTTATAATTGAGTAGTTTAAATCTAAAGGTTATTTCACTTATCTCTGTGTGTGTGATTGGGGTTGGTTCTGCTTGAGCAGCCTCTGAGTCCTGGACAGAGTATTCTCAAGGTAGCCTGTTTATTTGAATATTAGACTACATGCTAGTTAGTTCTCAGTTGGCCTGATCGGGGAAATCCGAAATTCATATTTGTCACGTTTCCTAAGACATTTTTAATATTTCAGCCTATACTTCACATGTTCGATTGTGAGGTGCTCCACAATATCCTTGAAATGATTGATTGTGTCATTTGTCAATGGCAGAGTGAGGGCAATAAATGGTTGAGACACATGAGCAATGAACCACAGTGACAAAAGACAAGCTTGTGGAACTTCAAGGTTCACTGCATTGTCTGAGAATCAGCTCTGAATGTAGAACCTGGTGAGATACCAGCTCTGATTCTGTGGTAATACCATACAGAAAGAAAGCCACACTATTTTCCTCTGACATGACAAAAGCACAGAAATTGGTCGATTGATAAGAACCCTCAATATGAATAACCAGGAAAGCCAGTTCATTTATTCAACTAAATAAATGCAATCATTATTTGTTCCTCTTCGTTATTTTCCAAGTCAACAGTACAGTTTTTTCTGGGGTCATGTAGAAGGAAGTATTCCTGTTTGTTCATTCCCCTACCAAGCAAAATCAGGACCTAAATGGTGACCCTACAGTATGTGGGCAGCTTATACTACTTCCATAGTAGCTTTACCCTGGTCAGATGGATTGTAGCTGATCCAAGGAGCAGTGGGTGCAAAGTAGGATAGATAGGTTTTAAATATATATGAAGGTATTCAAAACTACAAAAAAGTGCACATAATATGATATTGCATATTGTATGGCTTTGCCTATGGTTTGATGGTATAATATTTCACATGGTATTATATTAAGGTGCCTCGCAAGTATTGTGAGCTTTTGATAATGCATATAATGTAACAGTGGCACTATCAGTTTTCATCGTGTCAGCTCTGCTCTACTACTGATTGGGGAGGAGTTACAGAGTTTGAGGTCAACTGGTAGGAAAGATCTCCAGAAATCTGCCTTTCTTCATGATCATTCTCTTTCATACCTCATTGAGAAATTAGTGGGAGGGATTCAAATGTACTGAGTATACAGTTGTAATTCGAGTACCTTCAGTGATCACTAGGGTGGTAGCAATAGTTTGATTCGAGTCACAAAACAGTGCAACCCCGATACTCGTGGGGGTTACGTTCTAGAAACCCCCTGCGAGTAACCAAAAATGGTGAGGTTTTGACTCTCCTTTTGATGGTTCCTTTTACATGGGGAATTGTACATGTACTGTAGTGCAAACTCCAAAAAATGTGAATGACGTTATAAATGTTTCATTTACTACTTTCAATAAATAATACAATAATAAAATCTTTTTTCAAACATTTTTATGCAATTTATTAGTAGAAACTTTGGCGAGTTGCTCGCAGTCCGGTCCCAAATGAAAAGTCACGAACTATCGAGGTCGTGAGTCTCAAGGTCGTGGGTATCGAGGTTCCACTGTACCGGCTTCATGAGTTTGATAAAATTTCCTAAATTAATAAAAAAAATACTCGCAATACAAACAACAAAACAATACAAACAATCTGGATTAATATGGATAAAACTATCTGAAATCTATATTTAAAAAATGCTATAAACAGAGCGCTCTGTTCCACAAGTCAAAAAAGCTGCAATAGATGCAAATACAGTTGACTCAATTCAATGTTTCAGAGCAGCTTTACAGAACGCAAAAAAAAAAGGTAAATATATGTGAAATATGTGTATTTATCTCTGATGAGCAGCCTGGGGCAACTGTGGCAAAGAAAAAAAAACCTTAGATGGTATGAAGAAAAAACCTTGAAAGGAACAAGACTCAAAAAGGAAACCTATCCTCATTTGGGTGACAGCAAGAGCATAATAATAAATCATAAAAACCACAATACAAAACCAGAGTGTGAGAAATATCAAGTACACCAGAGTGTGTGATTATGAGTAATGTCCTTTCTACTGTCTAATATAGTCAGTTAAAGTTGTGGAACCAGGTGCTCCTGAGCAACAAATTAGCTCAACATCTGCGATGATTTAAGGTTTTACTGCAACTCATCCATTCCAGAGCCTTTAAATGTTCAATGATGAATAAAACAGCATAAGTAGAATGGTATTTTGTTGAGTATTGAATACAAGGTTGTTTATCCTCAAAGTCCAAGCTATCTTGAGACAGATTTTAATGCACAACCAAGCAGACAAAATGCATGAGCAGGGTCAAAAACACAAAGTAGGTCAGGTGATGCACACAGAATATTTGAGGCTTAGGCAAAACACAAAGGTCAATAAGTAGCACAAAGGGGAACAAAAACACTGGAACCAGTGATACAGGCTACAGCTACACTAAACCAGATAGATAAATAAAAAAATCCAGTTGTCTAAAAACACTCCACATCCAGATCTTTATTTTCAGTCGTTTCCCAGTAGTTGCTTATCCACACTGAAACGGCTAAGAGCTACGCAAGGCTAATATGGAGGGAAAAATATGTGTTTTCAAACAAAAACATTCGTGTGGACATGGCCACAAAGTCCTGAGAACATTTAATACGTAAGACCAATGAAGCCTTCACTCTGTGCTTGTAGTTTGTGTGTGCAACTTCAATACATAGTGTCAGTTTTAACACTATTAAGCTTGTTAAGGTACATGTGTAGTCTATGGTGGCCATGTTTGTAGGTCATTGTATGTTCTGGTAAACTGTGATTGTGAATTCTGAAACTCCACAATAAACCTAGAGCTCCAAAGTCAGCTAAAATACCTGATTGCTTCAACATTTAATGTTGTTTGAAAGTGTCTGAAGAGCTGTTTTTAACTGTAGTAATGCGATCATGTAACAACAAAATGTGTTGGTTGTTGCAATGCGGAGCTATCAGACTATCAGACTTCACAAGTACAGATCTTGCAGACTCACCACGAAAGAACGAGACAGTTGATCTGATAATCGAGAAGTGACTAACACAATGGGTGGCGTATTCAGCGTGGATGTCCAAAAGGATGATTAATGTCCCGAGTGGGACCGCACAAGATGTCAGAACAAAGCAAAGTTATTTAAATGGTATAGGTTTATTGTAAATCTGTAATTTTATACAGATTTTATTTTTTTTCTGACTGTGATCAACTGTGGATGTAAAACCGTGGTAATTAAAATAGCAGATAAGGGGGGTTTTACTGTATTCTCTATATAACTCTGTGCAGATTGGGACCTCTGGTGTTCAAACTGTGCAATTGCATGAAATAATACTTATTTGCAGGAAGCTAATTGTACATGTCCATAATACACAATGTCAATTTTTTCTATAGTAATGCATCACGTTATGATGTACCCTCTGTAGTAATCGCTTTTCCCCGGTCAGATGGACTGCTCCTGCTTGTTCCATGAGCAGTGGGTACAATGTGGAGATTGTGCTTTCCTCCAAGCTCTTATTTCAAACAGAAAGGTTAAAGACTATCATGTTCCTTCTTAACCAATGCAAGAACAATGCTATACACATTCACAAGAACAAGGTTCATGGACAGGACAGGGACAAATGCTTTGAGCCATGATGCATTGTGTATAACTAGCCAAATAGACAGCTGTATGAGTTTCTGCTGTTGTCAATCACACTAAAGGGCATCCAACACACTGTTCAGCCAAGACTATGGAAGAACCTCATAGGGGTTTGTTTTTGTTGTTAATTTTAGTGCTTTTATGGTTCAGGCTTTGAAACCACTCCAAAACGTTAAACGTATTATACAAAAGAACCCAATTTCCATGTTTATAGCGTTTCCAAACAGGATTACATTTGACCTTTAGGTCAACTCTGGCTTTTCTTCTTCCACTTCTTCCACAGAAAATACCATGAAGCACCCACAAACTTTCTTCATCTAAAAAGGTCATCTCCTTAAGGGGAAAAAAAAATCCAGTCAAGTGTTTGCTCAGCGTCTGTAAAAGTAAAGTGCAGACATGAATCTATTTTTGTAGCCAAGCATACACACAAGAGGTGCTAGAACATTAAAAAAAGCTAGGCAGGATCCCTTATGAAGCAATGAGTCCCAATTATGTCAAGCAAAGAAATGATGAGAAGCACACGGATGCCTGTCTGAAGGTTTCTGTGAATCACTGCGACAGTTTTCTTCAGATCTGTGTTTCACCCGGTGCTGTAGGGGATATGATGAGATTCAACTGAGTGATGAATGCTGAGGTATATAAACAGATTTTGACTCATCATACATTGTCTTTGGGAAATCGACTGCCTAGTAAAACATCCACCCTAAAATACTGCACACATAATTAAGATCTACAGGGAGGGATTTGAGGGGGACATGGTGCACTGTGTTAAATCCGATTTAACAGCCATCGTCATAGAGAACAATTTGAGATGTAGACAGAGATGAATATATTATTTGCACAGAGAGAAAAAAGAGGCTTTACACCTGATTAAGGGCCTCGTTTAAGGGCCCAACTGCGACACTTTGGCAGTGCTGGGGCCCCCAATCTTCCATTTAGTAACCCAGGACCTTAACTGGTGAGCCACCACTTCTCTTAGTTTGCTCACATCCAGCTTGGAAGCTAGGGTGAGAACACAGGGTTAGCCATCAAACAGCATTCCTGAAGCAGATGGGGTTAAGTGCCTTGCTTAAGAGTCCAACAGAGGCAGCTTGGTGGTGCTGGGGTTTGCTGGCCCCCATCCTTATGATTAGTAAGCCAGAGCCTAAACCGTTAAACCACCACTGAGCAACTGAACAGACTTGGATTGTTGTTTTGAATTCTCGCCAAAAAAAGGCATTTGGCCGAGCCTAAAGATGCGCATATGGACTGGGAAATTTTGAAGGACAAAATTGAAAAAGTCACACAAGCAAGAGGTTTTGATTTTCATGCTAGTACGAGCACACGGTCTGAGATGAAACACAGAAAAGGACCATTCGATTATATATCCATAATAACTGTCTTTTAGAGACTAAATTTTTTGGAGAAAGTGTAGGAAATGTAAAAAAGTGTTTATACTTTGATTTGGCAGTTCAAATTTTTGCATGGTTGCCATGAGCTATCTGTCACAATGCAGCTAAAGCTAGGTAAACACCATGGACGAATGTATTGAGACACCTGAATTTCTTTTTGCTATATGTGGTTCTATTGTTACCACCAATTTGGTGGCACACAATTGTATCACATGTCTTTGAGCATTACATTTTCCCTTCACCTGAACTAGGAGACCCAACCCTTTTCCAGCATGACAATCAGCTAGGCACAAAATCAGCTTCATGAAGATATGCTACATGGTCCTTTGGTGGCCTTCTGTAGAGATCTAACCTCAAGCCTTTGCCAAACCTTTGGGATTAATTGGAAAGCTGACTGCATCCCAGACCTACCTACCATGTATGAGCTTCTCAATTAGATATTGGATACCACAAGACACAGAGTTGCCAGTTTATTACTTAGTTGATCATTATATGTAATAAACCTGCAAATTGGTTTACCATCAGGAGGGACCATGAATTGGTTGACAAAAAAATGAGGTTAAACCTTGTGCAATACATAATGTCAAAAATAAAAGAACACAACATTTGCAATCCTGTTAAGAAAATTAAATAACTTACTATTATAGGAAAATAAATGCATATAGTGAAAAATGTATAATATTGTGTAAAAAGTTATGAGAATTATTAGAAATGCTGTGACAATAACAAAAATGAAACAACAGTAAAGGGACAATAAAATTCTCAATGAGATAGTAGATAGCGCCGTAGCACAAAACACAGAGACGCCAGTTTATTACTTAGTGGATCATTATATGTAATAAACCTGCAAATTGGTGTACTATCAGGAGGGACCATGCATTGGTTGACAAACTCCGGGGAGAGAGAGAGAGAGAGAGAGAGAGAGAGAGAGAGAGAGAGAGAGAGAATACATCTTAAACCCCAACCGAATATCATATTTCTGGCCCAAAAAACATGAGTCGGATAATTACTAAAATCCTAAGAAGCACATCCATTTTCATGCTAGGCATGCAGAGTTACAAACATACAAGATAGCAGTTAAAACAAACAAAAAACAAAAAAAACATAAAGCCAGAAATAAAACGTAAGATTTAATTGGGGAATCAATGTCACATGCTGGACAGATAATTCATTTTTAATCAGTTAAAGGCTCCAAGTGAAAACTACAGTGAAGTTTCTCTGGATTATTGTAGGTTGTAGGACTATGATTATTATTATTATTATCAGGGTGTAACACTGAAATGTGAAGGTTTATATATAAAATAATTTGTAATTCAATAGAGGTTTGGCCAAAATGTACATTTCACTGCGAGTTGTATTCTGTATATAACTATGTTTGTGACAAATAAATTCTTGCATCCCGAATCAAAAGTGTGATCACACACACCTATGTATGTTGAAAGTTTCATTCCAAATGTATTCTCCCTCCATCCTCCATTCTTCTCTTCTACGAAAATGTACTACTAGATTTCGAGTTGTGGATGTGTGGATTTTTGATGATTCAGCTAAATTAGTTAGGTCTGGCACTTATGTTTGGTTAGAAGGTCTGGAATGCAATAATGACTTATTAATGACATTGTTTTTTTTCAGGCTTACACCAACATCAATAATTGCCATTTCAACACGTCACGTTGATTGTTCACACTTAATCTTTAAAAACATGTTTAGGTTACATTTAGAATAATCAAAGAAATCGATAAGATCTTCCTCCTTAGTTAACTTTGCAAACACTAAACATGTTTTATCAGGTTCTAAGGTTTCAGAACACACGATTCGTGTAGGTTGTAATTACGAAGAATTCAGAGAAATACTGAGACTTTATAGGTTTCACAAAACAGACATCCAAGGATGAAGGTCAAGAGTTGATCAGATTTAACTGTATTGTTGCTGTCACAGGGTGCAATTACACACCCAGTGAAATGCAGATTACATTTAACCAGAAGTGCAAATAGAATATTGGGAAACCCTGTTAGACCATAATTTCTGGTCATATTTTGTTCCTCCTCAGACTACCATAAAGTTTGAGGCATCCATTGGATGTAGTAGCATGAAATTTTCCTTACAATTGAACTAGGGGACCCAAACCTCTTCCAGTCTGACACTGCTCCTGTGCACAAAGCCTAAATTAAGGTCTGCTTTACATGGGTTGAACTGGAAGATCTCCTTCTACAGAGCACCAACACTATTGAACACCTTTGGGATGAATGTAAACACTGACTGCACCCCAGACCTCCTCACCTTCTCACCTACATCAGGACCTGACTTTACGAACTTTACTGAATAAATCTCCACAAATTATCACATAATCTAGTGGAACATCTTTCCAGAAGAGTGGAGGTTATGATAACAGCAAAAGGGAGCTAAATGTGGAATGGGGTTTTCAAAAAGTACAAAAGTATCTTATGATCAGGTGGTCACAAAATTTAGTCCATGAAGAGTATACATGTATACATAGACTTTTTTGTTGAGGTAGTAAGTAGAAGGGAACGATTGAGTGCAAGTGACAATGTGCAAATATATAAAGGTGCATTGTACAAAGAAATGAGGTATAAATATCTTGTAATCATCAGGTGACTAAACAGATATCATATAGTAGTTATATATTAAGGTGAAAAGAAGCAAGTTTGAGAATAAGGTATTACCAGTGGTGGACAAAGTACACAAAGCATGTAGTTGAGTAAAAGTAGAGATCCGGTAGGTAAAATGTGACTCCAGTAAAAGTAAAAGTGTCCATTTAAACTTTCAGTTAATTAAAAGTACAAAAGCATTTGCCTTCAAATGTACTTAAGTATCCAAAGTACTATCATTTATTATGGCTCTAATGTTCCTATTATCATTTTTGTCACAAGACTCTTGTGTAATCAACTCATTTTATGCGAAAAGACTGAGAACGTTTCACCAACGTTCTGGAGAAATGTTTATCTTCACTGTGTACTGCATCAGCTATATATGGTTGAAATGGTAATAAAAGCTTCTCGGCTTGACTAGACTTAGGCAAGGAACAAGCCATATTTAGTCTCAAAAGCAATTTCTGTCAAAGTAGAGTCAAGAAAAGTCAAGAAAATCTCAGGTAAAATTTAAGTGTCATATGTTACAGCAGGAAGAATATATAAAAGCAGGCTGTGACTAAGACTCAGGAAAACTTCCACTATGGAGATACTCCTCATAACCTTCCTATCAGAAAAGAATGATCGTTTAAGATTTCTATCTAATTTCTGTCTGAGGAGAAAAGTGAGGGAAGCCAGAAATGTAATAAATAGGGATGTGTCTACATTAGAATCACTAGCTAAGAAGCGAGAGAATTCTCTTGAACCAGACAGCATTTTACACAGCATACCAACTCTTTTGGAATTGGGGTTGTACATGCATACAGAGCTTGTCAAATATTTAAAAACACCTAGTCTTTTTTACGATTTCTGAGACACATGCATGTTCCTTTTGTTTAAATGCAACAAAACAAAATGCAAAAACACACGAATTGGACAGTGAATGGGTGGAAGAAAGTTCTATGAACAGATGAGAACAGTTGTTTTAACAGAAGAACTTATGTAAAACAAAAACAGGAGAGGAGATGTTAGCAGGCTGCCTCACACCACAATCAAACATAAAGGTAAAAGCCTAATGGATTGGAGCAAGGAAGGTTGGAGACTTGTTCCGAGTAAAAGAAAAACCAACATGGCAACCATTCCATTCTTTAACACAATGCAAATGTTATGTATGATGGAATTGCCTGCCCAGTTGCCACACCTGAATTCTAGTGAACTGCTCTGGGATGAACTGGATCACAAAGCCAGAAAGAAATCTCCAACTTGTGAAGAAGACCTTTAGTAAGTTTTTACAAGAGGCATGGCAAAGTATTTTTGCTGAATGTTTGAAGAAGAGAAAAGATGTTCTCCATGCAAAGGGAGGATTTTTCAATGGAAATAAAGTTTATACATTCATATATTTGTTTGATCAAAGTAAATCTTCATACTGTTTAATTACCAAGTTTGTTGCATAGAAATAATGAATTATTATAATAAAAAATTAATCATAATTAGCAACGGACCAGGTTCGATCCCCGGTCAGGGAACCTAACCCAGCCATTAGGGTTGCAAAAGCGGCACTCTAATGCCAGTCGCAAGCCCGGATAAATGGAGAGGGTTGCGTTAGGAAGGGCATCCAGCGTAAGAACATGTGCCAAATGGAACATGTGAATCACAAATACAGATGATCCGCTGTGGCAAGCCCTAATGGGAGAAGCTGAAAGAAAGAAAAAAAAATCATAATTATCATAATCAAATTACAGTAATCAAAAGACGATTTTCTGTTTGGTTTGGAATTATTGTCTAAAGCGTTGACTGATTCCCAACACAGGGGTAGAATCAGAGTCAAAATGTGCATTAGCTGCTTTCTTTTTGAAGATGACACCTTGTGGCTGTTCATAGATCCTGTATTTTTTAGCACAGGCAACATACCTCATAGGTCTGATAACTACATAGTATATTTCTCTTGAAAAACAGTTTAGAGAATATAGAATTGAACTGAATTAAAAATGATTAGCAGTAAATAGTATTTTCTTTTCTTTCATTCAGCTTTTGAAATAAAGATTGGTCTACTTGAATACTTCTATACAATATGTGATATACATGCACTGCAGGTAAACTATACATGCATGAGGCTACCACTTTCTCTGCATTGAAAATGTGCTGGTATGATATCTGATTCATTTTTGACATCAAACCACTGTATAGGATTTGAGTACTGTAGATCCAAAATATAATATCTTGTATGTTCAGGTAATATGAATGTACTACAGATCAATACATTTCGATTAATTCTTAAGATCCAGGCCAAAAAGTAGTTGAATCTAAGTCTATAAGGAAAAGAAAGCCTTGTAAAAATGTTCAAATGTGGCATGCCAGGTTTAATTATACCCAAGTGTTCAATGTTCAAGTAAATAGTCTTAGAGCAATCTTTAAAAAGTGCTTTAAGAGGTTAAATTACAAATTACTATTCAAACAACATTCAAAAAACAATTGGCCTCGTAAATAATGATAAAAACACCAATAAAATCTGTGCATTTCTCTTTTTGTCAAACTAAACATGCTCCTGAAAGAGGTGGCAGAAAGAGGAAAAAAGTGCTTTATACTTGTAACATACAGTATACTTTGGAGGACAGTGAAATTCCATCTTCACGTATCCCAGCAATGTTAGGAGGCTGGTGTCAGAGTACAGGGTCTTTAATGATTCAGTGCCCCTGGATCACAGAGGGTTAAGGACCTTGCTCAAGGACCCCAAGTGTAGTAGCGTGGCGATACTGGGGCTTAACCCCCCCGGCTTTTTGTTCAGTAACCCAGAGCCTTAACCCACTGATCTACCACTTACCTATACTAATGATCAAGACCCTTTTTGCTCTCTGGACCTGCCAGATTGATTCTAGATGGAATTCTTATTAATTGGAAATAAGAACTACTTGCTGCTGCTAAGAATGGTTTCAAATGGACTAATGAAAAACAAAAACCACAAGATTACTGTGAATGGTAAACACTTGAAAAAAAAAACTAAATCATGAATATTGTTTTGTACTGTAATTAATACAAATAATTGTTCTACAGTTGTTTCTACATAATAGAAAATAATTCTAATAATTGATCTACAGTTGGCCAAGGACTATTGTTGCCACAAAGTTTTACATTAAAGTGTACATCAGTAAAAAGGTGAACATCAACACTGTATAATGGAGACCCACCCAAATTGGCATATTGCAGCAACCCCCTTATCCAGCGTGACTTACGTTTATTTAATTCATACAACTGAGCAGCTAACAGGCCCAGGAGTGGCATCTTGGTGTGGCTTGAAAGTAAACTTAAGACCTTTAGATCCTAAGTCCAATGCCTTAACCACTAAGCTACCATCACTCCAAATGGGGATGAGTTCCCTTTTATATCTGGTTCCTCTCAAGGTTGCTTCCATATTTTATCTCAAATATTTTGCCATCACCACCATCATGTTTGGCTCACTTATTATTAAACTATATTAAACCTTTCTTAATTTAAACTAAAAGTGTTCTTGGTTAGAAAATGTTTGCAAGTAGAGAAAATATAATGATCAAAGTGGGGCTGTCAATACAACATTTCCTTACAAACTGCAAAAACCAAGCTCCATGAAGATATGGGTCAAAGTGAAAGATCTTGAGTAGCCTGCTAAAGACCGCTGACCTTAACACCTTTGGAATGAATGTGAACTTTGCCTGCACCCCAGGCCTCCTCACCTCATCTACATCGGTACCTGACTTTACCAACACCCTTGTGGTTCAATGAATCTCTATAAATTACCACATAATGTAGTGGAACATAATATAGTGGACCATCTTCCCAGAAGAGTGAAAGTTATTATAAGAGCAAATGGGGACTAAATGTGGTAATAGTCAGGTGTCTCAAAATGTTGTCCATATAACGTATGGGGGAGGGAGTTTAGAATTTTGTCCAATGTGAAACCACCACACACAAGTGTGCCACCATGTGTGCTCTCAACCCAAGCCAAGTCCTTCTATCCTCCACTGAATGCTCTATATCAAGACCGACAGCGCAATCCTGATTTAATATGATGGCTTTCATAGGAATTTGGTTAGCATTCCTGATGTATTGTGCTTGACATTTCAACAGTGCATTGGAATGTTCCAGCAATTATGATGAGAATAATTTTTTTTTAAGCTGTTACTCCCTTGGAAAGAGCACTTAAATGAGCATACATACACATTTTCAGAACCAGATCCATCCTTGATATAAACTGATGGACAGAAATAAAGTATGAGGGGTGTCTATGTATGTACATGTACACGTCATGGACTAGTCCAGAGATCGCTAATCAAGATGGCAGACAGTGAAGTTTCTTGTGAGTGAAAGCATAAGACCTGCAGATATCACAAAAAATAAATGCAGTTTCTCCTCTTTGAAGTTTGTTCTTTTATTCAATAAACTCAAAAGCTCGACTTGAATGGCCCTCGGATTTTACTCTGTTACTGCACTGAAGTACATTTTTAAACAATTTTTTGCAGGGACATTTATACTTCACTACAGTTTAATGAATAATATCTATTACTGCGCTACATTACAGAAAACCATTCAATTCAGTAAAATTTTATTTGTATAACACATTTAACTATTGTCGTTGTCCCAAAGCAGCTTTGCAGAGATACAGAGGTTATAAAGTTATCATTTTACATTTATGGAATTTGGCAGAAGCCATTATCCGGAGCGACTTACAACCGAGCAGGTAGTGGTCAAAGATCTTGCTTAAGGGCCCAGAAGTAACAGCATTGGTGGTACTGGGATTTTAATTCGTAACCGTCCAATACAAAGTCCAATGCCTTAACGACTGAGCTACCACCTATAAAGTTAGAATCTATAAGTTGGTGCCTATACATTTTTGTTCCTTATAATTAAAAGTTAATTCCAAATGAGCAAGCCAGTGGCAACCATGACAACTCCTACAATGGCATTTTAAATACACCTTAGGAAAAAACAGACTCAAAAGGGATCATATCCTCATCTGGGTGGACCGAATGGCCAATACCATGTCGCTTCTTAATACATTGACATGAAAACATAAACAGAATTACATGAGAAGCTGTAGAAAGAACACAAGAAAATCTAACAGTTTTGGTGAGAGTGTGTGTCTGTAACTATAGAAAACTGCCTTCTTAGAAAGGTGCAGCACAATGGAACTATGATCTGCATCCATTATTTACACGCAGTTCCCTTTCAGGAACTTGAGTTGTGTTGAAACGCTTTAGGAACGTGCCCGAGTGTTCATGGTCTGAAATAATGTGTGTAATCAGTCAAAAACTAGACCCTTGCCATCACCAGTGGGGTGAAGTCAAGGCTAGGAATTATAAATCACACATTAAGTGAGGCGAGCACAAGCTTCTGTTTGTTCACGAAGCACTCTGTGTGTATGTGTTGAATGGTCTGTCAATTGTCGTCGTGCTCCTCACAGTTCTGGCAGAATGGCATGCTAGTTCCTGTGGCTCGCAAATGGACCTCGGTTTTGAGACGGGCTTGTCCCTTTCTCCAACCTCACCTGCTTGGTTCAGTACTCCCTTACTGGCTCGGAAGTTTTTTCCCCCGGTGACGAAAGCATTAGCTCCACCTCTCTTCCTCTAAGGAGGAGGGGGGGGCATGTTTTGAGAGCTAGGCTCAAGGAGCTATGTTCGGTTCCTGAGGAAGCTGGCTGCGCACATTCTGCACACTTTTGGCGTAGATTCTCTGCACATTCTTTGCACGATCTGCGCATATTGCCCCACGCTAATTGCTTGGCGGGGGCAGTCCCAACCCCAACACACCACAAAAATGGAGCATTGCTTCTTGCACTCCCCCCTGTAAGGGATCCTGCATGGCGCTCTGCGCCGAAGCCTCGTAAAGTGACAGATCTAAGGACTGCCACCTTTTATAAGAGGGCTACGATGAAAAAGTCCTGACATAGGACGTTCCGGTGATCCCATCCTGAAGGTGGATTGTGGGTTGCTTCCTATTTTGGATTTACATTTACATTTGGCCTTCATTTGGCCTTGCCCTCTCTCCCCACACCTTCTCAAAATGTGTCCATGCAGCTCTATAAGCTTTATGAGCTCATGAGACTTCAGGGCATCAGCATCCTCAACTATATCAGCCATTGGTTGATATTAGCTCAATCAGAGTAGTAAGCTCCTCTCAGTAAGAGCAGCTTGCATCCCGGGTCGGTTAAACAAAGCAGCAGAAACCATGTCAAGGCAATGGTTGAGACCCGGGGAATGCCGGCTTCACCCTCTCGGGATGGATCAAATTTGGGAGAGAATCGGCAAAGCCCAGGGGGATCTCAAGAGACGTTGCACTCTCCCCTCTGGTTCTCCCTTACTCCTCCTCCTCCAACCCACTGGGGCTGAATGCCATGGCTCAGGTGTGGCCGAGGCTCCATCAGTCTTGGAGGCATCTCTCTATCAAGACTGTGTTGAGACTGTTGGCCATTTGCTTTCTTAGGAGAGTAGGAAATCTACAGGAGAATCTACCTTTCTCTAGCCCCCTCCTTCCTGGAGTTTTCTCCAGGTATGGCCAGTGCCTTTTTGTGCCCCAGGACGGTTAATATCCCCAAGGTGCCCTCGGTCGTCCCACAACCTGTAAGGTTACAGGCATACTATCATACTATGTAACCAGCTATGCCCAGCACACGCAATGGACACCTAAGTCCATAGGACAGGTCACTGAAGAAAGTTTAAACAAAGTCTAAGTCGGCTACAGCCCTCTAAAGAATGGCATCCCTGCCGATAAGCAGACCCTTCAGCAAATGAATCATTGATGCCATCGCATCATCATATGAGTTCTCTGGTCTCCCTGCTCCATTCGGGGTTAGATTTTACTCCACCTGGAGTGTGGCTGTCTCAATGGCTTGGTCCTCTGGAGTACCCCTCCAAGACATTTGCAATGCTGGGTGCTCGTCCACCCGGCTGACCTTCATCCAGATCTACAACCTGGGCCCAAGTGCCACTCCTGGCCCCTCTGTCCTACGACCTAGCTGGGCCTATTCACACTAGTTAGGGACTGGTCAGTCTGCTCTGATTGGACACTCTTTTCCAAAGCATTTAGATACAGTTCAAGTTCCTGAAAGGGAACGTCTCTAGGTTATGTATGTAACCCCAGTTCTCTGAAGGAATGAGATGCTGTGCCTCTAAGCCACACTGACGGCGTCCCTGCAGTGCTTCCTTTTCCCTTACAGAACCTGGCGCTCGCCTCACTCCATGTGCATTTTATACTTCCTGGTCGTGATGTCACCCCACCAGTGATGGCCAGTGTCCAATTTTTTACTGATTACACACATTATTTCAGAGCGTAAACACTCAGGCGCACCCAAAGTGGGTTACACACGTAGCCTAGAAATGTTCTTATACATCAAGTCCATTTTATTAAAAATGTAAAAGGAGAAGTTTTATTTTTACTGGAGTAATATTCAAACAGGGGATTAGTATTTTTACTCAAGTACAGGGACATCTTTATCCACTGCTAGTGATACTGCATATTTCCACTGATGTGTAGAGCAGGTATTTGGTAGCAAATAATTATTGGCAATTTTATTAATGTTTTGATTCTTTCAAAAATTCCAATCCTAGGTTGTATTTTTTCCTACACTCATGTACAGGTTCACAGATAAAACTACTTAAACTCTTAAACGTGGAAAAGACGGGTCAAATAAATGAGTAATTTGCCAATAAAGATGGGCATTGGGCAAAAAATCTGCCTGGCAAGCCTCATGACCTCGACTTCCTCTGCAGGCCCGAGGATTAAACTGTTTATTTAGAGTTTCATTCATGAATATGATTAACTGCTTTCATGTGGTAACTCATGAATCTTCTGACCCTGCCCTTGATTCTTCAAGAGTGTCACCACAAATTAATCTTCACATTTATATATAGCTTTATTTTGAAGGATGCTAAATAAATAAATAAATAAATAGATAAATAAATAAATATGGTTTTTTTTTTTGCAGACTCATTATCTGATACTGTTTATAGCCTAGTGCATGCTGCAAACATCTTTCAGCATCAAACATTCTCAGATTCAGTAATTTCTTTATTGCAGATAAAGGTGTGTGGATTATATCATATTAAACGTGCATTTTTGGATTGTCTAGTGCTAAGATGGAACTTTTATACCCAACATTTTTTGGATGTTCTGCAGAGAACACGAACATTCATTCTACATTTACATTTGCAATTATGGCCTTTGGCGGACACCCTTATCCTGACTGACATACATTTATCTCACTCATACAATTAAGCAGCTATGGGGGCTAATGGGACCTTGGTGTCATCTTGGGAGGTGGGGAAGCGGACGCTTAGTGGTTGCCATTGGACTTTGGATCCAAAGGTCATGAGTTTTCACTCCTTGGCTTCTAAACAAGGCTCTTAAACCCTTAGCTGGCCAATTGCATGAATGAGATAAATGTAAGTGGCTCCGGATAAAGGCATCTGCCAAATGCCATAATTTTAAACAAAATATCTTGGTGTGGCTGGGATTTGAACTAAGCTGCTAACACAAAATAAAAGAAATCATGTGGGAATTATTTAGTAGCTTTATTATTTATTATCATTATTATTATTATTATTATTATTATTTAATAACAAAGAAATCACAAAATAATAGATTTTTGGATCTTTAGTGTCTGAATTTTACCCTATTATTTTGGTATTAAGAATTGCAATAGAAAAAAATATGGTATCACAACAAGCTTGTATACGCAATATGGACAAACGAATTGGGACATCTGACTTTTACAGCCATAAGTGGTTCTTTCCCAAACTGTTACTACAAAGTTGCACACAATTGTATAACAGATCCCTGGATGCAGTACCATTTTCCATTGATTTTCCATTGATTTGAACTAGGAGACCCAATACTGTGTTTTTGTTACATTGACTGCAAAAACATGTATTTATATAAAAACGTATGTGCTTATATTAAAAATAAAAATAAAAATAATATTTTATAATAAATAATACTTTAATTTAAGAATTAAGGCTCTCCATACACCAGTATGAAGTATTGATTAGTTAATATCAATCTGTTCATCCCTAGTGATTTCCGTGGATCTACAATGTATAATGATAGATTTAAATTCAAGCACTGCTGGTAACACCTTCTGATTCACCCTTCTCTTTTTTCACCTTTTGATTCATCCTTTAGCATTCTAATATATTTGCCTATTAAAATAGAATTTTATTTTTTCCCCCCCATCACCACAGCATGATGGTTATAATCTAACAAAATCCCATTCATGTGCTTTCTATTTGTGTAAGCTCAGCCTCAAGCAAAGAAATCTGTGGCAGGAGAAAGTGTGAATAACTAGCCATTAATGAGGTTTTGAAGGAAATAGATGTATTGAGGGCTTAAGGGCACGGTAGAGCATTTTCTCATTTGCACTAATCATAGATATAGATCTCTGATAATTTAAATACATTAAGAAAGCTACGCAAGGAAATACCAAGCATACTAGGATCTTTTTTTAATATATATTTTTTTTTGCTCCACACGTTCTTATTACCTTGCTGATACTCTATTCATAAAGTTTGAAAGCCCAAGGTAGAAGACACCAGTGAAACTGTTTATACCTAAACCCCATATCATGGTTGCACCGCTCAAGCTGCACTAGGCACGCCAGAGGTCGATCTCAAAAGAATGCTTCCCTTAGTAGACTATTTGGCAGCCTGGAAACTCCTGCCAAATGTGTTTTAACGGGTACTGTACACTGTAGGAAGAGGCTACAAGATTCATTTCGGGTCTCTTTCACCTCGATTCAACGGGTTTCCCACTCTGGTGGATTCCAAGCAGGCTCTGTATATAGAACAAGAAGTAGACACTCTCTTAAGGAAGGAGGGTGGTCCCCCCCAACAGAGAGTCTGGGTTTTACAGCCATTATTTTATAGTTTCCAAAAAGGATAGGGGGCTGCATCCCATTTTAGATCTGCATCAGCTGAACCACTCACTTATAAAGCTCAGGTTCAAGATGCTCATGTTGAAACAAGTCGTGTCTTAAAACAGGTCTGAAGACTTGTTCATCAAAATAGATCTGAGGGATGGGTACTTCCATATATCCTTACTCTACACAGGAAGTTCCTATGGTTTGCTTTTGGGGCAAAGCTTATTAATATCGGGTTCTACTGTTTGGCCTTGCATTCTTAACCTGCACTTTTAGAAAGTGTGTGGATGCTGCTCTGGCTCCTCTGAGACTACAGGGTATCCGAATACAAAATTATATTGACGATTGGTTGGTATTAGCTTGATGTCGTTCTCGCCCACTTAACAGAGATGGGGTTAAGATTAAACGCCATGAAAAGTGTACTTTCTCCAGTACAGAGGACTTATCTAGGCATAGTGTGGGCATCAACCACAATGCGGGCACATTAGTCTCTTGTTTGGATCGAGTCGATACTTACAGCCATAAAAAGAGTGAGAGAAGGCCAGTCACTCATTGTGAAGCAGTTTCAAAGAATGCTGGGTCTAATGGCAGCTGCGTCCAACGTGATACCACTTTGCCTCCTGCACTTGAGACCCCTGCAGTGGTGATCAACGTCATGCGGCTCTTAGATATATGGCGGAAACCTGGGTACCTGTCACAGATGTGTGACAGGTCCCATGTTGGGTACTCCTTTTTGTCACGTAACATTAACAAATGCCTCCCTCACGACCTGGGGCAGTCATGAGTGGCCGCTCCACCTAAGGTCTTTGGTAAGGCCCTCACCTCTTGTGGCACAATAACTGCCTGGAATGGGCCGTGCTTCTGGCATTGAAGCATTTTCTCTCAGACCTGAGGGGCCATCATGTGCTGAGCCATACAGACAACACATCTGTGGTCTCTTATATCAGCCATCTAGGGGGGCTCACCTCTTTATAAACTGGTGCGACAGATAATCCTGTGGGGCCAAGGGAATCTGCTTCTCTGAGGGCATTATACATCCAAGGGTGCCTAATCCAAGGAGCAGACACCCTTTCGAGGCAAGGGCTAAGGCCCAGGGAATAAAGACTCCATCCAAAAGTGTTGAAGCAAATATGGAGGAAGTTTTACAGGGCACAAATGGAACTGTTTGCGACTCGAAAGACCTTGCACTGTCCCCTCTGGTTTTTTCCTCACTCACCCAGCTCCTCTCAGACGGTTTGAAGACCAGGCCCGAATTCCCGGGAGCAGCGCAACAGGTAGGGCATACAGGCGTGGCCTTGGCCTTTACCATGATGTCATGGTGCAGGCCATAAGCAATAGCAGGAACCTTAATCCCATAAACGAAATGGAACCCTAATTGTTAATATTAATGCCATTTTTTTGGCAGATGCCCCTTTTCCAGAGCAACTTACAATTAACTTATTTATACAACCATGTACTTGAGGTTAAAGGGCCCAACACAACAGTTGGTGTTGCTGGGATTTGAACTCATGACCTTTCAATCAGAATTACAACCACCAAGCTACCCCCTCCTACATATACAGTATGTCCTACATTTTCAAGTCGAAATGACTGCTGTGAAAAAAGGTCTGTTGCACCAGGCTTGTACAGGAAATTCTTAAGCATTACATACACATGTTGTATAAGTTTACTTCACTGGAGGCTTGCTAATAAGACAAAATAACAATCACATCATTTCATTCAAAATGTCAATGGATTTGACGGACATAAAATCAAATATATGCAAACCTATTCATGGTGGCTTAAAAAAATTCTTGTTCTGACAACCTGCTTGCATGCTCTCCTAGTGCACTGCTGTAGAATACCATGCATCTAAAATAAACACACTCCTGAGCAAAGAATAGAGAGGCCAGGCCCACCCTTCACATTTTATAAAAGAAAGAATAAAACAATTGCAAATCTAGGATCTTTAGCAGAACATGGAAAATTTGATTCTGAGTGGTTCAGTAGGTTGGTAAAGTAAGGTAAGGTAAGGTGTGATAAATCACAGTTTGAGTTGCATGGTGATGGTTCAGAGAGGTGTCTCCAAACATCAGGTGAGAGATCCAGTACAATAGTGAATTCATCTCCACCACAGTGAAGCCTGGAGGAAACGGTATGAAGGTGTGAAGAGAGTTTTCAGCTGTTGCTAAACAGCTTTATTTATGCTTGAGAATATAGGAGATAAAACAGAAAGCATTCGGTCTGATTCCCATGACTGGTTTGTTGTTTCCTAACAAAGAAGCGAAGATTTCAACATAAAAATGCTAAAAAAAAAAATGCAGTGGAATCAGAAGGTGGATTTTTTGTTAACTTTTAGTTGTGTCAAGAAAACCATAATTGCGATTCATTCGAAAAGTCATAGCATGCTATGCATGCACAAGTTAAAGGGTGGATTAACACATGAAACGTCTATAATAATAAGAATCATCATAATAATAATAAGAATGAGCAGCTGTTTTCATTTATAGCATTTGGCAGATGACCCTATGCAGGAAAACAATGATCTCATATAGAAAACTGTACAGTTGAGGATTAAGGTGCCAGCAGTAGCAGCTTGGTGGTGCTGGGATTTGAACTCATAACCATTTGATCAGAAATCCAACAGCTTCCCCACTAAGTTACCACCACCCATTTAAATAAGATTTTGCACACATTGAGTGAACTATTCCTTTGGGAATACAATAGAATATTACTTAAAGGCTAAAATCCCACCATTGAATTTTCTAAAGAGCACCGGTGACCAAAAGTGCATTAACCATGTAAGACCACCAAAAAGTGGCTTGGGAACAAGTCCATTACGCCTGATCAACCAGAGCCCAAATTTGGAACCTGTAGAGAATATTTTTGGTCTCATATTAAACACAAATTAACCACAAAAATGTTGCAGGTAATCAATAACTATTTGAAGCCTTTTACCACAATGGTTCTTGTTTCTGTACAAAACCATCTGCAAGGTTAAACACAAATCTAAAATATTTCAACAAATTAAATATTTCATCAATCTCTATATTGGGTTAATTTATCTATTTATTTGCTGGCCATTGATTTGTTGTTATCACCAACAAATATCTGTGATATTTTGTGCCTATGGGTGTATTCTGGTGTGATTCCTGTGATAGATTCTGACTCATTGATTCTGCTGTAGATTTTCTCAACTTCCACATTTGCACACTTTCTGCTCCGGATTGTCTGCATTTGTAATTCGCCGTCTGTTGCTGTGGATGGTCCCAAATAAATATCCTAAAGCAGAGTTCCCCAAACTATGGTCCGGCCTCACATTTGGAACGGCCCTCTGAATAATGCCAGAGACATATTTAAAAAAAAATTATTTTAAATACACTTTAATCTCAGATTTTTTACTGCTATAATATTTGTATTTAATAATAAAGGATGGCTTTCAAACTAAAATGTTCCTTAGTTATCAATAGAGGTTGAGGCCACGATAGCAAAAACCCATGCTGATAGTTTTTCCGGTTCCGATAGCGTCCTCTAGGGGTGAATCACTGATACCACGTGCTGTTTGTTTGTACATGAGATGTTGCTGTGCGTTATATTTATTGCTTTATTCATTCTATAGTTATATTTATTAACAAATATATAATTGTTCATGATTTATTAAATTTTTATGTACGTGATAATGTTCAGTACCTATTTTACATGGATTGTTATTTTTGTTTGTTTTTTAAAACAGTCGGGTAATTGATTATCGGCATGTACGATCGTACCTAGTTATCAGTATATGTAAAATCCACTATTGGTCCGACCCGGCCCTCCTGATAAAGAAACGTAAAATGATGTGGACCTCACAGGAGAAGTTTTTGCCCTAAAGGTTTGGGGTTTCCCAAAACCAGTATTGTCCTACACCCCATACTGCTTTGTTATAGTGTCAAGTAGTGAATCCAAATGAAATTGAATTAAAACTTAAATCTGACTGATGAGCTTCATAGACTCCAAAGTTTAGGTCATCCCGGGATTCAGCCGTAGAAAGAGATCAATTTGGATGCCCTTTAAACTTGAGGTAGATGTAATGAGTTTCACAGGTTACGCACAGCCGAGAGCATCAAGAGAGTTACCTATTGATCTCCTCAAACTGCTACCGTAATATCGCAGACTTTATCACAGCCCTCCTGACATCTCGAAAACACGCCAGCATATCTGTCATCATGGACGGATGAATTCTCACCCAGAACAGTAGAAAACAGTGGAGACCTTGGAATTTGATGGTGCTTTGGCTTCCTATATAAAAATATATGACACGCCCTGACAAAAAAAGGTTTGTGTGTGAATGTGTAAAACCTGAGCTTTCTGATTGGACACATTTTTAACGGTAATACTAGTATCTAAATATGAATTTTTCAACATCTGCAGGAATCCATGGCCCATTAGCTTCACGCTGAGGAGTCTGAGGAAACAGGAAGTGTGACTAGAAATATTTTAAAAATGAACAAACTAGCGATGGGTCCTTCATGAAGGATTCTTTCATTTTGGAGAATCTTTAATGTGACTCAGAAGGATGAATAGTCTCAAAAAATGCTAAATCTGTGTATATTATGTACTGGATACAGAATTATGTAGTTTATCTCATGAGTCCTCTGGGCCGAGTCGTTCACTCTTTCATCACGTGACTCCCATAGGCGCTACACAATGCAATAAATATGTCCGAATCTTGATGAACACATTTCAAACGAGACCCATCACTAGAACATGCATGTCTGAAGAGCAAGTGCTCCCTCTTGTGGACAACAGCAAAAACACACCAGGATCCTATTTGCATCCTTGTGCAAGCTCATTGCAGTGGATGATTATGTGTGTTTACCTCTTCCTGGTCCAACATGTAGAACTGGTCTCCATCTCGGACGCGGAGCGGGCGGCTCCAGCCGGGGGAGTCGTGGGCATGGCCATTCAGAGGAGTGTGAGGCCGGGAACACGGAGACACACACCTTCCATCTGGCAATAGGATAGTGAGAAAGAAGAAAGGGATGAGTTGAAAAGCACCGATAATGATGCAAAAGAAATATGTTCATTAGGGGTTGGATGATATGGTTTAAAAATATCCTTTCTCCCAACACTTATTCAACCAAACACATTTCTGCATTTCTAATTCTTCAATCTGCAGAACATGGAAAAGTTCTAGAGGGTGAACTCAAGGCACTGTGTCATGATGTAGGACAGTAGGAACACTTTTAAAAAAAGCCTTAAAAAAAAACGTGTGGTATTTTTGTACATCTCGTATCGTCCAATCAGCTGCTTGTTACTGTGAGTAAAGCTGAGACTTCTTCGGTGACGTAAAAGTGCAGAGGAAACATGCAACCCGCTCGGAAAGGCGCGCTGTAACAGAACTTAGAAGAACGGTACAGATATCATGTCATCATTCCTGCTGGATATATAAATCCCTGGCCTTAGCGTCTTACACTACAGCGCATATAGATGTATATTCATATAAAGAGATAAAGAGCGCAGTATGGATGGTACACACGCAGAAAGAGACGAGCCGAAAGATTTTAAAAAACCATCCTGACATTGCTTTTGTGTCCTGCTCGCCCCCACAGCGAGCGAGAGAGCGAACGAGAACGAGAGAGAGAGAGAGAGAATAAGAGAAAGAGAGGAAGATGGGTTATAGCCCAAGAGATGTCACTTCCGTGACGCCCACTCTGTTTCACACGCTCACACACCTACAGCCAGTCGCCATGACAACTCAACACGGAACAGACCGAGAACCACCGAAAGAGAGAGGGAGAGAGAATGATTAAGTGAGAAAGGGATGCTGGGTATTGAGGAGAGGAGAGGAGAGGAGAGGAGAGAGGAGAAGAGAAGAGAAGAGAAGAGAAGAGAAGAGAAGAGAAGAGAAGAGAAGAGAAGAGAAGAGAAGAGATGCTGGAATGGGAAACAAAGTGATGGAGGGATGAAAAGAGAACTCTTTTCAAAAAATGGAACCAACCATGTGTTCCCATAGCAACCATCATGGATGTGCAAGAGTAAATAGTCTCCCTGCGCTCACTCCCTCACTTACTCACTCATTCACTCCTCCCTCTGTCCATATCGCTTTCCCTTTCTCTCTGAATCTAAAGTGTACAGTATGTCGGTATAGTAGGGTTGGGGGAGACAAAGTGGGAGGGATTTTGGGGGGGCGGGTTGCTTTTTTACCAAAGAAAGAAAGAACACAAAATGCATATTTCTCAAGAACTATAAGTTGATGGGATGAATCCTAAATTGGCAGTTGGAAGATTACTAGTTTCACCTCCTGCGTTGTCAGTTTTGTCAATGAATTTCGATTCGGACGCTTTTTTTTTTGCATCCTATACTTGCGTAAGCAGTGGAGACAGAACACTGCAGCCGAGTGCACGGGCGCATGCGAAAAACTTTCACGCCAATCATGTTCTGTTCTCCGAGCGAGACTCAGGCGTCAGTGCGCAACTTCTGTCCACTTCCTGACGAAGAGCTGCCAAAAGCGTACTGTATGTAGCTCTGTGGCTACAGCTGGTGCCTAAAGCCGCTTCGTGACGAATCGACTTCCAAATGTCGACGCGCTCCTTTATCGACACGTATAGCACTCGGCAGCCGAACGCACAGAGGTCTAGTCATGCTTGCCTCAAAAATAGCTGCCTGGAGGGTGTTACCAGTATGGCATCCAAGTGGGAAGACTTCTCTAAATATATATTTTGGGAGCTTTCAGCGTTGAGCTGCTGTGCCTAGGGCCTCTGGAATGCTTCCAAAACCCAAGACTATAGTCATATCTTCCTCAGGCCAGGAGTAAACGAAGCAGCAGTGTGGGCACTGCATTTCACACATGATGCCTTCCAGAGTCAAAAGAACGTATCGAAATGAATGCATGCAAGCTTCTGTAATTAGTGACTGGACCTGGGAGGATGCTATTGCTTCGGGTTGAAACATGTGCTGCAATTTGGTAGCGAGGATGTAATTTGGGTACGTTCTCACTGTGGAAAGCAGCGCAGGAAGATTCCTATCGCCCCTGCTGCTATGCAGCATATCATGCAACTGTTCCTCTGCATGACGCAGATTCTTCCTGTTCGGCTCAGATTTTTTTTTTCCTTTTCAGATTCAGCTCCTGCTCTGGCTCTTGTCTTGTCCATGTTCACTGATCCTTATAGATGTCTATTTTGTTCTATTTCCGATTTCCTGTCATGACTACAATAATCAGTAGATGATTCTGGTAAGTTATGAAAATGATTTGATCTATTTAAGCAGCACTATATCCCAAGGAAGGAAGTATTCCCCACACCATTATGCCACCACCATTGCATAAGGACGCAGGCCAAGTGCTGAAGGTAATAAAGAATATTAGCAATATCCAACCCCAAATAAAGATCCAACCCCAACAGAGCTTGATGGTAATCAGTAGTAGATGAAGTACACAAACCATGTACAGTGCGACCTCAATACTCGTGAGGGCTACGTTCTAGGACCGATCACGAGTCACAAAAAATGGCGAGGTTTTGACTCTCTTCTTTTGATGTTCCTTTTACAATAGGAATTGTACATGTATTGTAGCGTAAACTCAACACAAACTGTAAATTACTTGTCAGAATTCTTTTGTTAACTTCTTTAAATAAATAAGCTAATAATAAAATCGTTTTTCAAACATTTCTATGTCATTTATTAGTACAAACTCTGTTTTGAAATGTTACTCCGAACTTTCGAGCCGCTCGCTTCACGAGTTCCAAATGAAAAGTCGCCAACTATGGAGGTCTCAAGTGTCGAGGTCGCGAGCATCGAGGTTCCACTGTAGTTGAGGTAAACTAGAGATACAGTAGGTAAAATATTACTCCAGTAAAAGTGCTCACTTTAAACTTTTACGTGAGTAAAAGCCTTCGAATGTATTTACCGTATTTTTCAGATTATAAGCCGCTACTTTTTTCCCACGTTTTGAACCACGTGGCTTAAACAACGAATCGACACTTCACCTGTGTTCTGAGCTGCACGGCATCGGGAGAAAAACTTCCATCGGGTGATTTTTAAACGCACGACGATGCCAAAATATAAACTCCCGAGAGAAATAGTTGTGAAAGGAAGAAGGAAGACAGTGAACAATGACTTTTTTGGTCGGCTATTGTTTAGATACAAGTTGTTGTAACGCGTTGAGTCTGGGTGAAGGGGCTCGCTTCTGGCAGGCTGTTCCCAAAAGACCGCTATGCTCCTAAAGGAAGCGCAACATATTTCACCCGTTACACCGTGTGTAACATGTCTTTTTTAAAGCCTGTGTAAAGTACATTAGTGTAGACACCTGCGGCTTATTTATGTTCAAAATAAAAATATTTGTAATATTCAGTGGGTGCAGTTTATATATGGGTGCGCTTTAGGTGCAGAAATTACAGTAAGTATCCAAAGTATTATGATTTATTATGGATATGGTGTTCATATCATTTTTGTCACAAGACTCACATAATCAACCCAGTATATGTGAAAAGACTCTTAACACACCAATCTATTAATAGAATGGTATTAATGAGTCAAACACTAATTGATACCTATGAAAAATTGGCATGAGCCCAAAACCTTCTTTTCAACTTCTTTCTAAAAAATCTTAAAATGTCCTGTAAACTGACGCTGAACTGTAACCACCAAGCGGCAATGGAAAGCAGTTCAAAACAGAGCGCGGACTCTACCCACTGGAAATACTTCAGTAAAGTAAAGATACGCAAAAAATAACTACATAAGTTGCAGTAACGATCTACATTTACTTCATCACTGTCCATCATTGATGCTAATAACAGTATTACCTGAGCCTGGGCCTGTACTTAGTCTATTGCTTTTAGACCAAATGGCTTGACATTTTCTGAAAGATCTCAAACTTTGCTACTTGCTCTCCAAAAAACTCCAGTTGTCCTTCGTCATTCCCAAAAGCTGCTTCCTTCTTTATATTGTTAAAGGTGGGCGAAGGTTCTCATATTTTAGCTTGTAAACTCTTGGCCATTTCTTCAACAATTCCCCTTTTTGTCCCTTGTGCTCAAGGTTGGTCAGTTCAGTCTTTATGTTAAGTTTGAATTAGAAGGTTGGGAGTTCAAATCCCAACACTGCCAAGCTGCCACCACTGGGCCTGTTATCATGGATATCAGTGTACATCTACTGTAGAAAGCTCTGGTCAATGTTTTATAACCTATTTCATCGTTTCCTTCTATAACAACTACATTGCGAATCTTTACAGGCTGGTAGGTTTGAAATAAACACAGGTATACACTGTATCTCAAAATGTAGTTTAAGTGCTTTAAATAGTTATGCATTAGTGCTTGTTTGTGGATGATGTCTGTTAATGAACTTCAGCACATGGATCTTTACAATTACCCTAAGTCTCCTTAGTGTAATAAAGTAGGGCATGAACTTCACAATTGCCCTGTCGGTTTACTGTAATAAAAAAAAAAAGTTATTGTGCTGTTTATTAATGCTAAGTGTTGTATGATCACATTTCTATATAGTGCAAAATTCTTTTTATACCATTTGAGGCTTGGTTTCAGTTGTGCCCATTTCTTGCCTTAATCCATTACATTTGTGTGAGTATGAAGTCCTGAACCATTGTGTCACAGTTTGAGGGAACCACAATATGTTATGCTAAAATGTACATTTTGGGCTACACTACTATAAATGTCATTTGATGCCAAAATGATATACGTATGATATGGAAAACCCAGCCAAAGCCAAAAATCTTGAACCTTACAAAAATAAATCCGTAAGACCTGTAATTCTTACAACAAGACCATTCGCTTTATATACAATACAAACAGGAAATGGAAGGAACATCCAAATAACACAATAAAAGGTTGACCTCTAGTGGCGTGGTGGAAAATTAGCAATGCCAGTTGGGATGCTTTTCAGACGTGATGGAGCAAACAATAAACCGCAGCTTCTTTTGGTGGCTTAGCCCCTTCCACTATATCCATCTGCTGAGAACAAAGAGGCTTTAGTGTGTATGCTATTTTGTAGTATATCCTCCAGGTCACTGGACAATCATTAAGTCAATTCCCTATGGTGAATAAAGTGCCACTTGAAACTCAAGTATACCGACCAGTATAGTTTACTGAACATTACTTTATGGCCACCGATCAGACATAACATCGTAACCACTTGCTCATTATTGTGTTGGTTCCCCTTTCGCTGCCAAAACAGCCCTGACCTGTGGAGCATTACCAGCATTAACTTCAGCAGATCTGTTGAATCCGACGGCATAGCCTTCACTCCCCACGTGCATCATTGAGCCTCGGCCACCTATGAACCTGTCGCTGGTTTACCAATGTTCCTTCCTTGGACAACGTTTGATAGATACTGACCACTGCAAACTGGCAATAGCCCACAAGAGCCGCAGTTTTGAAAAAGCTTTGGCCCAGTCGTCTAGACATTACAATTAGGCCCCTGTCAAATTGAATCACATCCTTACACCTGCCCATTTTTCCTGCTTCTAACACATCAACATTGAGGACAAAACGTCCACTTTCTGCCTAATACATCTCGCCCACTAACAGGTGCCATGATGAAGAGATAATCAATGTTATTCACTACACCGGTCATAATGTTATAATGTCATAATTTTATGCCTGTTAGGTGTATAATGTAGTATTATCTTCTGTGATAACAGTATGATTATGTAGTATGTTATAGGTAAAGTCACGTCTGTTTCAAATTCTTTGGATACTAATCGTTCTAGCTGGAAGTGCTGTTAGTGACAATCCCAGTTGTGTTGGTTCCCAGCTCACAGCAGTCATTCCTGTGAACCCTGTGATTTCCTCCTTTTTTAATACTTAAAAGAGTTCCTCAGAGGTCAGCATTTCAGCATCGATGGCAAAGTAAAGCAGGCATCTAGACATTTTATATATAACTAATTTCAAGACCAAATAAGGAGATGTCCTGAGATGTATATCCATAATATAATAGGGTATAAATGTTTTTTTCCCCTGTGCTTATAACTTATTTTAATTATTAAATATTGAAAACTATTTATATGTATATTACACACACACTTTCACACACACTCTTTTTCTGAACATTCGATTCCACCTTTATCCTAGATTTTGGAGTGTGCTTGTGGAGATTTGTGGAAATTCTTTTAGCCACAAGGGTGTTAGTAGAGTCAGATATTGATGTTGTTGAGGTGAAGAGACCTGGAAAAGGAATCTATATGTGACACCTACAGTAAATGCATGTACTACATATGAATTTTACTGTGTAGAAGACAAATCCATGGGTGCAGGGTATGTATGTGTAAAATGACACAATTTTAATGCTTAATTAATGAACTAGAAAATCGACAACGAGGACAATTTAAATGTTATACAATTTATTTTGTAAATGAAAATGTTTTTGCCAGCCAAATTTCTTAATTATGACATTAGCCAAAGCGTTATTAAATAGCCACATCTGGACAATTACATCTGTATCCTAGTGAGAAATAAAATGAAGTGAACATGATGCCATCTCAGTGTTTAGTCTGTAAAAGCTTTAAATGATTTGGAATATACTCGGTTCTAAAATAGGCTTTTGTGTGCCAATGGGGGTGGGGGTGGGGGGGTCAGTGTCCTTTAGATCCAGTTTTGGAGAGTCACTTCACCACACACTCCATTGTTTTCCCCACACGGAGCTCAGCGACTAATTATCAGTCAGATGTGTGTAACAGACCCTTCTCTCTGTTGTAAGGGGGCTGGCATGACATAGCCAAGCCTCTCTACATGCACAGTGAGGAAAAATTTTATCTGAAAATCCTTTAGTTTTGTTTCTTTCAGAGACACAAGTTTCGCTCTTGCTGCTAAGCTGCAGTTGCTCCTAATTTGCTCGACAAAGTAGGTTTTTTATGTGTAAGTGTGAATGTGACAACCTCGAAGGAGATGGTCACACGTTCCTGCTCGGCATTTTAAATCCATTAACGTTCATATCTTCGTTGTCCCGCTCTCCAGACGGCCTTATCTTACCAGTGGATTCACTGATTATAGAAAGCGCTATGATTATGTGATTAAGTGTGCGAAATATTAGCCATTTTTCCCATTCGATGCCGTATCTGCATTAGTGATGTTCACTCTACCAAGTAATGCCCCCTTGTGTTTTCAGAGGCAGATAATAACCTGAAATGCTGTATTGCATTGTCATTATTAATATTATAATAATACACAATATTGACAAAAGTATGTTCATACCTAAGCATAAGATCTCGTTATAAATGTAGTTCATATTTGCTGTTAGAATAACCTTCACTTTTCGGGGAAGATTTGTGTAAATATATTTAGCTACAAGGGCGTTAGTAAAGTCAGATACTGATTTTAGGTGAAGCGAGGAGGCCTGGGATGCAATCAGTGTTCACATTCATCCAAAAGGTGTTCAGTAGGGTTAAGGACAGAGCTCTATAGCAAACCTTTACCTATTTATAGCATATTTTCATGGAACTTGCTTTGTGCACAGAAAAACACAGTGGGAAATGTAACACTACCACATCCAAAGACATCCTTTACACTTGTCTGCCTCCAGATATAACTGGAAATGTTAAGTGTTCTAATACTTCTGTCCATATTGTGTATTACATGTGTTTTTTCCACTTTTAATTTCAATGTCAGTATGCTTCCAGCTTTGCCCTGCCCCCTTGCCTTTCTGATTTATATCTGAATGGGAATATGTTCTTGCAGAGCTATGATTTATCAAGTTTCATCGATGTGTATTTTTCTATTAGACTCTTATTCAGACACGGTATTATTTGTACGTGGCTTTGAGTTTTATATCAATTACATGCATAATGTATCCCCCTTTTTTTGTTGTAGACATCACAAGGGGCAAACTCACAGTTTTAAAGTAGTCACCCCAACTATACATGTTGAGAGTATCAATTATTAAGAGGTTCCTTCGTAAATTTTCAAGACACGCACAATCACAGGGAGCGCCAACCTTCATAAGACTCACACTCTTGATGTCACCCAAATGAGGATGGGTTCTCCTTTTGAGTCTGGTTCCTCTCAAGGTTTCTAATATCCAAGGGAGTTTTTCCATCCCACAGTCACCATGGCTGCTCATCAGGGATAAATACACACCATCCACCTTCAACTGTAAAGCTGCTTTGAGACAATGTCTGTTGTGAAAAGCGCTATAGAAATAAACTTGACATGACATGACAGTGTGCCAAAAGACATCATCCTGTGTACATCGAGAGCTGTGCAACTCATGCTATTCTGACCATGTGTACTACCATGTCTGAAGAAAGAAAACAGGAAATTCTGAAACCTAATCTGCCATAAAGACGTTTGACATGTTTGGCGAATTTCTCCTTTCCGCACCCACTCTACGAGGCAGATTTGGCTCCTGCGGATTTCGCCTTCTTCCCGAAGATGAAGATGCAGCTCAAAGGTCGGCGTATTGACACCATTGCGGAGATCCAGCAAGAATAACAGAAGGTGCTTGACACTCTTCGGAAAGAAGACTTCCAGGACACATTCAAGAAGTGTCAGGAATGCTGGGAGCACTGCATTGCTTTGCAAGGGGACTATTCGAAAGGTGAAAGTGTTTAAAGAGATAAATAAAGTACTTTCTTGTAAACAGAGCAAATTTCAAAACTTTTTCATTCCACCTCATATATGAATTAAGAAACACAACTCAGACTATTGAGTCGTAACCTGTAGCACTGTTCATCGTACTTAAACACTGACCATCCACAGAGGCACAGTACAAGATTAAACTCCCTCTCATAATGATTAATATCACATCTATGACATTTTTGGGGGTTGAGCTTGTCGAAGATCTTCCTGATCTCTCTTCGTCTTGCAGTGATGTTCTCACTATCTTGTTCTCAACACCTCGAAAGACTCATTGCTGCATCACCGAATGCAAGGCGCACATCATGTCGAACGTCTCTGTGGCAGATTTGATTATTTGCATGCAGAATTTCACATCTAACATGCTGTAAATGTTGAAATCGCAGATGTGGTCAGAATAGCACCAGTTAGCACCACTGGTCTCAAAACTTTTTGATACCCATTTCGATTCGACAGTTTTCATCATGTAACAACACGTCATACCCAGTTTCATTACATGCACTTTGCACGGTGTGGTTTGTAATGATCTGATAAGATTGCTCTTTCTGAAGAAGACCTACCATTGAAATATTCGATAGAATGTGTAATTTATTATCAATGATATAATGAAGAAGAGGTTTTCACTGTCTACAGGAGGTGGGCTGTATACAGTAGCTGTATACAGTAGCTGTAACATAGCGAAAATATTTTTTCTTAGACATTTCACATTAGCAACCGATGGATAAAACCTATGACATTTAGTCATAAATGAAAAAAAGTCATTGTCAATAGTAAAATGAGAGAAACACACATCAGGGTATACTGCGTGTTCATTATTTGTGTTTTATTCCAATTCATCGTAATCCTTTTTTTCTGCCTCTCAGTCACTCAGGTGTCTTTTGCCTAGACAATATTACCTAAGAATTATGTTTATAAAAATCCAGCAGTTGAATAAGCTAAGGATGTATTATTAGGTAATATCTGACATTTATTTCCCATAGCCACATCCTTTTTCGTTTTTTTTTTTTTGCAATAGGATGTTCTTTTGGCCTGTCGTTTTTTTTTTTTTTTCTTCCCCCCTAATGCTTGTGTAATTTTAGAGAGGTTTTTTTTTTCTCTCCATATTTAGCCCAGGCTATTTCCGAACACTCAGTCTTGGGTTAGAAGCATGTCAGATTTCATAGAGAATTGCAGGCCAGATCTTGCCGGCTTGGTCGCTTTGCTAGGTAACTAATTGCATGTCGGTGGCTGAGAGTGACTTTGCAGGATACTGTCTGCTCAGGATTGTGTGTGTGTGTGTGTGTTGTGATGTGCTGTAATGTGCTAATTTGACTCCGCATGTGTTTCAGTAGGGAGCAAAAAACACGTCTGAGTCAGCAACAATAAACTTACAGAGAGCCGGATGGCATCAGTGTAAGCGATGTCGTGCGGCTTTCTATTTTATCGCCTCTTAACCCAAGGAATCAAGCTGTATTCTGGGTACATAATGGTTTTGGTTTTATACTCTCTGCTCATTTTGGGTAAATGTGCCCTCATAGAACAGGGGTCTTTAACTTTCATCCACCGTACCACCCCGCCTCCATTCCCTAAAAATATAAATCAGTAGCTTTTTTTGCACTGAGTGTGCAGGATGTTCAATTTATCCCCTAAAAAAGATCACCTCGAAGGGTGGTTAGGTAAGAAAGCATCTATTCAGGAGAGAGAAAAGAAAGCTGATGAAAGATTTTGGAACCAATCCAAACCAATTTCATTGTAAAAGTCGTGTAGGAAAAAAAGAGAATATGCAGAGCGCATTTATGTTGTATTTTTCTATTTTTTGTGTATAAAGACAAAGGTATTGGAGCACCAGCCTTTTTCCAGTCATGTATAGGATTTACTTGTCTTCAACCTGTTCGAGCATGATAAATCCCACTGTGCACGAAGCCAGCTCCATGAAGATATGCTATACGTGGTTTGGAGTGGAAGATCTCCTGCAATTGAGATCTGACCCTCAACTCTATTCAACATGAACGAATGTGAATGCTGACTGCACCCCAGACCTCCTCACCTCACCTACATCAGTACCTGACTTTACAAACACCCTTGTGAATGAATTAACTCAAATCTCCACAAAATCTGGTTGAACATCTTCCCAGAAGTGTGGAGGAAATTATAGCAGCAAATAAGCACTAAATGTGGAATGTAAAAAAAATAAATAAAAATACATCCCATTCTTATGGTCAGGTGTCCATAAAGTGTATCTTACTTCTATGTGTGTATCTTATATACAAACAGATAAGGCATTTTTTTGGAAAGGTCAGCCTTGAAACAAAACATAATAATAACGTTACAGGCACAAAAGACTTTTAAATCGCTCTCTTAGGTCTATATTTAACTGCTCTAATTGAATTTTTAAGGAAATTGGACTCATTTATCCATGTAATGTGCACACTGCTCTCTGTATCTAAGACTTATGAAATATCCCAAGTAGCATTTTTTTACTCAATTCTGTGGAGAACATTCTTATTTCGTATCTTTTCCCAGGGGTAGTGTGTATTAATTGCTTGCTAACCTTTCATGTTGAACGAGCAATGGCATGAGAGTGAGTTGTTTAAAAATCCTGGTCGCACTGCTCTAGCCAGCATTACACACACACAAAACTATTTTAGTGTTAATGCTGAGATCCAGCAACATAATGTCTGTATATATATATAGTATATAGCATTGCATGATGTGGAAGTATGAAATGGTAGCCATACGCCAAAGCTCTAATTATTATTTAGAGAGCAAACAGTCAGCTGGAGTGATATTTATCACCTGCCCAGTAACTGCAACTTAATCCTATTGAACTGCTCTGGGATAAACTGGATCACAACTTCAGAAAAAAATCTCCAACTAGTGAAACACAACTTTGGCAAATTTTTCAAGAGGCATGAAAAAGTATTGAATGTCTTGAGAAACGAACTTTCCGGATGCCGAGAGTGTGTAAAGCTTCTATTCATGCTAAGAGAGGATTTTTCAATTAAAATAAAGTGGAACATCTGGACATTTATAGACACAGAAAAAAACAGAAGCACGCATGTGTCCCTCAAAAGCCATAAAAGACTAGGTGTTTTGACAGGCACTATATGTGTATTAGATTACAACCAAGTCTACAAGGAGGTTGCCCGTCATCACATTGGGCATAAATAAAGCACCTTTTTAGCAGCTTTGATACCTGTTACACTCACTCCAACACGTATTTTGCTATCATTTGTCCCAGCAAAGGAAATCGCAATGTTGCTACTACAAACTAAACAGCAAGCAAAACGTTCTTGTTAAACCCTGTTTTAGCAGAGGTATGCTGTAGTGTGTCTAAAGTGATTTTTTTTGGAAACAACAGATTTATTGAGCTCAAATGAGAAAGGCATGTGCACATTGTAACAGGTAATACAGTCAGGCGCAATGGGTTAACAATGTTTTTCAGTATTTCCTTATTGTTTGTAATGTCAAACTTTGAGATTTTTTGTGTGGTTTTATAAAAAATTATTTATTTATTCTGGGGGGGTGGGGGGCATTAAAAGAGCATTTTATATATATATATATAT
>MU551588.1:352564-365919 GCA_024362625.1 Silurus asotus
TCTATCTATCTATCTATCTATCTATCTATCTATCTATCTATCTATCTATCTATCTATCTATCTATATATCTGCATTTCTTTGCCTTGTACTTGTACATGTGTAATGACAAAGTTAAATCTATCTATCTATCTATCTATCTAACTATCTATCTATCTATCTATCTATCTATCTATATATATATATATATATATATCTGTCCATCCGTCCGTCGGTCCGTCTGTCTATCTATCTATCTATCTATCTATCTATCTATCTATCTATCTATCTATCTATCTATCTATCTATCTATCTATCTATTTTTGCTTCCTTTTATTTATTTTTTTTCAATTTACTTGTTTATTTATTTTTTGCTATTTTTCTCTCTCTTTCTCACACCCTGAATGGAATTCATTTTAATGATTTATTAAATGTAAAATTATTCATACATTGCTAATAAATATATTTTTATATATTTTAGATTTTACTTTTCTTGCTTTCTTACTGTCTTTTTTCCCCTTTTTATTTTATTTTATTATTCTCATATTTTTCTTCTTTTTTTTTTTCAGTTGTGAATTTCTCAATCTATTGAAATCCAACATTTTAAACAATACTTTCAGTGACAAACCCATACAGCCACTATGCACCACAAAGATCATTTCAAACTATATAGCTCCTCCCCCTGATTTTAAATAGCTGGTCCATGATATAAATATAGACTATATAGATATTGTTATATTTATAGATTTTCATGCCAAACGTGTATAATGTTAATCTTAGACAATTCATGTGCAATAATTTCTGCCATACTGTATGTTTTACTGTTACACATTTTGCACTTTATATTTCAATAACATTGGAAATGCATTAATTGTACAGCATCTATACTTAATATACAATTAATCTGTATAATTTATTTACATTTTTATATATATTATTTTGCTTTATACTGCAACATAGCAATTTCTCTTTGGGATCAATAAAGTATTCTGATTTTGATACTGATATTGCTTAAAAAAAAAAAGTATTTATATATTTATAGTCCTTCTTTAGGGGAGTATGTGATGGTAGTGATGGTGAAAGGGGGACAAATACACAAAAGATGTTAAAAATGGTACAGTGCATCAACATGACTGTAGCAAGCTTACGGTTCGTTAGGTTACAGTTTGTTGTGCATTCAACTCGGTGGGATCTCTGACCTACTCACACTGCAGTATATTGCAAAATGATAATTTAATCCGAAGCTCCAGCCAACACAGAGTCTCACTCAGACACGGATCAAGCATTATCTTGGTTCTATCATGTTTCTGTGTTGTGTAACAGTTTCATCAATTCCCTGTATAAATAGCAACACTAACATTATTTTTGGGATCGGGTAACTGCCGAAAAGAGTTCGATACTGTATCTTAGACTATTAACTTAATGAACTTGTGCAAACGATGTGCTACCAGAGGGATGAAATATGAGCACACATTAGATCAGTGTTCTGGAAGGATTGTTCACACTGCACTAGGAGAGAAATAAATGACATTACAGTTCTTTCTTTTATCTGGCCGATGGTCATTATAATAATGCGAAATAAATGCAAAATAGACTTCTGAGCAAAAAAAAAAGAAAACTTTTGACCAAATCCGAAAATGGCCAAATATGAAGCTTTTAATTTGTCTTAATAATAATAACGGATTAGGAAAATAGTAAGAATTAAACTAATATTTGAAATCTCTTCCGCTGTATAAATCCTGGTTATTTAGATGTTTGGTACTTAGCAGACATCCTTAACCACAACAACTTACAAATATCCTATTAATACACCAGAGGAGCAGGTTAGGGGCCTTGCTGAAGGGCCCAGCAATGACAATATAGTGGTGCTGGAATTTAAAATCATAACTTTTTCAATCTTTGTACCTTCGATGGGCTGCATCAGGTGTGGCACATTAAAAAATATTAATTAGATTTTTTAAGAAAGAAAAAAAGCATCCCAGAAGTCGCCCGCGGGTCTTTTCTAAAAATAGCTCACCATAGCGCCACTTACCAGTGAGCTGCCTCTAATTCTTTTGTTGCTTTTCTTTTTTAAATCACACTTGCATTGGTGTGAATTTGAAAATGAATATAGATGACTAGATATATAGATGAATATTATTCATTATTAATAATAACATATAATTAAAGGTAAATTGAACAAATTTGTTATTTTAGAACTTGTGTTGCTCAAGGGCCCAGCAATGATAATATTGTGGTGCTGGAATTTAAAATCATAACTTTTTCAATCTTTGTACCTTCGATGGGCTGCATCAGGTGTGGCACATTAAAAAATATTAATTAGATTTTTTAAGAAAGAAAAAAAGCATCCCAGAAGTCGCCCGCGGGTCTTTTCTAAAAATAGCTCACCATAGCGCCACTTACCAGTGAGCTGCCTCTAATTCTTTTGTTGCTTTTCTTTTTTAAATCACACTTGCATTGGTGTGAATTTGAAAATGAATATAGATGACTAGATATATAGATGAATATTATTAATTATTAATAATAACATAATTAAAGCTAAATTGAACAAATTTGTTATTTCAGAACTTGTGTTTTATTTTGACTTGTGTGTATCAAACTGGTAGCCCTTCACATTAATCATAAATATTTTGTTTATATATTTCTCATTTGAACATTTCCCTAGTTCAGATTCTTCTTCAGTCTATTATCAATATCACCATCTGTACGTTCATTGGGAACAGATGCCTCGCTCTGTATGCAACTGGAACTCTACAGTTCTATGGTTGGAGTGTTTATAAACAGCTAATTCATTTAGCATGCTAATTCAACTGACCAAACTGTATCTTTAACCCTACTCGCACCTTCCAGCCAATCCGAATCGAGTATTCAGACAGACTATGGTATAAAAGGTGAGACACAGACTCTATAAAGTCCACAGCAAACAAATCAGAATCCAGAAGAAGTCAGATATCAAAATAATACGGCTTGGTAATGTCAGTGATACTAAACAGGATAGAGAATGGAATATTTATCAGATATACATTACAACACAGTGAAATTCTGTCTATGCACATCCCAGATTATTTTGTAGCTGGGGGTCAGAGCACAGGGTCAACCATGATATGCCGACCCTGGAGTACAGAGGGTTAAGGGCCTTGCTCAAGGGGCCAAGAGTGGCATCTTGACGATATCAGGGCACGAACCCCCCACTTTCCTATCAGTAATCCAGCACCTTAACCACTGAGCTACCACTTTCCCAGGTCAGGTAGTGGTCCCCCTAGGCAACGTAGGGACTGAGCGAATATTTCACAGTTAGTGTGCGAACCAGAGACTTTTATATATAGGGTGGGAGAGTGTGTGTGCAGGTAACTGAACACACCTGTGCTCAACCAGAATCTGGGTATATGGGAGTGCTGGAGAGTGTGGCAAATGTAGTCCCTGGCAGCCATGTTAGATGGTTGCAGTGTTAGCTGGGAAATGGATCGTCTTTATGAGAAAGAAATCAAACTATAGCACATTAAAGGTGAGACAGTTGGTCAGACTGGAAACTAATATAAAGTATCTACAAATAAATAAACAAACAGTAATAAAAAAAACTCTTTGACTGTTGAAAAATATGGATGTACACTGATTAAGGTTCCCTTCAGACCTCAGGACACCAGGACGGAAGTTCTAAGAGGCTGTGCATTATAATATTTTTTTCCTTTCTCGTTTTCCTCGTGATCTCGACATAACAAGAGTTGTTTTTTGTGTTTTGTGATGTCAAGATGTCCGTACAGAGCACTTATAACTGCCACTCATTTTTTGTCAACCAGCAAAGAACATAGTGTCTCAAACCTCCAGTTTGACCGCTCTGCTCCCATAGTTATATCAAATAATAACCACCGCCTTTGTGCCATGAATATTATTAATATCAGGCAGTTCTTAACGCCTGGCCGTGCACAGATTCAACTCTTCCCTACTGATCACACAGCTGCTCCATCGGATCAGTAAATAATTAAGTCATGAGTTGCACCAGGTATGTGGAACGAAGGGAAAAGCTCTAAGCTTGGTGAGTCTCAATCCGCTGAGTAGATCATGAATCGGTCTATAGAGTGCACAGAGTCAGGACCTACTCAATGGGACATTGATGACTCGATCTCCAGCAACATTTCTACATATGTGTTTATGCCGAAAAAAGATCACCACTGTCATTTTTCGATTATATTTCTGATATCAAGCTGATCAGGCAATTAGCGATTTCCTACAATATTTGTAATGTGTGCAAACCGTTTTACTTACTGTCTTAAATATGTCAACACAATTTTACGTCAGTTTCAGGTATTTATGATGCTGGTTGACGCTCCATGATCTGTCTTGGAAATAGTCCTTTACCAATAATTGCCTTGATATACGGTATCGAAAGTGAGTACACCCATCATATTTCAGAAACCGTTTTATTATATAAACTGAGGGGACAATAATAAAGAAATTTGGATATATTTTAGTGTAGTTATTGTGCAGTTTGTATAGCAGTACAGATTTACTGTCCTCTAAATATAACTCAACATACAGCCATTATTGTCTAAATAAGTGAGCACATCATAAGTGATAGCTGTACATCGTGTAACCATGCAAAGCCACATGTCCTATTCATCATGTTCATGTTTTTGGCTGCTTGACAGGACCATTTTTTAAAGGGGGGGTTGGATTAAATTATACATGTCAAAAATATTTATTAAACGCTTCTTTCTAATTCACATTTTTATTTACTTAATTTATTAAGGAGAAAGCCAGTAGTTCAGAGATGTGAAATCAGACTTTGCGCACCCCCATATAATCAAAATGCCATGATTCTCGTTTCAAATCATCTCTGTGAAGATTCGACTGTGAGATTGGGAGTCGAATCAGGCTTTTCCTATCAAAGCATCAAATCTACAGCTATTCAGGGTCACCCCTAGTTTTTACACTGACAGATGAGGAAATAGAAAATTGGCCGATTTACTGATCAGCACCCTGGATATGGAACTAGGGCATTGATTGAGACGCATCTGCAGTCTGAAGACTCTCAGCTCGAAATACCTAATATGATAATGTCCAATTTACCACCCAATCCTAACCTGGAGGGAAATTTGTTGGTCTTTTCTTACAAATAAAATGGAGGCATAGAGACAAATAATTATTATTATGGTTGATCAGTTATTTTACCTCCAGTTTGTTCAACTCAACCAATACAATTACGGGGTGGTATCTCAGTGGTTAAGGCATTGGATTTTGGCTCGGAAGGTCACAGATTTAAGTTCCACCACCACTGAACTGCCACCGCTTTGGATAAGGGCATCTGCCAAATGGCATAAATGTAAATAACACAAAGTCAAATGATAAGATGGCATGAAACTTTAAATGAGGTGTTTTTTGTATATTTTACATTTTAGGCAAACAAAATTGTGCTTGTTTTAATCGTTAATCATTTCCAAAAGAAAAAAAAAGAAAAAATGCAATGTACATGAACCAATAGATCCAATAAATCCAATCCAATAAAAGATTTTTACATTTATGGCATTTGGCTAATCACTTATTAAGAGTTGTGCCAGTATTTGAACCCATGATCTTCCAATCAAAAGTCCAACATCTTATCAACTAAGCTGCCACTTACATGCTTTCCATTTACTTGTTGGCTATAATGTTGTAAGGATATACAAGAGAAAAAGCTAAATGGTGTGGGAAGTGGTAGCTCAGTGGTTAGGATGTTGGACATGTGATAACAAGGTTATGAGCTCAAATTTCAGCTCCACCAAGCTGCCACAGCTGGGCCCTTTGAGCAAGGCCCTTAACCCTCTAAGCTGCTCTGGATAAAGGCGTCTGCCAAATGTTTTATGTGATCATCATAAAAATTTCATGTCATAATATCTGTCTTGTGGCGAAATAAATGCCAATGATGACGTTTTTTTCAATCAAGTAGGTAGTTGTGTCACTGGGAATTAGTGAGTCATCAGTGTCCCAATGTATACTAAACCAGGGACCTTACCAGTGAACTTACAGACAATTTTTACTGATTTACAACTGTAAAGATTTTTACACACCCAATATGATGTCATTTCTAGTAATGAAACATCCATGTTCATTGTGAGATTTTTTTAGAGAGCAAAAATTCCAGTGCAGTATGACTTTTCTCCATCCCATAACAGGGCAGAATCCCTGATTGGGATTGCTACAAAGATTCCCCATCACTCCAGTTTCACTTTGTGAAAATAATATACAGCATGTTGATATTTAATAAAGCACTAATATCAGTATCATGTAAACTAGACAGTGGAAGGAGACAATTCGATGGCTATCTTTCCTCATCATGACCCAAAAATGTTCACATCATCTTCTTAGTGAGAAAAAAAATGCCCTAATTATGAATAAAACAGAAAAGTTTGAAAACTTTTGATGTGAAAAGTGCTATGCATGAGGAGTATTTTTGGTAATTAGCACATCCCATATTTTAATCTACAACATGATGTGATCCTGAATTTTTTTGCCAAAATAGAGTTCCAATCTCGCCATAAATTAATAAAAAAGTACAGCTAGCCAGAGATAGTAAGGTATGCTAACAACCTATCTATATCAGGCTCCATCTTAATACTCTGCTATTGATTATTTGTCCTGTAACTGCACAACCTCAAGTGTCTAGAAACGCTAGACAGTTACTGTGAACATTAATGGCCACCATGGTCCTCCGGGTATCTTAAAAGGTAGTCCAAGAGAATTGGCACACTTGCTGAATCTGAAACACAGTTGTCTTCTCTTCCTGTCAGTTAGAGGAACACTTATCAATCAAAAGCCAGTAGGACTGATGAAATATGTCTTGCAGCAGAACCCAAAGTCTGCACATCTATCCAGCCTGAAACACACTGAGCTTCCTGTACATTGGTGGATCTTTGGTGCATTTGTTGTTTTAGAAAAGAGAGATAACCTGGAGACAGTTGCGTTCATATACCGATCAGGCATAACATTGTGACCACTTGCCTAATTTTGTGTTGGTCCCCCTTTTGCTGCCAAAACAGTCCTGACCCTTTAAACATTAACACTATTATCTTCTTGCAATTTTAACTACAGGAACTCATCTGTTGGATCGGGACCACACGGCCCGGCCTTCGCTCCCTGTGGAAAGGAAAAACTCTCTGAGATGCCATGAGAAAGAAACCTTGAGGGGAACCAGATTTAAAAGGGAACCCATCCTCATCCTCAATGCTCAGTTTATTGAATCAGGCACATCTGAAGAGAAGAAAGGGACGGGAACACTGCACTACATATTCAACTGCCTTGTGTCCTTGCACATGTTCACTTTCTCAGAAATGTTAGAATTCACTGGTACTGGTAAAAATTTGTGACACAATCCAGAAATAGAGATAAATCCAAATAAATTGCAGAGGTGCATCCAGTAGAGGTGCAGAGTGCAGACCTGGTTGGTGCTATGTGTTCCTGATGCCAGTACTGTGTGTCTTAAAAATGGTGACATATTTTAGAACCAATAACCAGCTTTGCCAAAGAAATGTAAGTGCTCCAATATACTGATCTAACATATCCCATTCATACAACAAACTCATTCATTTTACATTAATTCCTGCTGAACGTTTTCTCCTGCTGCTTATCATTTATTCAGAAATATATATATTTTCTAATGCATTTTTTAATGTCTTCAAACATTGGAAATAATGTACTTGGTGAACCCAGAGACTTGCTTTCGCAGTCGAGACTATAAAAAGAGCCAAAACTAATTTTCATACTGTAATATCATCTTCTGGAATATTGGACACCTGTGTCTAAACATGCTATAAATAGGCTGGAATGTTCCTCTGTACTCTGAAGTTATAATCATTGTGAAGTTCATACTAATTCCCTCTGTCTGCTTACCAGGTAGTTCTTTTTTGAGGGTTTTTTTTTCTTTGGATGATGACATAAAAAAGTGTCTGTTGTTGAGGTTAGGAAATCTAAAATCATCACAAATTCCTGGACATGTGATTTTTCAAAGCACGTGTTTTAGGATGCCTCATCCCATCATTTGCATTACTGTAGTGCACTTTAGTTTCAAATTGACTTTTTAATATGTTGAACGTCTATTCCACAAAGCCCTAGGCCCACGGTTTAGAAATCACTGCACCAGGATGCTACCTTCATACTGTTGACCAGGATCCCTGTAGTGATACTCTGAAACACAGATTCGTCCAGCAGTGTGTGTTTTTGGATGTTCGCCAGAACAGAAGTGCTCCATTTCTGGAGACCTGAAGCTACCCACACTGTCAGATCCTGCACAGGTACGAGTCGAGTAAATGTCCCTTCAATAGGTCAATTATAAGCTTTAAAAATGTTCTGATGACAATATGGCTTTACAATCTGGTAACTAATTATACAGATTACCTACTTTTAAAGGTACCAACCCAGTGAAAAACATACAGTCTGATACATTTTTAATGCAAGGGTGCAGATAGTTTTGCCCAATGTGGTTGGGGTGAGGCACATAAGTGTCAGTTAGGTCTAAAGCAAATGTTTTGTGGGCTATGTAGCCTTTCTTTTCAAATAAGTATGTTATTCTTGTAGGGTCAAAACGGATCTTGGGATCACTGGGTGCATGGTTACAGAATAAAGCCTGGATGCAATACCAGTTTATCAATGGCCTTAATGCACATACACATTCAAACCAGATAACCAGCAGTAAAGCTCAGGAGAATACAGCAGTCCATCACATGTTTTCTGATTTCTCTCATTCTAATTGAAGGTAGGATGTGAAGTAGCCATAGATTGCCAAGTCTTCCACCTGGAGAGCGATCATGTGGGACAAATGGCTCCAGCTGGAGTGTGAAATCTCTGTCTTACAGTATGTTCCAGCCAAGCAAAGCACTCACTGTCACTCACAGCACAGGTACATTTTTTTCTCCTCAGGGTTTTGCATCTTAAATGTCTTGTAGAGGTACATTTCACTGTCCTTTAATTACAAGTACCATCCAGGCAATATATTAGTTTATATAAACCTCATATTGCCTAGATATAATAGCATACATAATATCTAATGATAATATATTTATTATTACGGCTGTCAAAAACTAACCTGTTAATAACCTGTTAACGCAAATACATTTAAACGCCACAAATTTTAGTATTGCGTGATTGATGCATTTCCGTTTGACCATTTTTTATTAAATATAGAAATAAATAAATATACAAAAGGTAAAATTAAAACCATCAACATACATTTATTAATGACGTCCTTTTTTTAGTCAGATATAAAAAAAAAAAAAGAATAAAAGGTTAACCGCTAATCATTTGTTTTAAAAATGCGGCAAATCTCATGCACCGAAATCGGCTATGAAGCAAATATCCAGAAATTAAAAGCGTCCGTGTGGAAACAGCCAAAATTTAAACATAGCACATAATAAAAAAAAACACCTTAATTATTTTACAACATTTACAAGAATATTTTGTCTTCATGCTCTATGTTGAGTCTGGTTTCACTAATAATAAACATACGTTTGCGTGAATCATCCTTGTTTGTTCATGCGCATGTTGATTAGACCAGCGCCCCCGACCTTTTTTGCACCACGGACCTGTTTAATGTCAGACAATACTTTCACGGACCGGTCTTTACGGTGTGGCGGATAAATACAACAAAATATAATGATACGACCATAAAAACTGGTATTTTCTAAATATAATAAACGTGAATCCACTGTGTTGTTTTTTGTTCATTTTGCTCGCTTGGGGGTTTAAATTTAGCGGTAATGTATTATGTGTTAGCGGCCGGAAAAGCCCCTTTAAGAAGGTAGAGGATGGAGGTAAGACATGTGACCAAAGCATCTTCACATGCAGCAAGAGTGAGTCATAGGCAGATGTGGTAGAGAGAATTCGGTCACTTTCCAAAATAATGCTGGGGAGCTAGGAAATCAGGAAGTACGAAAAACTGACTAGATAATGCACATCAACATGGATGAAACTAAAAGAAGGAAACCAGAGAAAGAAAAAATGAGGGTATAAATAGACCTGAACTGAACAGTAAACCTCAATACACTCAGATGATAATGATAAACAATACATGTCACACTAAAAGCACTGGCTAAGTGGACTAAAATCAAGTTCTCTGGATTTTATTAGCATGAATGGAATATGTAAGTAGCATGAATATTCCTAATTATACTAAAACACGCATGTCTATTGTCCTGTACAAGAGTGAATAAATCCTAAATCTAGTCCAACAGGGCAGCAGGAAGCCTTGATGTGTTTAACCAGTGCCATGTTTTGGTCTGTATTTAATTAGTACTTACTGTACTTTATTGATCCCATAGGGAAATTGTTTGGTTGCAGTTGCTCACAGTAAAAGAAAAGATCAGGTAAAGATTAAAGTAAAAACTATGTGTATATATATATATATATATATATATATATATATACACACCATATTTTTCGGACTATAAGCCGCTACTTTTTTCCCACATTTTGATAAACTCTCGAGAAAAATAGTTGTGAAAGGAAGGAGGAAGACGGTGAACAATTACTTTCTTGGTCGGCTACTGTTTAGATACAAGCCGTTGTAACGCGTTGAGTCTGGGTGAAGGGAGAGCTCACTAGCTTCAGTTGCAAATGAAATCATATAGGCACAGACAGGTTTCTAAAACTCATGCTTTTTTATTTTTCTTGGCAACAGCGTTATGGGTTAGTCAAAGAAACTTAGAAATGAGCATCAGAAAATAATAACGACATATTCCTCGTCCTTGCACACACGCAGTAATAGCGGAAAAATGTGGCGCCAGGCTATTCCCGAAATACCGCTCTGCTCTTAAAGGAGCCACAACATATTTCACCCGTTACATCGTGTAACAGACACCGTTTTTCGTTAAAGTTTTTTTGATTATGAATGTAGACATTTCAATGCGGCTAATAGACAGGTGCGGCTTATTTATGTTTAAATTAAAAATCTTTGTTAAATTCAGCTTATATATGGGTGCACTTAATAGCCCGGAAATTAGGGTGCATATATATATTTATATATATATATATATATAGAGGTAGAAATCATATGTTAACTGTTGTAAGTATGTTTCCCAAATAAGCACATCGCATGACTGAATAATGGCACCAGCTACATTTGAATTCTAAACTATTAATGGTGAATTTATATGTATATGTAAGATGCTTAATGTTGCTCTGCTTCATAGTAGCATCATAAACCCTGAATGGATGAGACGCTTGTTTTGAGTCGGACATACAAATAATAAAAGCATACCTCTCTATCCATTGGGCTTTAAACACTCTGTTGTTGCACACAGATGTTGTCAACTTTCCGCTTAATGTCCCGATTTTAATGTCCTGATCCTTATAGCTAGTGTTTGGTCCTGATGAGATGCTTTCAGCTAAATCATTTGCATAAGTGTGCAATTTGCTTCAACAGCAAAGATGATACTGAAATAAACTACTTAGAAAACTGGAGTCGCTGAGCTACGGCCAGGTTCTGAACCTACTTTTATCAGCTATTCTAATGGAAAAACGTATAATTTTGACCTGCTGGAATACGTTTCATTTTTCCAACTTCTCCAGCTGATGACTTCTGGTGTAGACACCTTTTTAATAAGAAAATAAAGTTTTTAAAGGTGCATTAGGTTTGTCTCTTTTTAAAAGAAAAGAGATTACAAAGAAATCATCAGCCACCAGGTTGCAACCCAATACTGGGCTGTGCAGTTGCTACTGAGTCGAAAGAACAATAAGAGAAATGTATAATATATATTTGACATACATTTCCCTTAATGTTCTTTCGACCAAAATTAACGCGTTAACGCAAAATCGTTTTGGTGGCACTGATTTTATTAACGCTCGATTAATGCAGCTCGCATTTCTGTTTGAGAAATGTTATTAAAAATATAAATAAATATGTATATAAAAGCCAAAATAAAAAACGTCCATGTGGAAACATTAAATGAAAAGTTTGTTTGATTTCCTAATGATGTACGTAATTTAAAATACCGGAATTAAATTAAAAATAATATTTTGTCATCATGCTCAATGTGTAGTTTGGTTTCTGTAATAATTAACATAGTTAATGCATATTTGCATAAAGCATGCATGTCTAATGCTCATGTTAATTGGAGTATTAAAAAGTTGAAAAGTATTAATTTCAGGTCGATAGAAGGCAAATACAAATGTGTGATTAAAAACGTCCATGTGGAAACATTAAAAAAAAAGTTTGTTTGGTTTCCTGATGATGTACGTAATTTAAAATACCGGAATTAAATTAAAAATAATATTTTGTCATCATGCTCAATGTGTAGTTTGGTTTCTGTAATAATTAACATAGTTAATGCATATTTGCATAAAGCATGCATGTCTAATGCTCATGTTAATTGGAGTATTAAAAAGTTGAAAAGTATTAATTTCAGGTCGATAGAAGGCAAATACAAATGTGTGATTATGATGCGATTAATCACAAGTAAACTCATCCCAGTCATGCAATTAATCGCTATTAAATATTTTAAATGAATGACGTGTGTGTGTGTGTGTTTAAATATATATATATATTTAATATGTACATCCACAATTCCAAAAACGTTGGGAACTTCTGTAAAATCAGATCGGAGAATCCAGGTGCTAAACTGTCCTGCCTGAAGTCTAGACCTTTTACTGTTGAAAACATTTGGTGCATCAAACAAAAGAGTGAGTGAGTGTGTGTGAGAGGGAATGTGTGAATTAGTGTGTAAACAAGAAAATGAGCGTGTGTGTGTGTGTGTGTGTGTGTGTGTGTGTGTGTGTGTGTGTGTGTGTGTGTGTGTGTAAGCGAATTAGTGAGTGTGTGTATGTGTGAGTAAGTGCATGTGTACATAAGTGTATGAATAAGTGTGTATGTGAGAGCAAGTGTGTGTGTGTGTGAGTGAGTGAGTGTATTAATAAGTCTGTCAGTGAGAGTGAGTGAGTGTAAATGTGTGTGAGTTTGTGTGTGTGTGTGTGTGTGTGTGTGTGTGTGTGTGTGTGTGTGTGTGTGTGTGTGTGTGTGTGAGTGAGTGTGTAAGCAAGTGTATTAATGAGTCTGTCAGTGAGTGAGTGAGTAAGTGAGTGTAAATGTGTGTGAGTTTGTGCGTGTGTGTGTGTGTGTGTGTGTGTGTGTATGTGTGTGAGTGAGTGAGTGAGTGAGTGAGTGAGTGAGTGAGTGTGTAAACGAGTGTATTAATGAGTGTGTGTGAGTGAGTGAGTGTGTAAGCGAGTGTATTATGGAGTGTGTGTGTGAGTGAGTAAGTGTGTAAGCGAGTGTATTAATGAGTGTGTGTGAGTGAGTGAGTGTGTAAGCGAGTGTATTATGGAGTGTGTGTGTGAGTGAGTAAGTGTGTAAGCGAGTGTATTAATGAGTGTGTGTGAGTGAGTGAGTGTGTAAGCGAGTGTATTATGGAGTGTG
>MU551588.1:368343-385728 GCA_024362625.1 Silurus asotus
AGAGAGAGAGAGAGAAAAAAGACAGTAAAAGAGAGAGAGAGAGAGAGAGAGAGAGAGAGAGTTACTGCACTACCCGAATACTGATCTAAATGACTTTGTGGAGATGAAGGATTTTAAACCTGTTGTAGATGCTCGCGCGCGCATACACACACACACACACACACACACACACACACACACACACACTCTACAGTCTTTCTCTCTCTCTCCCTCTCTCTCTCGCACACACACACACACACACACACACTCTCTCTCTCTCTCTATCACTCATGCGCGGGCACGCGCAGAGACACACTCACACTCAGCACACACGTTCCCGGCCAACGAGAATGTTGTGATCATGTAGCTGATTGCAGTAGTATGCTTTCAGTTCCATCGCCAAATAAGACACATACAAACTCAAATGGAGAAACATTCTTCTTTTTCTTCTCCTCATTATTATTATTATTATTATCACATCCAGAGACAGACAGACAGACAGATCGATCGACCCACCTAGGCCATAATGTGGTTGGATGCCCTGTAACCTACAACTAGAAATGTGAATAAGCACAATCACTATTTGCATCTGTGGAACACAAAAATAGTTGCACAGACGGACGCTATATATTTTGAGCACAAGCTCTCAGGTTGGACACCTTATGTGTTTATCTACATTTTTTTTTATTCAATACCGATACAACTATTAATGTCTGGTGAATTCCAGATTTGCCGTGAAATGCGTAAAGTCTGTTGCTGGATCTGGAGTCATCATGCTGTGTTCAGTCATGCATTGGTTGGTTCAAATGGACATATTGGCACAGAGCTCTGGAAGACAAGCTAGATTTCACAGTAAGGGGCTTCCTGTATATGTCTTCCACTTTAAATTGCTTTTCTGAGGAACGCACCATACATCTGAGCCATGATATCAGGGGATGTCTGAGAGCAAAGTAGACCAGACTGCATACATACATACATACAAACACATGCTTACATACATTTATACATATATACATTCAAACATATACAGTACAGACCAAAAGTTTGGACACACCTTCTCATTCAAAGAGTTTTCTTTATTTTTATGACTATGAAAATTGTAGACATTTATTTTTCAACAGGACAATGACCCCAAACACACCTCCAGGCTGTGTAAGGGTTATTTGACCAAGAAGGAGAGTGATGGGGTGCTGCGCCAGATGACCTGGCCTCCACAGTCACCGGACCTGAACCCAATCGAGATGGTTTAGGGGTGAGCTGGACCGCAGAGTGAAGGCAAAAGGGCCAACAAGTGCCAAGCATCTCTCAGGGAACTCCTTCAAGACTGTTGGAAGACCATTTCAGGGGTCTACCTCTTGAAGCTCATCAAGAGAATGCCAAGAGTGTGCAAAGCAGTAATCAAAGCAAAAGGTGGCTACTTTGAAGAACCTAGAATATGACATTTTTTCAGTTGTTTCACACTTTTTTGTTATGTATATAATTCCATATATAATTCCACATGTGTTCATTCATAGTTTTGATGCCTTTAGTGTGAATCTACAATTTTCATAGTCATGAAAATAAAGAAAACTCTTTGAATGAGAAGGTGTGTCCAAACTTTTGGTCCGTACTGTATATACATACATACATACATACATACATACATACATACATACATACATACATACATACATACATACGTACAAATACATGCATACATACATACATTCATACATGCATAGGGCAAATTCAAGAGATTAAAATAGTGACAGATTCCATAATTTCTTATTAGAACCAGAGTTTAAAATGAACCAACTTTATTGGTGTTATAGAAATGCGTAAGCCCTTATATTTTATTTTCATTTCCAAGGTCATGATAAACCCTTATTCTCACCAGTAGGGAATCAAGAACCTTGTCAGATCTTACCCAAATCCTAACTCCAATTCCAAACAAACACTGTAGCACTATACGCATGATGTCAAACAAAACTAGCACCTGCATCTATTTCAACAGCACGGCTTCATAGTAGAAGAATACAGGTGATGAATTTGCAGTCCAGTGTGTTTCACTATTCAAAAAAAATCATTAAATGAAAAAAAAAAAAAAAAAAAAAAAAAAAAAAAAAAACCCGGGNNNNAAAAATAACAACAAAAAAGACCCAGGACTGTTGAGCAGCTAAAATCCTGTATCAGATACCAATGGGACAACATTCCTCTCCCAAAACTCTTTTAATCTCCTTAACTCCCAGACCTATAAGAGATGTGATGCTACACAGTGGTAATTATGGCCCTGCCCCAACTATTTTGAGACGTGTTGCAGCCAACAAATTCAAAATTACTTATTTTCTTCTTTAAAATGCTACATTTTCTCAGTTTAGGGCTGTCAATCGTGAACTCGTACAACTTTCATATGATTACATAATCAGAAAATATTTGTTTTTGATGTGAATTGGTTTATTAAAAGAAGACATTTTGAGATTTCTATGCAATTATTTATTTATGTCAGTGAGGCAACTGTAATTCAGGTTGTTTTATTTATGTGTGTGAAGAGAGATGACAGAGACAGCAGAGAGCGCCCCCTGTCTGTTTTCTTAATTTCACAAAAGCACAGCATTTTGTTGTTATTATAAGTGAATACCAATAAAATTAGACCCTTTACAGATTTAAATGATGTATTGACCTTATGTGTACTATCAAAAAACAAGGAGAAATTTAAGTTTGGCATCTTGAAATTTAAGTTTGGCCTTATGAGGAAAAATTGCCACAAAACACGCCAGTGCGTTTGTTGACCCCAGAGGGTTAATTGCGTGCATGATGGCAGATTTTGGTGTTTCATTAGAGAATTGGCTGTTATACAAATGTTTCTTCTTTTTCCAATTTTAATCCCCATTAGGGATCGCCTAGGATCAACTCTGAGCCCTTTCCTGTTTGCAGTGGTAAAGAACAGGCTGACAGACGAGGTCAGACAGGAGTTTCCGTAGACTATGATGTTTGCAGCTTCTTCTTTTCCTCGTTTTTTTGGTGGCTCCATCGTGTCAGCAATGTCCTACTGATATACCCCATGTCCCTTCCCTGCACATGTCCAAACCATCTTAATTAAACCTCCCTCTCCTTGTCTCCAAAATGTCCGACATGCACGGTCACTCCAATAAACTCATTTCTAATCCTGTCCATCCTTATCACTCTCTATGGAAATCTCAGCATCTTCAGCTCTGCTACCTCCAGCTCCACCTCCTGTCTTTTACTCAATGCCACTGTCTCTAAACCATACAACATCTCAGGTCTCACCACAGTCCTATAAATTTTCCCTTTCACTCTCACAGATACCCTACTATCACAAATCACTCCTGCTATCACCCTAACACACTCTCCATTACATTGCACTGTTGACCCCAGGTACCTGAACTCCTCCAACTTCTCCCTGTAACCGCACCACTCCACTGCCCTCCCTCTCATTCACACACATGTACTCTGTCTTACTCCTACTGAGTTTCATTCCCCTTCTCTCCAGCATGTACCTCCACCTCTCCAAGCTTTTCTCAACCTGCTCCCTACTCTCAACACAAATCACAATATCATCCGCAAACATCATAGTCCAAGGAGACCCCTGTCTGACCTCGTCCATCAACCTGTCCAACACCACTGCAAACAATAAAGGGCTCCTTGAAGAAAAGTAGGGGATGTTGATCCTTGATGCAGTTCAACTTGAAAAAAATCTGTCGTACCTACTGCACACTTCACTGCTTTCACACTGTCCTCATACATGTCCTGCATCACCCCAACATACTTCTCTGACACACCTGACTTCCTCATACAATATCACAACTCCTCTCTCCACCCTGTCGTACGCTTTCTCTAAATCCACAAACACACAATGTAACTCCTTCTGACCTTCTCTATACTTCTCCATCAACATTCTCGAATCAAATAATGCGTCTGTGGTGCTCTTCCTCAGCATGAAACCATACTGTTGCTCACAGATGGTCACCTCTTCTCTCAGCCTGGCTTCCACTACTCTTTCTCATAACTTTATTGTGTGACTGATCTTGATTTTATTGCCCTGTAGTTACTGCAGGTCTGCACTTCTCCCTTATTCTTAAAAATCAGTACCAGCAAACTCCTTCTCCATTCCTCAGCATTCTCTCACCTTCCGGAATCTTGTTGAACAATCTGGTTAAAAACTCCACTGCGTCTCTTCTAAACATCTCCACACTTCTACCGGTATGTCATCTGCTCTCACTTCCTCCTTACTAATCCTATCTACTTCCCACTTCACCATATCCATATCATCCAGCCTCCTCTTTTTCTCATTTCCCTCATTCATCAGCTGCTTAAAATACTTCTCCATCTTCTCAACACACTCTCCTCAATAGTCAACACATTTCCATCTCCATCCTTTTTTACTCTAACTTACAGCACATCCTTCCCAGCTCGGTCTCTCTGCCTGGCCAAACAATACAAATCCTTTTCTCCTTCCTTAGTGTCCAACTTCTCATACAGCTCCTCATATGCCTTTTCCTTGGCTTTCGCCACATCCCTCTGTACCTGCTGCCGCATCTCCTTGTGCTCCTGCATACTTTTCTCATCACTCTGTCGATCCCAGTTCTGTTTCGCCAACCATTTTTTCCTTATGCTCTCCTGCACTTTCTCATTCCACCACCACATCTCTTTGTTTTCCCTTCTGTTTACAGATGTCACATAGAAGTACCTTTCTAGCTGTCTCCCTTATCACTCCTGCAGTAGTTGCCCAATCATCCAGCACCTCTTCAGCACCACCGAGCCCCTGTCTGACCTCATCCCTGAACCTCACACTACAATCTTCCTCCTTCAGTTTCCACCATCTTATTCTTTTTCAGCCTTCATTTTCCTCCAAAACCATCCTACAGACCACCATCCGATGCTGTCTAGCTACACTGTCCCCTGCCAACACCTTACAGTCTCCAATCTCATATGGGTTGCATTTTCTGCATAAAATACAGTCCACCTGTGTGCATCTTCCTCCACTCTGATACATCACCCTATGATCCTCCTTTTTCTTAAAATATGTATTCACCACTGCCATTTCCATCCTTTTGACAAAATCTACCACCATCTGCCCTTCTACATTTCTCTCCTTAAGGCCATACCTACCCATCACCCCCTCATCACCTCTGTTCCCTTCATCAACATGGCCATTAAAGTCTGCCCCAATCACCGAACGCTCTTTTCTAGGTTAATTCTCCACCACTTCATCTAACTCACTCCAGAATGTTTCCTCTATCTTACAATATACTTGTGGAGCATAGGCACTGATGACATTCATCCTCACCCCTTCGACTTCCAGCTTCACGTTTATCACACTATCAGAAACTCTCTCCACCTCCACTACACTCTTGCTGTACTCCTCCCTCAGGATGTCCCCTACACCACTGACCTCGACCGAACCGGTATGACATCTTACGTTTCCATACTTTCCTATCTTTTTGTCGAAACAACCTTTAGCTAGTTGGCATGGACTTGAGTATGGTTCCACTGTCAAATAAAAAGGTATGTAGGTATGTATATATGATTCTTGTGAAATTCTTTTCTTCACGTGTTGCTTATAAAGGAGAGAACAGAGTCAGACACGATAGAAAAGAGGACTTACTACAGGGTCTGACTGTTTGGCATGGCTGAGATGTGAACGCATGACCTTCTGATTGCACAGCACGCTTGGGTGGAGTTTTACTCAAAGGTCACACAGACAGAGTCAAAAGCACCAAAAGTTTGTTCAGGCAGATAGGATTAATAATCCAGAGTCGTACATACCATTCGGTATTTTGCATGAATTTGTATGAGTCAAGAAAATGATTGACTCTGTAATACTGCTATAATCACATTCTTGGACTTGGAAGGTCTGGGCATGTTCGTACGCACGAACAAAAAAGCAGCCTTTGTGGTTTGGGGTAAAAGAGAACGTCCTTTAAGAAATCTTCTTTAAACACAAACAAAAAAAACCCCACACACTGATTCTTTTTTATTCAATAATTTAATTTCCATAATAACCTTCAAACATTCTCAGTCATAAGTGTTTCCTTCACAGTTTATATTTTCATCATTTTTGCACTAGTATATCTTTGTCATAAAAATATGTCAAGTATAATACTATAGCCGGAGTAAGGGTTATAAGTGTCTAATGCACAGTATTTTTTGTTGCTGATTGATCATGCATTTACTAAAGAGACATTAAAGTGCATAAACTTGAGCCTTTTCTCATATTGCATTGCAATAGCATGAGGTGATTTCCTTCAAATTTGACTGATTTAATAAATTCACTAGTTTTAGATTCAGTACTCAATAATTAACAATTCTATGAGTAATGTCTTAATAAAAAAAAAAAAAACTCTTACTTGTTTTGGAACAAGTAAGCACACAATGCCCTGTTTTCGTTTAGCTGAAAGCAGCTGCATCACATTTGAAGGGTTTATACTGTATGTATATAGCGCCAGCATTAAATGACGGAAACAGAACTGCTGGAATGTAGAGTACAGCTCGCTGTTGTCTCGGCATTTCAGCAGAGGCTAGCGCATGCACCCACAGCGTCGAATGGTGTACACACACACATCATAGTAAATATGTTGCCCTGAAAATGAGAAAAGACTGTGCTTAATTCATTGCTCCTTACTGACCCCTAGTGCAACATTGGACTATTGCTTATTAGTGGTAGTTTTAATTTTTTTTGCTTATGTCAGAGTAGAAATACATATTAGGGTTACTACTTTTTCGACAGACTAGACATTAGGGATGGGCGGATCGATCCTAAATTATCTATACTTTCGAAACTGGTGTTGGAAGATTTCGCAATAAAATATCGATCCTACCTCAGATGTTTCTAAACAAGTCAGCATGTCTTGAACAGGACCCGTTTCTTCTTCGTGACACTCAGTCACGTGTTACTCAGTCATATATCTTTGAATCACTACGTCACTGGACCCTCTGAGAACTTTTTTTAAAAAATAACTTTTTACTTGTAGAGATATACATATACATTACATATACATATACAGCACAGTGACATTTTTTCTTCACATATCCCAGCGATGTTAGGAAGCTGGGGTCAGAGCGCAGGGTCAGCCATGATACAGCACCCCTGGAACACATAGGGTTACGGGCCTTGCTCAAGTGCCCAAGAGTGGCGGCATGGCGATACCGGGGCTTAAAACCTCCTGACCTTCCACTTAGTAACCCAAAATACGTCGTGTTTGACCCTGCCTTTATTAGCATTGTCCCCAAAACAAGCTTATAGAGAAGTGAGTAGGATCTGTGATGTTTTTGGAGCTATTTCGATGTTAGAAACTAACCCAGAAACTCAACTATTGACGCATGTCTGTTGGCAACCCAAATATATACAGCAAATATGTAATGCATTTCGTTCCATTTCTATATTAAAGCAATATGTATGAGCTGCAATGTACTTGAAATACTATATATATATAAACATGCCCTATAATTACAATCATGCAAACCTTTGTTTCTTATAAATAACCATTTCTTGATCCTGGTCTCCTCAAACTATTTCTTGAAGGATTTAACTGCTAAACAAGAAGAACTGGATTGAAACTCTCACAAAACAAGGCAGGTTCATGGGAGGTTTGGATTAGGTGTTTGAGGAAGATGTTCAATAACAAGGAAACATCCAGCTGGATAATTGTGATGATGCCAGGAAGAAGCAGAAGACAGGAATGTGGAGATGCATGTGGGTGACACAGGTAAAGCCTGAAAACCAATTTAAGAATAAATATTCAGTATATTTATAATTACGAAAAACAAACATCTGGGACATAGTTATAACAGTCTATGACAGTTCAGTGAATATGTAGAACTTGGACATAAAGTTTGCATGAGTTTTTAATCAACTGTCGACACGGATTACACTGACACCAGTCAGCTGCTACGATCCAAACCATGATATTAATTGTGTAATAATTGCAATGACGGCATGCCAGTTAGACACGAGATTGCTCTTGGCAGCTGTATACGTTTTTTGACAACCAGCCAGTAGACTGCATCAGCAAACGAATATGACTCCGGGTCACTCCTGACCTCGGCTTTTTTCGATGTCTGTCTTAAGCAGTCCTCCAACACGCTGTCAAACAGCCTGCCCTTAAAAAGCTCGTCTGCACAGTCTATACGATGCTTTTATAAAAGTGATCTCCAAATCTTAAAAACCTGAGAATTTCGCCATGTAGTATGGAACCCACCTCTGTTATTCCGCCACCTGCACTCCTGTGCAGTTATCTTTGCTTTCCGATGCTATCGCTAAATACTCCTCGCTGCACACACAAAAAGAGGTTACACGCAGGATAAATATAGCATATGGATCACACCAGAGTGGCGCAAGATAAAATCTCCTCTATGATTATGATTTCGTTTTTTCCCCCCTATAAACGGTAGGAAGTGAGGAATCCGACCCCTACATGATCGTAATTATCTCTCAACGTACACAGTGATGCTCACCATAGTGTTTGAAAATAACAGATAAGGCTTACATAAAAAAAAACATGAAGAGTTTAAATATTCAGGGTTTTTTTTTATATGCTTTACTCATAAATAACTATTAATTGCTGTATTTATCTTACTGTATTTAACCTAATCCTAATAGGAACCAAAATCAGTGACAGAATCATCTTTATTGGCAAGTATTAGGGGTTGCTTGAACAAGGATTTTGTCATGGTGTGCTGGTGCTATAGAAATAAGCCTATAACTATTTAAAAAAATAATAAAAATTAAATAACGAATAGTCATAATAATTATATATGTCATAGGTCATAATATTATAAAATGCTGATCCATTGTTGAGCCGATGTTGATCTGATGTTGATCCTAGCTCTTTCTTTCGGCTTCACCCATTAGGGGGCGCCACAGCGGATCATCCGCATGTTTGATTTAGCACATGGCACTGGATGCCCTTCCTAATGCAACCCTCCCCATTTATCTGGGCTTGGGACCGGTACTAAGAGTGGCTGGGGTCGGTTCCTGAACACTAGACCACCTTATTAAAAATGCCATAAATAAACTTTCTTTCTGCTTCTGTCTGGATAAGGGAGATTGTATTGCTCTCTAAATAACACTAACTCCCTTGAAACTACCCAATCATGGACATTTGTAAGGCTGGTTTAGGAAAGCTAAGAGTCTCCTCAGAGCGTGTTGAGCTTCTCTGAGATAATGTATGAGCAATACTTATGCATTATGCATTAGCTTCAGATGTATCTCATACCAGTCACTCCCGAGGTAAAATGGTATGACTCTCCTTTCTGTCAGTTAGAGTAAAACTAGCCAAATGTGGATATCTGTTAGCTTCACATAAATCCTATGCTAGTATTCATCCCTTTAGGTTTCTTTTTTAGTTCATAACTAATAAATAATGATGCTGTAATAGGAATGTATCCTAATAAGCTAGGATATGCAAAGAAAGCATTTCATTGTGTTGTAATGTACATGTGACTATCTATCAAGCTAGATTTGGCAAAAGATTGCCAAGTAAAGATTATTATTTATGTTTTTTGTCAATTGTAAATCCAGGCATCATCGACAGTGGTGAACAGTAATGAAGTAAATTAATTTGTTACTGTACTCAAGTAGCTTTTCACACTATTGTACTATTGAATTTTCATTTGATGAGACTTTTACTTGAACTTCACTACATTTCAAAGTCAAATCTCTTATTTTTTTACTCAACCACATTTTGTGAAATCAGTCGTTCCTTTTTATTTATGAGTGAATAAAAAATTGTCAAGCACGCAGCAAGCCACCAATCAGGGTCGAGCGCACGCTCTGTTTTGAGCTTGTGTTGAATGGCGCTTGATGGTGTCTACTTATCACCAACATACAGTTCAGCATCAGTTCAACAGCAAGCAGATTTTTGTAAGAGTAATAAATTATGGAAGAAATTCCCGTCTCGAACTTGCCTTAACACCCGTGGCCTTATTGTCACGATTTACACGAACAAGTCCTTAATTTTCAAGTGCTTTCTCTGCCTGCCTCAGCCCTGTACAATTTCTTTTTACAAGAATATTCCTTTCAATATGAGCTTTAACAAATCATTGTACTTTGCATACTTAATTGCATATGAAGGCAAATACTTTTGTGCTTTTATTTGAATGAAAGTTTAAAGGGAGCACTTTTACTGGAGTAATATTTTACAGTGTATCTCTACATTAACTTAACTACACAGTTTGTGTCTTTCATCCACCACTCATCATCTAATGATACCACCAAGCTGCCTTAATCCTCAACTGCTCGATTATATACATGAGATAAATGTAAGTCTCTCTGGACGGGGGCATCTGCCAGATGCTATACATGTAAATGCGTCATTCACAGAATGTATTCATTGACAAATCCGATTCAATATTAAAAAATTCATGCACATCTGTCACCCTATCGAATGTGCTTTCTTTAATTGTATAAAAGATTAGAAACATTTAGTTAGAACACAACAGGTTAACTACTAAATCAAAATATTAAGTATAATGCAGCATTGGCAGTGTAAGGATATATAGGCATCTAAGTAAGACCAAAAACATGAACATGGTACTGACGCGCTGGCTCTGAGGGCCTCATCGCCGGCCGCAGCGATCTTTCTGTAGCAATAGATCATCTCCACCAACAGCCACAGCTGCAGCCCGATGATTGACACATACATCATTACCTCCGAAACAATGGAGGCTGTGCCGCGCGTCGCTAAGAAAGGAAGACACAGAAAGGTGATGAAGAATTATAAGGCCTGCTCTGTGTAATTTAGAAAAAGGAAGCGTTGATGGAGGAGTATAAAGAATGTCAGAAGGAGTTGCATTGTGGGTTGGTGGATTTAGAGAAAGCATATGACAGTGTGAAGAGAGAGGAGTTGTGGTATTGTATCAGGAAGTCAGGTGTGGCAGAGAAGTATGTGAGGGTGGTGCGGGACATGTATGAGGACAGTGTGACGGCAGTGAAGTGTGAAGTAGATACAACAGATTGGTTCAAGGTGGAGGTGGGACGGCATCAAGAATCGGCTCTGAGCCCTTTCCTGTTTGCAGTGGTGATGGACATGTTGACGGACAAGGGGAGACAGGAGTCTGCGTGGACTTTGATGTTTGCAGATGATATTGTGATTTGTGGTGAGAGTAGGGAGCAGGTTGAGAAGAGCCTGGAGAGGTGGAGGTACACACTGGAAAGAAGGGGAATGAAAGTCAGTATGAGTAAGACAGAGTACATGTGTGTGAATGAGAGGGAGGGCAGTGGAGTGGTGCGGTTGCAGGGAGAAGAGGTGGAGAAGGTGGAGGAGTTCAGGTACCTGGGGTCAACAATGCAAAGTAATGGAGAGTGTGTCTGAGAAGTGAAGAAAATAGTGCAGGCAGGGTGGAGTGGGTGGAGAAGAGTGATAGCAGGAGTAATTTGTGATAGTAGGGTATCTGCAAGAGTGAAAGGGAAAGTTTATAACCTGAGATGTTGCATGGTTTAGAGACAGTGGCATTGAGTAAAAGACAGGAGGGGGAGCTAGAGGTAGCAGAGTTGAAGATGCTGAGATTTGGAAGGTTCTGTAGGTATTTTGTAAATTACTGCACCTTTAGCCACCACAGTGAGGTGCACCACCTTGATAGCAGTAGTCTCATACTCATAGGCGTCATAGGAGAGGGTTCGGCGGAAGAAGCAACGGTACACTCCTGAATCATTAAAGGTGACGTTGTGGATGTAGATGGAGGCATCCTGCAGGTCATTGGTCTTCCTACTGCCATTCCAGTGCACGCGATCTTCGAAGCGGTCGTCGATTATGAGGGGTGACCCACCATCATAGTTATAGATCTGCATAAAGAGGGAGGCCTTCGTGTCAAACACATGCTTACAGGGTTTAAAAGTTTAGGAACACAACAGAGTCTTAGTGAAAGGCTGGACATTTTCTACAACCTGTTTGAGGTTTTTTAAATGGCTGTTGATTAAAAATGTCTGTTAATGAAACAGAGTTCATTTTCTGTAAAAGCTCCATTGTGGTTAATGTGGTTTATACCACAGAGGTTTGATATCTGATATATTATGAATGATTTTCTAGATGTTTTTTTTTATTTTCTAAAATAGTGGCTGAAACAGTATTTCCATCTGTAAGTCAATTAGAATTTAATATGTCATCCTTTGTTCTACTCATATGTTTTCATTTGAGTAGCAGCAACTTATACAGGGTTTCTTCATAAATAATAAATCCATTGTTGATACTTTTACATTGATGCCATTTGGTATATATGCCATATATCATGCCACATTTATGGCATATATACTGTATATATGAGCAGTTGAGGCCAAGTGGCAGCTTGGTGGAGCTGGGATTTTGAACTCACAACCTTCTGTTCAGAAGTCCATCTTAACCACTTCCATTTATTTATGGAAGGAGTCTCCAGTTTCAGCAATCTCTGACTAGACAGAAATGAATGTTATTAAAATTAAGTGAGAGGAAAAAAGAGCTAGTGAATGCTGAGGTAATGTACAGTACCACCCCTATTCCAAAAAAAAGAACAATGTAAAAATGTAAATAAAAACAGAACGCAATGATTTGCAAATCTCATAATTTCATATTTGATTCGCAATAAAGCAGAAAAACAACCTGAGAAAACATACAGTGGAAAAAATAAAGTCATTTTGAATTTGATGGCTGAAACAGGTCTCAAAAAAGTTTGGACTGTTTACCAGTGTAGCATCACGTCTTCTGTCTGCATACATGTGGGAACTGAGGAGACCAGTTGCTGAAGTTTTGGTAAAGGAATATTGTCCCATATTTGTCTGATACAGGATTCTATCAGCTTAACAGTTCTGGGTGTCCTTTGTTGTATTTTTTGCTTTCATGCTGCGCCAAATGTCATGCTATTGTAATAGATGCAGTATGCAGTTAGCATTGTCCTGTTTAAATATGCAAGGCATTAGCTAACATTAATGTGTCCTGGATTGAAGCATTTGTTGCTTTAAAACCTCTATATACCATTCAGCATTGATTGAGCCTTGCCAAATGCACTTTCATACAATCCGAGATGCAGATTGAACTGAGCTCTGATAACGAGCCAGATGGTCCCTCTCCACTTTAATCTGTGATGTGCATGGTTTCAAAAGAGAAATTCAAAGGAATTAAACCAACATTTTTCTCCAACTCTTTTATTTTAATAGCATTTACGTTTTCTAGACTTTTGTTACACAGCCCCTATTTTTTTAAGACGTGTTACAGCCATCGAATTTCATATTACCTTATTTGTTTGCTTAAAAGGGTCCATTTCCTTAGTTTAAGCATTTGATGTTTTAAATTCGCATTCTGCTTTTATTACATTTTATTGAATTGGAGAAATACGTATTTTATTTGTCGTGTACACAACTGCACACAGTACGAAACATAGTAAAATATTTGCATAAAATATCATATAATTTGTACAAAATTCATTATTTTTTACCAATCATAAAAAAATGTATAAATTTTATAAATATTTTTTTATAAATATCATTAATAAATTAAATATTCCGACTACATCACACCACCCTTTGATAGATTTTTTTTAAATCTAGTTTGATGTCCATGTATTTTTCTTTTTATTTCTCTTCTAAATTGCTAAAACAATAGATACACCCAGATAACTCACATGTACAAACTCTTTTTCTCCTTTAGCCCTGAAGTACCAGTCTACGATCGCGGAGGCCTCCACCTCACCTCTCATCTTGCAGGAAATGCAGCCCAATTTAAAGCCATGCCCTGCTACCGCCTCAGTGTCCGAGTCCACCTCTGCACACGCTCCGTTACACAGAGAGACTGGAAAGCACAAACAACGAACACATTGAGAAACATCCCTTTCAAACAGAACTAAAGTTCCTATACATTAATTTCTAATTCGGACCCAGTTTCATGTGCATTTGAATCTTGAATATTGTGTTTTACAGACTGCCATTGTTTGACACCCCATTGTTTTCTTAATATCTCGATTGAAAATTCCTCTTCCTGATTTGTTCCTGAATGGGAAGGATGTCATAACATAAGGGTGAACCTACTGATTTGAAGTCTATTTTTATTTTTTTTACCCAGAATATATTCATATTTATTGCATTTTGCAGATGCCCTCATCCAGAGAGACATACCACTAAACAGTTGAGGGTTAGAGGCCTTTCTCAAGGGCCCACCAGCTTGGTGGTGCTGCATCCAATGCATTAACCACTTAGCAACCACCTTCGAAATTCCACTCTGAGGTAAGATCGGTTTCACCTGCTGTAAAATTAATTTTATATTTCTATTAATGCACTTTTATCATTTAAAAAATCCCTTACATTTGATTATTAAGTGGCGAACTCAAGGTTGCTGCCTTAATTCCATTGGAATAAAAGGCGAGTCGTCCCATCTGCAGATGTTGATCTCAGTGCTTCATTCATTAAGAATCACCATGTAGAGATGAGAGCGGTTACATATGCCGTTGTTACTGATTTCTGTTTTTGTGTCAGATCTAGTACACCAGGATGTCTCTGGTTTGCTGTGGTATTTTCTCCTATCCCTATTTTACTTCCTCTACATCTAAAAATCATCTTTCGGTTTTTGATGATATTGAACACAAAGACGATCATCTAGTGTAGGTTGAGATCATTCTTGTTTAGTCAAGTCTTTTGTGAATAGGTTTCTCTCAGGCCTTCTTCTTCTTTTTTTCGGCTGCTCCCATTAGGGGTCGCCACAGCGGATCATTCGTCCCCATACCCCCCTGTCCTCTACATCTGTCTCTTTCAACCACATCCATAAACCTCCTTCTTGGTCTTCCTCTTTTCCTCCTTTCTGGTGGCTCCATCCTCAGCATTCTTCTACTGATATACCCCATGTCCCTCCTCCGCACATGTTCAAACCATCTTAATCGCACCTCTCTCATTTCAATGTCCTTCTAATAAACTCATTTCTAATCCTGTCCATCCTCATCACTCCCAATGAAAATCTCCACCTCCTGTCTTTTACGCAATACCACTGTCTCTAATCCATACAACATCTCAGGTCTCACCACAGTCCTATAAACTTTCCCTTTCACTCTCACAGATACTCTTCTATCACAAATCACTCCTGCTATCACTCTTCTCCACCCACTCCACGCTGCACTCTCTATTACTTTGCACTGTTGACCCCAGGTACCTAAACTCCTCCACCATCTCCACCTCAGGGCTCAGAGCTGATCCTTGATGCAGTCCAACCTCCTGATCCTGATGCAGGTACCACAACTCCTCTCTCTCCACCCTGTCATACGCTTTCTCTAAATACACAAACACACACTGCAACTCCTTCTGACCTTCTTTATACTTCTTCATCAACATCCTCAAAGCAAAATAATGCATCTGTGGTGCTCTTCCTCAGCATTAACCCATACTGCTGCTCACAGATGTTCACCTCTTCTCTCAGCCTGGCTTCCACTACTCTTTCCCATAACTTCATGGTGTGAAAAGAGGAAGACCAAGGAGGAGGTTCATGGATGTGGTGAGGGAAGACATGCAGGTAGTTGGTGTGAAAGAGGTGGATTTAGAGGACAGGGGGGTATGGAGACACCGCTGTGGCGCCCCCTAATGGGAGCAGCCGAAAGAAGAAGAAGAAGAAGAAGTCTGCGACAATGTTGGACAATCTCCATCAGTGAACAATTGATAATGAAGGAACTTATATGAATGGGTTTAATTTTTGGTTTGGTTTCTCTCAAGGTTTCTGCATTTCTTGACATTTTTTGCCACTGCCTCACTCAATAAGGATAAACAGAGAATAATTTATAAATTTAAAATATAATTTTTTTTTTTTATTTATGGAATATTGACATGTAGCAGGAGAAATTGCTGTGAGGATGCTCAAGTAGGTGGTTTGCTGTATTTCAGATGTGTCCATAAGAAAATAAATGCACTACGTAACTGCTGTGAGAAAATGTCGACTCACCCCAGAGTGCACAGAGCACACACAGGAACAGGAAACACCTGGCAGACATGCCTGACAGGAAGTGGCCTGCTGTCTGAACCATCCTTGATGCACAGTGAGGAAAAGAGGCTGGATGTGGAGTGGAGGATGTTCTGTATGAAAACCTTAGCTTTGGAGTCGTCTAATGTCAGGAGTGCTGTAGTTTGAAAAGCAGTCCTGTTCACACTTTTTCAGGGAGTTTGCACATTTAGGTCAATTAATTAATATAGGAGCTGATCTCAGACCAGCAATCAGCATTCTTGGAAGACTTGTTTAGGGTTTGCATGTGCAAGTCTAAATCAGAACAGCATAAAAACGTGTGCAAAAGTCTTGCAAACACACATGCTCTATACAAAGTGCTTAATTCTTTGGTAACTATGTAGATATATATTCTTTAGAAATATATTTCAATAAGAATATAGATCTAGGATAGCTGAGTTGTAAGCAGGTTGCATATCATTTTGTGAAAAATCCTTTAACGTGCTACACCTAGGATTATGCACAATCCTGAAATCGGATGGCAGGACAGCGTGCACATCTGTGCGTCAATAAAGAAATGCCTAATCATTTATATGCGTACAGTTTAGCTTTCAGGGCATGCACATCTGTCAGGGGGGAGAAATAAGTGTCTAGGAGGAAGGTGTTAGTCTAACATGCTGTTTGGTTAAGGATGAAGCTGAATAGAAAACAAAGCAGTCTGCATTCGTTTTTTTTCTCTCTTCTCATTCATGCACATATACAGCTGTTCTGACGCACTTAAACCGCAAGATCACTGGTTTCCGCCGCAGCTGGTTTCCTCCTGATACCCTTCTGGATTTTGCTGGTTTATTTGTTTGATTGATTGGTTAGTCTCCTTTCATCCCTTTTAAGACCAAAACAAGAAATGAATATAAATCAATCCTCTTGCATTAAACAGTTCAAGGCGTTTTTTTATGCTGGAAAATGAGGAATCCAGGACGAGGAGATGGAAATCTTCAGCAAAAAGCGTGCAGATGTTGAGAGTGTGGAGGCAAAGCACTGGCTGATGTTATTCTAAGAGTTTGATGCGCGTACGAATCTCTCTCTCTTTCTCTCTCTCTCTCTTTCTCAGTGTCCCAGATCTGGAGTTCCAAATAAACCACAATCCACTCCCTCTTGTCTGTATAGGTGCCCTATGTAGGGCAGGAGTGAATGGCTTCCCCTGTATAAACAGTGCACTGTGATTACGGTAAGGAGATGTTTGGGATCCACCCTGTGTCTGATGCATTGCGGTATAAAAAAAAAAAAGGAAAAAAAAAAAAAAAACAAAAACCCGGAAACGGAACCTATATAGAGAAAGAGAGAGAAGCGCGAGGCCATCACACGTGTTATTTATGACGTAACCGAATCTACTGTATATATACTATATATATATATATATATATATATATATGTAAGTTTGTATAATAAATATTAGGGACAATCATATATATATTATATATATTCCATATAATTCTAAGTTTGTATATGAAATATATTATATATA
>MU551588.1:385968-418682 GCA_024362625.1 Silurus asotus
TATATAATTTAAATTAATATTTACATTTAAATTATTATTATTATTATTATTTTTTTTTTTCCATATAATTGTAAGTTTGTCTATAATAAGTAAGTAAGTGGTGACGTTGGCAAGGAAAAACTCCCTGATGGCATGAGGACGAAAGCTCGAGCAGAACCAGAGTCAAAACTGAACCTGTCCTTATCTGCACTGAATGTCCATTTATTAGAATTCATTATAGTTAAGGTGTGAAGCTGTAGCCTGGTAGGTGACAATGGTGGTACTATCCCATTGTAGTAAACTGATTATATCAATTACAGTCCAAATCCATCCTCATAGTTCTTGAATTCCTGTTAAAACTTTCACAACAGCCAGAAATAGACAATCATGTAAGCGAGAGTAAGAATGAACCATTTACATGATGAACCTAAGCTAATGCAAATATTAAATAGTTAAATTCACACCTAAAGGATTGGACTGTCATTGAATGATCTTTTGTCTAGTGTCTTAGTAGAAATGAAGCTTTAAAATCACACTTCTTACAGTTCACAGATGTGAGTTTCAGAAAAACACTCAAAATTGGTGATGGTTGATTCTTTCTTGACTTGACTTAAAAATTAGCTATAAAAAGATTTTTTGTGTGTTTGCTTGTTAAATATACATAAAATCTCAGAGGCAACAAACAAACATCAATCAAATCAACAGCATTGGAAAAATACATCTTTCTTTCACTGCACTTTACACACTTCGCCAGCAGATGTCGCCCTCACGCTGTGTAAATAAAGCTTCAGGCTTGGTTTTATATTTCGACTGGATATTCATTTACTCGTTTATACATTAATTTAGATGATTTAATATACACACAGGTGCTACATGTGGGTGGAAAGAAACATTATATGCAAAAATTAAAGCTGTATTTTTCCACAGATAATAAGTAAATCAGTGTATATGTAGGAGGGATGATAAGAATCAAGTTAACAAGTTAACAATCCAGTGTGCATTGGATACAATTTGGCATTTGTATTGTGCTGCATTGTTATTACCTGTGCACCTGTAAAATCATTATTAGTAGATGTACTATACTTTTATTATTTAGAATGTGACCAATATTGTATATGTAGATTGATTTCTCTTCAATAAACAGTTTCTCAAGTGTTGATACAGCTCCCAATCCAGTTCTCGAGTCGCACCACCAGTGGGGGGCCATCAGCCAAATTCTGTTTGTGTCTGCACTAACACCACCATATATTGTGAAGTAATGTGTTTCTTTCTGACCTTTCTTTGTGCCTACTGTGTTTTGAATTTTTTTTTTTTCGCTGACTGCCTTAATTGTGGGAGATTATCAGTGGTCTTGTATGTCTTCCATTTTCTAATAATTGCTCCCACAGTTGATTTCTTCACACCGAGCTGCTTACCTATTGCAGATTCAGTCTTCCCAGCCTGGTGCAGGTCTACAATTTTGTTTCTGGTGTCCTTTGACAGCTCTTTGGTCTTGGCCATAGTCGAGTTTGGAGTCTGACTGTTTGAGGTTGTGGACAGGTGTCTTTTATACTGATAACAAATTAAAACAGGTGCCATTAATACATGTTACAAGTGGAGGACAGAGGAGCACCTTAAAGAAGTTATTGCAGGCCAGATATTTAGCTTTTTTTTAAGTGACCAAATACTTATTTTCCACCATAATTTGCAAATAAATTCTTTAAAAATCAGACAATGTGATTTTCGGGATTTTGTTTCTCATTTTGTCTCTCATAGATAAAGTGTACCTATGAAAGACAGAACAGCAATATAAAAAGCATTAGCATACACATGTTAGGCTTGTTACATCTTTTATCTGATCTTTAAACAACAAACAAAAATCCAGAGAAAAAAATAGATAGTTAATTGTCAGGAATATTTTAAATAGCCACAGCTTGAATGCATAAGTATGAACACCCCTCCTAACTAATACCTTTGAAGCACTATTGTGTTTTTTTTTTTTTTTTTTTAATGGTTTTTACTCTGACCATAATACAGTCGATTTTGGAGTTTGTTTTGAAGATTTGTGGAGATTCATTCAGCCACAAGGGTTTTAGTAAAGGAGGCCTGAACTGCAGACAATGTTCACATTAATTATAAAAATAATTAAACAATATTAGTTCAATAGGGTTTAGGTCTGGCCTGTTACTTTAGTTTTAATCCATTAATTTGGTAAAATGTCTATATTTTTTATTTTCACTGTGCGCCAATGGTGAATGAGATAGAGGGAGTCAGTGATGTACACATGACTGAGAACAGAAACATTCCTGATCACCTGATCATCATCATCATCATAATTATCATTTCTCTGCTTGTGTTCTATATGTGGATGTTCAGCCTGGACACATTAATTAGGTATCAACATTTTTGATTAGTTTTGTATTAATATAGATATATCTGGCTGACAGAATTCAAACAGAAATTCTTTTTAACGGCCCCAATTTTATTACAGCAATATCAATTCAGCGCGCATTTCTGTTTGACCATTTTTATAAAACAAATAAATAAATACACAAATAAATAACTAAATATAATAGAGGCGAAATTAAAACCTTCAGCACAACATACATTTATTAACGACATCCTTTCTTTAATAAATTAATAAACTCCACACAAAAAATACTTTTAATCTGTGAACATTTGTTTTATTTATGCGGCTATGTTTATTAAGTCTGAAATCAAACAACAAAATCCGCCATGATTCACACAATTAACGCGTTTTTTTTTTTTTCTCTCATAACACCGAACCAAACTTCGGTCTTTATTGAACGTACAGAAAAGAACAATACATCACACAAATCTGTAAAATGTCTACTTTTATTTGTATACACTTATAAAAACAACAAAATTCTGTTCTTTTGTAAAAAAAAAAAAAAAAAAAAAAAAAAAAAAAAAAAAAATAAAAAAAGTTACAGGCAGGGAGCGCTCTCTGCCATGTCATCACCCTTCACAAACATAAATAAAACAACCTAAATATCAGTGAATATTTGCCTCACAGACATCATAAATATATGTATAAAAAGCTTGAAATGTCATTTACACAAACCACATTCACATCGAATACAAATATTCTCTGATTATGTAATCGGTAATATTACATAAATCAGTATTATTTATAAAGATGGATGATGTGTGTGATGTCCCTTGATATCCCTACTTTTAAATGCTGTTGACCTTAATCATAGAAACAAACGAACGACTAGTTTCGCTTCATCCCCTCTCACACTTCTTAGTCATATGCGAACCTCTTTTCGTCAGAGAGAAGGAAATCATGTGCTCATGGTTTACCACAATTGTCTGGGTGCAGTGCAATGCAATGCATGCAGTGTAAAATCCTGTGTAGGACTTTCTGGGTGCGTAAGGCCGCTTGAATGACGTAGAAGGAATCCTCCCGCTAGTGTCGATTCAAACAGGTTCCTGCTGGTTCCTGCTTTTGCTTTTATTGCATTGTGTCTCTTGTGTTTTGACTCGTTGCCTGGGATTCTCCATATAATTACTATTTTGAACTGGTTCCTGCCAACATCTGTCAGATGATTAAAACCGAAACTGGAAAAACCATAACAATAACACTATAAGTGCACACCTAGGGCGTTTATTTTTGTAGTACTGGAAGTGTTACTTTTTAAGTAAAAATAAATAAATAAATAAATAGCTTAAACGTTTATAAGATTTCGTAATGTGTGGCACATATATTCATTAGTTATATTATTCAATTAATAACATTTTTTGTTAAGCAAATATAGCGAAATAAAAAAAATATGTAACCACAAAAAACATCAAAAGAATGTTGAAAAGTAATAAAGTATAAAAGTTTAATAAGAAATAAGAAAATACAATTACATAATTTTTTTTATAAAAAAAATTATAATATCCCTGTTTTGTAATCTGTAAATGGCAAAATCTGATCTGATAAAGCTTTAATTTTATAATAATTCATAATATGATAATTATTCATTCTATATATTAATCTTTTACTTTGTAGTCATTGCTATGTTCTCAGGCACGTTTTCCAAACACTAAACTCTTATTTGAATCCCGTGTTTTTTTATTAATTTTTTTATTTTTATTTTTTTATCAGGGCAACACCCATGTGGAAAGGTGAGCAGCCTGAGTCAGTGGGACAGCCATCAGTCCAGCAACATTCGCTCAAAATTTGAAGGACTGGACTGCAGGGCTGAAGAGTGTCCCTGGCAGGTACGAACACTAAATAATAATAATAATAATAATAATAAAATTATTATGTAAAATAATAAAATTATGGAGGTTTGTGGAAGTGGTTAGACAGTCACAATCAATGATTGTGGAAGAAACAGGGAGATATGCGCGATAGATTTCTAGTAATCATATGGGCAGCTAGGTTCTGGACCAATTGAAGTTAATGAAGGAGTTTATGTGGTAACCCAAACAGAATAGAGCTAAATAATCAATGCGTGAGGTAACTTGAGCATGTACAAGAACAGCTGTGGAAATGGATGTGAGCAACGGAGGTAGACGTCTGATTTTCTGAAGATAGAAGTAAGCAGACGAGTAATGGCTCTCTTTATTACTTTACTACAAGCTTGGAAGGTAGCCCTTACAACCTTTGTATTTATTTAATTATTTGTATCCCTGTTACATTTGAAGGCCCTGCTGCGTAACAGCGACTCGAAAGGTTTTTGCAGTGGCGTCATCATTAAAGAAAACTTTGTCCTGACGACTGCACAGTGTGCAGGCAAATATCCTGACTTCCAGGTGGCTGTGGGTGAGTGAGAGTCATTTTTAATAGAAAACATGCACAAAAAAGTCTAACATTATCCAAGGAAATGTTTTGCTACATGAGGGGCCCTGATTGGACTTGCAATCAATCAAACAATAAATTGATCAATCAATAAATTGATCAATCAATCAATGAATTAATTAATCGAACAATCAACAGGTAAGCTAAATAATGAACTAACTAAACTAAATTTTTATTTTTTTCTTACTGTAAACTAAATCAAAGTACAAAAATTTTCAAATACAATTTTCAAATAAAAATCATGAAAAACAAACAAATCGAGTGACATTTTGATGTAAAAAATTAACATTAATATTTAAATGTACAGTATATGAAAAGATTTTGTAAACACCTAGCCTTTTTTGTTTTTTAGAGACACATGCATGCTCTTTTGTTTGTATGCAACAAACTCGATAATATAAAGATATTAATATTTTCTTTGACCAAACAAATCTATAAATGTCCAGATGTTCCACTTTATTTTCATTAAAAAAATCCTCCCCTAGTATGAATAACAGCTTTGAATAACACAAATAACATCTGGACATTTCTTTTCTCCGAACATTGATCTGAAAAACTTTGATGCCATGATTAATTTACAATCCAAATGACTGTTTGCTCTCTAAATAACGCTAACAGAGCTCTAGCGTACTTTATGGCTCATTTTCTTGGTGAAGTCGGTTCCAGTGAGTCGAAGGGAATTGCATGGTGCTGAAGTATGGAATAGTAGCCATGTTGGTTTCTTTCACATGGCATTTTGAACAATGCAAATTTACTGGAATTAATGAAAGAAAAATTAAAACTAAAGAAATTTCAGACCCCAAAATTCAAAGCTTTATATTTAGTTAAAGTACATTCACAAGTAAACGGCTAGTTCCAAAGTGGAAAAATGATTATACATCAATTCTTACATCTCACATGATTTCCAGTGAAGTATCAATAACACATGTTTGTGTTCACAGGCAAAAGGTTGACTTCCTATGAGACAGGTGAACAGAACCTGTATGTGAAGCATGTGCACGTTCATCCACTTTTCATGGAAGGCAAACCAGAAAATGACCTCGCCGTGATCGAGCTGAAGGAAAAGATCATCTTTAAGAAGAGTGTAGTGGCGGCCTGCCTGCCTGAGCGAGATTTCGCAGAGACCCTTTTGATGTCGGGCGAGCATTTGGGCGTGATTACGGGCTGGAAAGACGCATCCGAGTTCGACGGAAACCTCCGGTTAAATCACCTGTCCTACAGCAAACTGCCGAGCTGTGTGGAGCGTCACTCGGGCCGGGTTAGTGCGTTTCTTTATCAAACAACAATCTATTCTACATCGTTACAATGTAGTGTTTTAAATCTAATTTTAATTATTTCTGTTGCCAACAAGGTTACCAACAAGATGTCCTGCACGCTACAAAGCCCTAAAGCAGATTGCTTCTTCGGCCCTGGAAGTCCTGTCCTCACCTTGTACCGAGAGGTCTTCTTTTTGACCGGTGTGGTGAGCCAGTCCCAAGGGGTAGAGTGCAGCAATGGCTACGTCTTTCAGAAAGTGTCTCGCTTTATTCCCTGGTTGAGGAATGTAATGGGCTCGGTATAAAACATCCGAGACGAAACTGCTCCTGAAACTGTGCTGTCTGCTTTCTTAACTTCCAGCATGTGGTATTTCCCGAGCATATAATTGCTAGTGCGTGATATTTCTCCAAAAGCCGACATTCTCTGTTCCCATTCCTGTAGCAAAGTTCCTATCAACTTCTATAATACACTGTTTTACATATACAAATTCATATAAAAATTCATATACATATACATATTCATATACATATTCATATACATATACATATTCATGCCTATACTTATTCATCTTCATATGCAGAATCTTAAACATATACATACTCGTATACATAGATACTTCGCCTTTTTGTGTTTTAATTCTTTCTTTAGAATAAAATAAGGCATAAGCAGTTAACATGCTACTTTTAAATCTAATTTAACTAGAATCAAATATAAACTACATTATACAAATGTATAAACCCCATTTTTAAAATTCCACCCTTTCTCTTTTGGTCATAACCCAGAACCAACTACATAAAATACTACATGAAACAAAATAAACCAAATGTATAACATGATATATCTACTGTGTGTAATACAGAGGCAGGATATTTGGTTCTGCAGTATACAATATCCTTCTTCAAATAATTGCATTTTTGTTATGTGTCAAATTATTAATAAATGTTTTTGTGCTCTGTACATTTAGAATCACCTTACAGATTTTATATATATATATATATATATATATATACATATATAGCTTGTAGAATTGGTAAAGAGGACTGCACTGGGTTTTGTGTAAGTGTCAGTTACTATTCAGCTCTTATTATAGTCTGAGCATAACATTCACCATTTTTGTCTCTGTGTTGGTAGTTGATTTTTTTTTATACGCCAATGATAAATGTATTCGGCCAAAAAATTTAATAAAAGCAGTAATGGAATTGTATGGGATTAATCTAATACATCGGTGGTGAAATAATATACCTTCCCTGACTTGCTCTAGACAATGTTGTTAGTACTATAGCTAGCCTATATAAAGAGAAATAGTATGCCATATTGCAGTAGGGAAGTAGAGCGTAATGGATCCTCAGTATGCCGGATAAATCAATGACTCATATAAAATGAGATGCTTCTTTAATCTTTGTAAATGACGTGAACTCCAACATAAAAAAAGCATGTAGAAGTAAATTTAGCTAATGCCAGATAGATGAGCAAAAGGGGCCTGGTAGAAAACACAAGTCAAATTCTAATAGCACGTCAAAGTCCATTGTTGTTGGCCAAAAAATAGATGTATAGATGCTTTAAAATAAAAATCAGCTTCTAACTAGATGCATGATAATAGCTTGTTCAAAGACGATCTTGACGCTTATTATTCATCTTCTGTTTGTTTTTTTTTCACTCATTTTTTGAATAATTAAAAAAGGAAAAACATTTTTACATTGTAGTACACCATGTACTTATTTTCACCCCTGCTCTGTTACGGTAATGGAATTAGCAGTACTGAAATAACTCCTGTTATATATCGTACATGTAATGCTGTAATGTAAAAGTTAGTGTGAGCGTAGTTCTTGTTCAGCACCACGGACAGCCACCACAATAATAACAAATACACGTGGTTCCAGGGGCGGAGCCAGTCCACAATATTCACAGCTGGAAAACATCAAGCCTTCAATAGCTGGCAGGCGATGCAGGAAGTGGTTAGGGGTTTGTTTTGGGGTCAAAATAAGGGGGGTGAGCATGAGAGTAGAGAGCGTTCACAGGAACATTTTCAAAATTGCTCGAAATAATAATGCAACCTGGGGCGTTTAGATGGCAGGACACTAATGGTAGATTATGTTTCAGTTGTGTGTGTGTGTGTGTGTGTGTGTGTGTGTGTGTGTGTGTGTGGTTTAACCTTTGAAATTCCAATAAGAGATTTTAGTCATTTGCTTACAAAATACTAATAAAAAGCTATATATTCATATATTATTTTCTAATATTGTTAATAGTACTATTATTAAATATTTCCTAGCAACATTATTTAGTAAATCTTTTTTTAAAACTTGGTGAGGTTATGGTTCTGAGAGTCTGCACCTGCTGAAACCTGGCTTCTTCATCTAACAGTTCTGTTTTAAGCCACATGGTGGTGACCCGTACTTAGTAATGTATTTCTGACAGAGCAGGTACAACGAGGACTTAAATAAAATAAAAACAAAATACTTTTCCATTCAATTTAAAATCTGTTCGATTTTTTTTTTTTTTTTTTTTTTTTTTTTTTTGCATTTAACTAGGCTTTATTGCTTGCCTTATACTGTTTTTCAATTTTATTTATGCTACTTTTAAATCTGTTATATTCTTTGTTAAAATATTAAATTGAACAAAATACTGTAATGTTCTTTTAATACTTAATTAAATACAATTATTTTATATTGTTAATTAATAAATAATTATTGTTTAATATCGTAATTACTTTTTATTATCACATTCTTTTTCTTCGAACTTTATTTGTATATTTATTTTTCTTTTTGCATTTTTTTTTTTCAAATTATTGTTATTCCCATTTATAAGTTCCATTCAGAGTATATTTCTCCTTGTCGTTGTGTGTCTTATGAGATCTATGTGCAGTAACGCACTGATCAGGCATTGTGATGATTCAGGCTTCCATTTTGCTTTATGGCAGAGATGCCCAAACTACCACCTGTGGTGGGTCAGAGCATCTGCAGAACTGCAGCTCTTGTGGGATGTTCCTGGTCTGCAGTGGTCACTATCCATCAAAATAGGTCCAAGAAAGGAACAATGGTGAACCAGTGACAGGGTCATTAGCGGCAGAGGCTCACTGATGCACGTGGGGAGCGAATGCTGGTCCATCTGGTCTGATCCAACAGACAAGCAACTGTAGCTTAAACTGCTGTAGAAGTTAATGCCGTTTATGCATGATCGGTCAGATCTGCTTTGAAAGCGAAAGGGGGACCAACACAATTTTAGGCAGGTGGTCATAATGTCATGCCTGATTGGTGTATATAACTTTATTTATTTCAAAATATTATGAAACATTATAAATGATGGGACTGTCAACTTTCATTTTAATATAATAACATTTTTGGCTCACAGCCCTTAAACATGTCTATTTTTGGCCCCCCTATCGGAAAAAGTTTGGGCAACTCTGCTTTATGGCCTGTATACAACTTCTCTAAAATGTAATTGCACATATTTTACAGGTTTCCCTTTCAGGAAATCGAACTGCACCAAAAACGCTATGGGAACGCTTCCGTGTTGTCCACGCTCTATATCACGTGTGTAATCCGTCCAATGGAAAAGTGTGGCATCACTGGCGGCATGACGTCACGACCAGGAAGCTATAAAAGCACATGGAATGAAGCCAGTGCTAGCTTCTGTTTGTTTATGAAGCGCACTATGTGTGTGTTTGTCCCCTTACAAGTTTTTGGTAAGTGGTAAATGTTCGAAAAAAAGAATAAGCAAGCAATCATTCTGACTATGCACAAAAGTAACAGCCCTTGCGTTGCTTGCTTGGGAGCTGAGCAAGTTAGGTCGGTTCCCTTAAGGCAGCACATTCTGCACATATTCTGCGCATATTTTGCACTTATTTGACGCATTTTTTCTGCACATTCTGTGCATATTTTGCGCATATTCACCGCACATTCTATGCAAAATCTACACATGCTGCACCGTGCTCATTGTGCTTGCATGTCTATAGCTGGTGGGTCATTCTCGCTCACATTAGGGAACTAGAGTTATGGCTGAATGCCAGAAAGTGTGCTTTCTCTATTACACAAAAACACTTATTTAGGCCTCATATGAGATTTGACCCTTATCTGTCCTCAGCTGTCATGTTGTGTCCATCCTTACGCCCGTCAGGAGGTTTAGAGAAGGACAGTCACTCACTGTCAAACAGTTCCAGAGACTGCTTGGGCTAATAGCAGCAGTGTCCAATGTGGTTCCACTTAGCCTCCTGCACATGAGACCCCTTCAGTGGTGATTCAGGACCCAAGGGTTATCTCGACGGGGGCAATCCGCTCTGTACAATTAAGCCCTACGTGCCTTAGATGTCTGGAGAGATCCCAGGTTCCTATCTCAGGGCCCCGTGTTGGGAGTTCCCAGTTGCCGCGTAACACTAACAATGGACACGTCCCTCATGGGCTGGGGAGTGGTCATGAGTGGCCCAATGTCTGGGGAGGGCCCCATCTGCTGTCAAGTGCAATCAAGTGGTGGAGCAGATCTGGAGAGATTGGCAGGGCGCTTTTTCGCGACTCAACAAATGTCGCACTGTCCCTTTTGCTCCTCTCTTACACTTTCAGCCCCCCTAGGGCTAGACGCCTGTACACTTGCTAGACACCTGTACGCTTTTCCCCCGGTCGCACTGCTTCTGGAAGTTCAAGAGAGAGTTCGCCGGGATGGAGTCCACCTCCTCCTGGTGGTCCCACAGTGGCCAGGCAGACCATGGTTCGTGGACCCTCCCTGGGGTATTCCTCTTAGCAAGGATCTTCTCTCTCACCTGTTCAGTGCATGGTGCGATCAGCGCCAATTGGATCAGGTTAACTGCCTGGCTGGTTCAGTGCTGGAATTTTTTTAAAAGCAGTTTGCCAAAGGGTTGGCCTAGAGTGCCTGCGTGGGACTTGGCCGTTGTGTCTGAGCCCCCCCTAGTGCCGCAGGCCGAGGCATTTAGGAGATTTCTCCCAGTTAAGACTGTGTTCCTCCGGGTCCCCTGGTGGTCTAGTGGTTAAGACGCAGCACTCCCGCCGCTGCGACCCGGGTTCGATTCCCGGGTCAGGGGACCATCCCCAGCCACTCTCAGTGCCGGTCCCAAGCCCGGATAAATTGGGGAGGGTTGTGTTAGGAAGGGCATCCAGCGTAAAACATATGCCAAATCAAACGTGTGGCGACCCCTAACGGGAGAAGCCGAAAGAAACTAACTAAGACTGTGTTCCTCCTGGCCATTTCCTCTCTTAAGAGAGTCAAACATAAAAATGTTATAATACTAAAGTAATGAGGTGCCCTGACATATAGGGTCTTAAAGGTTGGATTAAAATCAATCCGAAACCTAACGAGGAGCCAATGCAGGGTCCATAACTAGAAAAATATGCTCATGAGACCTGGTCTTTGTCAGAATCCTAACAGCTGAATTTTGCACAACCTGCAATTTGTATAAAGTACATTTCAAAACTAGCAAAGCATTACAGGATGCTGTATCATGACTCTCCCCATGCTCTGACCCCAGTTTCCTTAGAACAAAGGATCTGTAAAGTGTTATAGGGAAGGTTCTTGTTACTAAATAAACCCTTTAAACCGATCAAGCTTGAATCCTGCAGCTTTTTCATGTAAATTGTTTCATTGCCAAAATCTACTGGTCAACTAATTGGCTGCTTTCAGAAGGATGACTTAACCTCTTCAAATTCCTCAAGTGTTTACAGTGCACAAGGTATTTTCTAAGTAACAGCCTGAGTGAGTGTGCTTTAAAGGAGATATGGAAGCTGCTGTGGTCAAAGGGCATTAACCCTGCAATGCTTACATCATTATTTTGACTTGTGGTTTTGTAAATTAGATTTTTCCTTCACATTCCCTCCTTGTCCTCCTTTTTAAAATGCATTGGACCACTAATGCAGAAACATAATCAGCTCTTTTTATTCTGTGAGCTGGAAAGGTGTGTTTATCCCAGATGCTTGAAAGGAGCTTTTATACTGGTCACATGTACTTTCCAGCTTTCTTTCTGTGCACATTCCAGTGATGTTAGGAAGCTGGGGTTACAGAGGTTACATCACCCATGGAACACAGTGGTTTAAGGGCCTTGCTCCCTTGATCTTCTAATCAGTAATCCAGAGCTTTTACCACTTCTCCAGATGGTTGAAAAAAAACAAACAAAAAAAAAAAACGGATAATATGCTGCTGGGACACTAAAAGCAACTTATGTACCTTGTCATCAATTATTTACAAGCTCTTGGAAATTGCCTGGAGCAATAAACACTATTCTTAGAAAGAAAATCCAGGATCGCTTTCAGGAAACACAATGAAGGAATGAAGGGCTCTGTTCCTTCACAGTTCTTGGAGAGACAGACACAGATTGCAGATATGGTCATTAATTTACTTTCCTTGTTTTTAAACTTTAAATACTCATAAAGTAAGATAATGGCCCCTTAAGACTGCACATCAAGTAACGGTTTTCAAGGCCCTTTTGGTATGTCTCTAATATGGACTTATATGGTTATGGCATCTCATGCGTAGCTAAAGCATCATAAAAATAAATGTAAAGTGATTTCTTCTGGGGAAAATGCTCTTGGACCTGGACCTGTGTGACTCACAGTACACAATTACACAGCTACTGTAAAATGCAGAAATTGTAAAAAAAGAAACATTCATTCATATTTATATGTGTGTGTGTGTGTGTTTGTGTTTGTGTGAGTGTGTGTGTGTGGATGTGCTTTTTCAGCATCCCATTTCACATTTACTCCCAATTTGCTCTTATAATTTCCTCCACTCTTCTGGGAAGATGTTCGTCTAGATTTTAGCATGTGCTTTTTGGGCTTAGTAAAGGGTGTTAGTAAAGTCAGGTACTAATGTAGGTGAAGTGAGGAGACCCGGGGTGCAGTCAGTGTTCCGATTCATCCCAGAGGTGTTCAGTAAGGTTGAGATCAGTGCTCTGTAGCAGGCCACTCAAGATTTTCCTCTCCAAATCATGTTAAGTATATCTTTATAAAGATCACTTTGTGCACAGGTTGTGAACAGGTTTGGGTTTCAGAGTTCAAGTGAACACAAACATTTTATTATACCGCATGCAAAGACGTCTAATACAACCACATATGTCAGGAAAGGTCAGGTGTCCCAATACCTTTGTTCATATAGTGTATACTGTATTTCCATTTTATTCAGATTTACTTTTCACACTTAGGATTCTGTCAGTGTGGCTTTTAGTAGAGTTACTTTCTTATTTTTCACATCCCTCCCACTCTTCTAACATCTGACTAAGAGTTATATTATCCAAGGAATGTCGAAAAATGAGTAGCTGGATTTTAGGATTTATGTGGAATTCTCTTTGCAAACAGAAACGGATTTGATTTTGAGACTGATCCAAACTGGGTCAAGTTTATAGCAAGTTTTATTGTCTGAAAAAGTTTTTCCTTCATATCTTCTAGTTAAAAATATATTTCAAGCATACAAAATAGTATTAAACATAGCTTGAATTATTGCAGTTGAAGTCATTCTAATCAAAATTTCTGCTTATTTAATGTTTATTCAATGAGAAGGAGAGAGAGAGAAAGAGAGAGACACAGATAGATAGATAGATAGATAGATAGATAGATAGATCAAGCTATAGATAGTTATTTATATATAGACTGATATAGAGTATAAATATATAGTTTGCCCCTTCGTGATTTTTGCATATTTTTCGCACCTAAAATTATTCAGATCATAAAAACATTTTGATATTACACATAGATACTTAGATATTACACACAGAGTAAATACAAAATGCAGTTTTACAGGATCAACTGTGAAAATCAACACATTTTTTAAACAATTTAAAATAAAATGGCTGCTTGTTTAGATCATATAACCATATAAAATAATATTTAATTAAAATTGAATAAATTAACTCAGTTAATGCAATACACTGTTTTATTATATTGAGTAAAATGCGTAATAGTTTAAATTGAAACTAAATAAATAAAAATTACATAAATGGAAATATTTTATTAAATAGTTTAAATTTTTTATACCAAATTTGGGTAATACAAATGTGTATATAAGCGTGTGTGTGTGTGTGTGTGTGTGTGTGTGTGATTGTTAATTTCCTAAAAATAAGATTTACTTAACTGTTCTAGTTATTCCAGCAGACTTTAACAAATGCCTTCATTCTTTCTATCCTTCATTTATTCACTCCCTTGATATGTGGTTGTCAGGGAGCACCCTGCTTCTTCTCCTGTGCGTGCCCCGCCCGCACGGAGCTCCTCGCCAACGTACTGATTGCACACACCAGTCCCTCATTTCACGCACACATTTAAACACCTTACTTACCCCACTCCGGCATTCATTAATGTTTCCGTTTGGACTTTGTGTGTTACTCTGCAAAACTATCATTAAAACTCTGTTTGCTGGTGCTTCGGCTTTCCGCCTCCATCATTGCCGCATAACAGAATAACGGACAGAAAGAAAAGTACGGCACGAGAGAGGATTTACCTGGCTCTCACCTCGCGATGGATCAGCAACCCAGCACGGCATCCGATTCGGTTTGGGATCACCAAACGCTGTGAGACTGTCCCGGAGAGAGAGAAACCGACTGCCTGGCCACTGGAAGGTGCCTATACTGCGGGTCACAGGGACACTCCATCACTAGGTGCCCCACGCGCCCTGCTTAAGCTGCGGTTCCGTTGAGTTCCCAACTGACATCTCACCCCTATCCAAGCTCACTGTGACTCTCCTAACCCCCGCTCTCTCTATCTCTGTGCGTGCCCTAGTCAACTCCGGCTCAGCAGGGAACTTCATCTCCCAGGCCTGCCTCAACCGCCTTCGCTTACCTTGAGAGAGGGGCTCCCAGGCCTTCGAGGATGTGTTCAGTGCCCAGGCCGCCACCCGTTTTCCCTCTCATCGACTCTGGGACTGCTGCATTGACTTGCTCCCCGGGGCTAAGCTACCCAAGGGCTGTGTGTACCCGCTGTCCGCACCAAAACACCGAGCGATGGAGAAGTACATGCAGCAGGCTCCCCGCCATGGTTTCATTACGCATTCGTAATCCCCAGCTGCGTTAAGCTTCTTCTTTATGGGGAAAAAGGATGGAGGTCTTCGCCCCTGTATCGATTACTGACAGTTGAACCCGCAGATCGCTCCTCTTCCGTACCCCCTCCCGCTCGTACCCGCTGCTCTGGAGGACCTGAGGGAAGCGAGGATTTTCACCAAGCTCGATCTCTGGAGCACGTATATCCTGGTGCACATAAGGAAAGGGGACGAGTGGAAAACCGCCTTCATCACGCCCTCAGGACACTATGAGTACCAAGTTATGCCATATGGCCTCTCCATCACTTCAGCTGTCTTCCTGGGGTTCATGAACGAGGTACTCCTGCCCTAACCAGAGGTTCGTCATCGTTTACATGGACAATATCCTGATCTACTCACGGAACCTGGAGGAACACCTGAGATACATGCGTGCCATCCTTAAAGTACTTAGTTCACACTGACTCTACTTGAACCTCTCAAAGTGAGAGTTCCACCGCCCAACGATCCACTTCCTGAGTTACATCATCAGTGCGGAGGGGATCCAGATGGACGAGAAGAAGGTGAGGGTGGTAAGGGAGTGGCCCGTTCCTGAGGTTTCAGCCGCCCCTGTTTCTCTGGTCGGACAAACCAAGCAACGTGCCTGCAGTGGATTCCTGGTTCTGGGAGAGCAGCTAAGTTTGGGAGTCGGCACACACCCAGCTGCGTTCGGCCCTCCGCAAAACCCGCCGACACGCTGACGCACGGCGGCTGGACTCTCCGTGCTTCCGTCCCGGGGACCTGGTGTGGCTGCCTACCAAGGACCTACATGTGTCCTTGCTGAAACCTTGTGCTTCTCCTGTCTCTCGCCCCCCAGGTGGCCCCACTGCGCCCGCCCAGCCTGAGGTCATGGACCAGCCTAGTGTCTATATGGTGAGGGAAGCCCTGGATTACAGGCGGCGTGGGGGTCGCATCGAGTACTTGGTGGACTGGGAGGGGTATGGTCTGAAAGAGCGGTCATGGGTGGCCTGGCAGGACGTGCTGGACCCTCGTCGCCAGGTCAGGGCTTCTGCTGCCGCCCCTGGGGGAGGGGGTGGTGTCAGGGAGCACCCTGCTTCTTCTCAAGCTCCTCGCCACGGTACTGATTGCACACACCTGTCCCTCATTTCACGCACACATATAAACACCTCACTCAGTCCACTCCGGCATCCGTTATTGTTTCCGTTTGGACTTTGTGTGTTACTCTGCAAAACTATAATTAAAACTGTTTGCTGGTGCTTCGGCTTCCGCCTCCAACACTGCCCTCAACAGTGGAATTGCCAGGATTTTCTTGTTTTAAGATATATTCTTGAAGCTGGATGTAAAAAACAAATCTTATTTTCGGTACTGAGTACCGCAGCCACAGTGACACAGTGCTGACTCTAATTTCTTGTTTATACCCCTGGCATTGTTGTGTATGTTTTCAAGTTCAATAATAATTATAAAAATGCATTAAAAATGCCAGGCGGAGACTAAACAAATGCATGTGTACTGAACCGAAAGCCCCTGTAATGAAATATCTCGGTATGAATATGTATACCGTTACACCCCTAATGAATTGATATAAATATTAGAAGTATAATGGTACACACACACACACACACACACACACACACAAACACACATAAATTTATATATATATATTTATATATTTATATCTATATCTATATCTATCAGTGGTTTGGTATGTCTCATTAAACATCAATATAATATTATTATACATTCGAATATTATCATCTTTATCGGAATGCCTTTCCACATCCTCCCTTTCCACAGACTGCATTCTTTTGTGCTTGGATAGCACTCATTTCCAAACACTTCTGACTTGACACCACCACTGACACCACACTGACTGTTAATTATTACTCCAATAGTGTCAGGTTGACTCACTGCAGCCAAAGGAACAGATTTCGTGACAGGTTTAATCATATTTAATCATATTTTTTCAATTTTCAATCTGTTCTGCTTTGACTGTAATCAAGGGCTCAGCAATTTACTGTAAGTCATAAAAGAGTTTTCTTTGTTGAATACACCTTTCGAAAGCTGCCTTTGTTTGGGTCACTGTTCCCATGAATTCCACTTGGCTAAATAGGGTCCTGTTTGGAATATTACCACTGAGGCATACACACACACACACACACACACACACACACACACACACACACACACACACACACAAAGAATGTTTATTTGAAAACTGATGAAGTGTGGCATGTTCGTGGACAGAGCTTTGAACGCCTGAACAGTCTTTCACTTTAGGAATAGCATGAAATTAGAAAATGAAAACATGCAATCTACCAAAGAGCTTCTAGTTATAGAAAAATAAGTGTTATATGCAGTTAATAGGTAAAAAGTGCAAATCAATGTTATTAGTTTATAATTCTAAACAATAGTAAATTCACAGACTAAAAAAAAAAGAATAATTTACTTCCTCTGATCTCAGCCAAGGTCGATCACATGACCTCTTGTAGAGTGTGTTTGTGGCTTCAATTTCCTATTATTCTGGCCTACGCCTGGGTGGTGTTCAGCTGACCTGCTGCATTCATACAGATCCAAAAGTCTGTTTTTTTGTACATGGTTTACAGAATCAGCTGAATTGTACTGATTATGATTTGACATGTTTAAGAATTGTTTGGTTCTTTGAAACTCGTCCTGGAGTTGCAGTCATAGTAGCAGATCTGTAAACTCAAACCTGCTTGGGAGTAGGCTTATTTCTTGTAAACAGCATTAGATCATGGCAGATACGGAAAGTCTTTTATGGCCATGTGCGCTCCATATTAAGGGGAGCAACCTGTTGTGGGATGAGCAAGAATATCACGAAGAGCTTCCTGAAGTGAATGTGTAATGGTGATAAAAATCTGATGCTGTAGCACAGCAGGATAGTTTACTTGTGGAAAAATATTGTTTTTAAGTCATTTACCTCATTCATCTTTTTGACCCTTATATTAAAGTTTGATACATCGAATACAGTAAAAGTAGGAAAAATACTATTTTGTAAAATTTTCTCTTATTTATTTCTGTAAAGCTCATTTGGGACAATGTCTATTGTTAATATAAATACAAGTGAATTTATCTAACGGTTTTGCATTGACTTCTTCCAAAGTTCTAGTCGGTCCTCTGCTGGCTCTGACATTAACAAAGTCATGTCTTCTGGTTTTTGCAGGTTGTGAGATGTTAACTCTTGCTCTGCACCTCATTGACTATTGTGGTATTGACCAGTCCATCATGCAGTGTTGCCCATCATAGTATCAAGATTACACTATATTTTCAAAAGTTTTGGGACACCTGGTCATAAGTTCGCCATGTGATTTTTGAGTATCGCATTCCACTTTGTCCGATTTTGCTCTTATAATTCCCTTCACTCTTCTGGGAAGTTGTTCCACTAGATTTTAGAGTGTGCTTATAGATATTTGTGTTCATCAGACACAAGGGTATTACAAAAGGCAGGTACTCATGTAGGTGAGGAGACCCGGGGTGCAGTCAGCATTCCAAATCATCCTAAAGGTGTTCAGTAGGGATGAGATCAGAGCTCTATAGCAGACCATGCAAGATCTTCCTATCCAAAGCATGTAACCAGATCTTCAAGGAGCTCACTTTGTGCACAGGGGCATTGCCATGCTATAACAGGTGCCTTCATCTTTGTGGTAACAGTTTGGAAAAGAGCCACAAATAGCGGGAAAGATCAGGTGACCCAATACTTTTGGAAATATAATGTGGATAGATAGATGGATGGATGGATAGATGGATAGATAGATAGATAGATAGATAGATAGATAGATAGATAGATAGATAGATAGATAGATAGATGGATGGATAGATAGCAAATCATAACAAACAACCAGTCTAACTATCCAGAACTTATTTGCCTGGAATAGATGACTTTGAATGTGTCATTTGAAATCATATCTACTTGCTAGTGTGTGAAGAATAGGCCCCAGGTCAGCAAGACCAAGAAGCAACAACAAAAAATGGTTTTGAACAATCAGCATATGTCTAGACTTGAATTTTAAAACCTCATCAAAATTCTTTACACACCTGTGTCATTTTAATCAGTTCTGCTGAATTGCCCAATGTCTAACTATGTTTTGATGAATAATTTCCTGCATCATGTGCCCTGAAGGTGAAGGTTGAAATATCAGTTCCTTTCCTTATTGGCCTTAATGCAATAAGGCCAACATCCTTTAAAAGCATGCTTTTATCGTCTCTGTAGGCATTCTTTCGTTGGATCTCGAACATGGAAAAATACACATGCAAAATTGCTTACTGTGATTAGCAAATGTTTTTGGTTTGCATTTTAAAATCCCCCAATTGCTATCCACTGCATAATCCTCTTTTGCAGAAACAAATGACCACATTCAACTTTCCCTGGATTTGCTTAGGTGGCCAGATGCTACAATTGATCTATGCCAAGAAACTCATCGGTCATATATTTTCTTTTTTTTACCCTCCCTTGCTTCAAAGCTAGACCAAATTTTGTAAACCTGGCAACTCTGGAGATTTAAGGTCATTTCAGAACACCACACCCACACCCACTCCCACAGTCCACCTGCATGCTTCTAGAGGATAAAATAAACAGCTGACCAAGAAACTCCTGGGTCTTTACATGACTAGACAAAGTGTTGGCAGACTATTCATAATTTTTGAATCAACAAGGTCCTGCATACAACCATGTCAATATATCATTATACATTATTAATGAAATGAAATGGTAAAAAAACAGCAGTAGAACTCACAGATGTTTAATAGTGTGAGTAAGAACATTTCCACACACACAATGCAAAGAGAACTGTGCCGACTACATCATCTGGAGCAGTTCAGAATCAATATTAGTCTATTAATATGACAAAAACTTTAAAACTTTAAACTTTTAAGCTTTTCTGGAAAATTGATTTTTAAGTATGTTTAAGACCAAATCAATTTCTCTTTCTCTTAAGGCTTAAAAAAGTCTAACCCAGATTTATTAATGTGTGCAGAGCTATTGTGAAAGAAACAGAGCTTTTAATAAAGGAGACTAAGGTAAAAAAGCTAGCAGTACAGGGACTTTGCAGACCCTGGGCAGATTAGATTTACATGGCAGCACATCGAGGCTGAAATCTGATTAGACAAAAAACATCTAACATCCACATATACATCCTGGAAGCAGTGCAGTCAAGAGAAACGCTACGAAATGAAGAGAATAAACTGTTGGGAATAAATTAATACAATTTTATGGAACAAATATTAAAATTTAGGTTGTAAATTTAGGTCAGTGCTTCTGATTTAGGCCAGCAGAAAAGGCTTTGCTGACTCTGACTGCCCACCAGTGTTTTTTTTACTCTATCAATCTACAGAATAGGAGGGAAAAAATGAATGCCTTTAAGTTTATCCTTTGCTATAAACTATGAACTCTCCTGTTTAAAAGAACAGAAGATTCTTTAAAGAGGCCTTCTTGTAAACTGAGAGATGGCACGATTGAAAAAGTAGTGGTAAAGGATGGCAGAAGCTTGGTGCAATGTACATTAAGATAAGAGCTATGAGGTAGACAGTTGCTTTGGTGGCATGAGTGAGTGTTTTACAGCTACAGGAAGTCAGTGAACAATGTGGAGCCACAAAGTGGCATGAGAGAACTTAGGGCGGTTGAAAACAAAGTAACGAAGCTGCATTCTGGATTAGTTGCAGAGGTAAAATGTTGCTCAGAGGTGAGTTGAGAGGTGAGAAAAGACAAGACCCTATGTGACCTTTGTGGATGTAAATACAGGTAGTCCTTGACTAATGATGGAGTTGCATTCTGATGACACAATTGTAACTTGAAAATATCGCAAGTCTAGACATGGCATAGCCTACACAGGAGTTTCAAAGAATGGTGTAATGGCATGGGGTAGTGTACTGTGATTTGTTAAAAAAAAACAAAACAACAAGATCAATCACATTACATCATTTTACAAAGAAGAGCAATTTACAGTACCGTAATGTATAAACTTTACAGTATATACACTACATTGCCAAACATTTTTACACACCCAGCATAAGTATAGTATATGCTTTTTGAGCATTACTTTCCACATTTAGTGCTACTTTGCTCTTATAATTCCTTCCACTCTTCTGGAAAGATGTTCCACTAGAGGCCTGGGGTGCAATCAGTGCTCACATCCTTCAGTTCGATAGCAGGCCACTCAAGATCTTACTATCCAAAACATGTTAACCATATCTTCATTTGTGGACAGGAGCATTGCAATGTTGCAGCAGGTTTGGATTTCTAAGTTCAAGTGAATGCAAAATTGTATTATACCACATCCAAAGACGTCCTGTACAGTAGTGTGCCTCCAGGTTAGTGCCAACTAATCAGAGAAGAACCACATACTGTATGGCTGGAAAGGCTTTTATTTCTGGAAAATACTTTTCTCCATATAGGTTATGTACACTATATTGCTGAAAGTATTGGGTGACTTGCTCATAAGTACGGCATGTAATTTTTGAGCATTGCATTCCACATTTAGTCCCAATTTTCTTTAATAATTTCCTCCACTCTTCTGGGAAGATGTTCTACTAGATTTTGGAGTGTGCTTATGGATATTTGTGTTCATCATCTGCAAATGTATTACAAAAGGCAGTTACTGATGTAGGTGAGGAGACCTGGGGTGCAGTCTGCATTCCAATTCATCCCAGAAATGTTCATTAGGGATGAGATCAAAGCTCTATAACAGGCCACTCAAGATCTTGCACAAAAGATGAATCAAAGAGTTGTTTTTAGTACAAGATCCTGACATTGACCTGAATCACTAACATCCTTATTAAGATGCATTCCAGACAGGCTGATATTAGGTCAGTTGGAAACATCTGTCTCAGGGGACAAAAAGGATGAGTCAAGCTTCATCATGATTTTTCCTAGTTGGAGTTCTGAAATTATTATCTTCTAACTTAAGGCAGTGTGATTTGGTGATAAAGTGAATTTCATTGCTGGACAAGTTGCTGTAGATTAATTAATTAATTAAATAATTCGTTCATTCATTCATTCATTTTTCTTTCACTTCTCATTCACACATCAGTCTAAATGTTTATTGTTTCCAGCCACAGACTGCAACCTTTTTTTTTCAAACAGATGTTTTCTGTTCATCCAGGATACCTGTTAGAATACCTTATGTCCTCTTGACCTTACAAGAAAAAATATTATATGATCAAATAGACAACTATGGAAATCTGTTAATCTTTTTTTGGGAGAGGACTGAACTCCTCCTTCGAGATGAATGTCTGGATAACCGGGCGCTATGGTAGCAAAAAAATCCCCAAGGGCGAGCTGACATTTGAACTTGGACTGTGACATAGACGGAAACCCGACTCACGCAAATTGGTATTTGGTGTGAACCTATTGATGTATCAACAACTGAAGTGGGAAAACGCAGTGACTAAAAATTGTTCGGCATTGTTTCATAATGTAAATACAAAGGAGTCATGAAAGAATTATGCAGCAAACACCGCCTCATTGTTTAAAAGAAAATAAAAGAGCAAAATCTGCGTATGAAAAAAAAAAAATCCCACCATACAATTCAAAGTGAAAAATGCTGTCGGAGATGGTAACTGATCAGAAGGTTGTGAGAAATCCCAGTATCACCACGCTGCCACCGCTGGGTCCCTGAGCAAGGCCCTTTACCCTCACCTGCTCAGTTGTATACATGAGATTATTGCATCCAAGTGTCTGCCAAAAGGCATAAATGTTAAGTAAATGTCCAGAATAATACAACAAAGAGAAGCAATAAATACTGAGGTCAATTTAAAAACACAGGACATTGTTCTCAGGGGAGCAATAAACACATTCTGTACTGAATTGACACAAAATGAAAGATGAATTAGTATGTCACACACACACACACGCACGCACGCACACGCACACACACATATATTTGCCCATGTCTGCACCCAAATGTCACCTCAGTCTCACATATGCTTACGATAGTGCATGGTGTATGGTGCAGGTTTAGATGTTGGGGACTTCCCCCCATTAGCTGTTTCTAAAATAAGGATTAAAAAGGTTTCCATTACACAAAAACTGTTAAAAATTTTTTTTTTTTTAAATATGTCACTTTGAGCCATTCGTCATAACTATAAAGTGACAAACATCCTGCACAGACATAACAGGTCTTATTTAGGAGTGCAAGAATTTCCAGCAAGATTTCCCCTGGCCTTATTTGCCCTTATAAGACCGAGGAATGTGAGAAACAGAATGAATATAAACCTTGTAAATCTCATTAACAATAAAGTCTGCCATTAAACTTTGTTTTTTTTCTTTGCTGTGTCAGCATGCTGTAGATGTGGACCAAATGGTTTGGTCAAATGCCAGTTTGGAGTTTGGAGCTGGAAAAAAATTGAAGGTTAAGGACCAAACAACTGCATCATTTCTGTCCTATGTTTTAGCAACAGTTCTGATTCTTTCCCAAACAAGCATGCAATTTCTCTGCAAACGTTCCATTGGCCTGTTTGATCTGTTGCTTCACCATTACACTGACTCAGTTGATTAAGTAAATCATGCAATAAATCTGACATATTCAACCAGTTAACCGGTCAAATATTCACATATTTGATCTCCCACATATGTAATCTCAGAGATGAATGTTAGTTTTAAAGTAATCAAAAGTTTATGTTGAACAGTTTGCGATTGACTCATAATTGTATCCTAATTAAGTTACTTGGTGTTTGGTAAGAAAGGACCTACTTTACATCAGCAACATTCACTCAATACCAAACAGGTCATTCATAAGAAGACGACTGATTTCAGCTGTATTCATAGCAACTAGTTTTTAACTAATAAATCATTTGAGTGTTAAACATAAATATAATAATAAATTATGTGCCAGGCAGTCATTCATGCAATGATATGCCAAATCATTATCCTACTAAACTTCAATTAGGTTACAATATTCAGCAATCAAATATTTATTTATTGATCATTGCCTATTTCTTACCTTCACCAACTTCTTCCATAAGGATCAAATTTCTGTTTTGATCTCAACAAGTCTGGGCAAAATAGTGAGTAGGCACCAATCAGACATTCATCATCTCTAGCAGTAGTATCGATATTAACCTCATAAAATAACTTTTTTAGTACATTTTTGTTTGTTTGCACGGTCTGTTTCAGTGTCTGGCGACACCGATGAAAAGGAGGGAGACGAGAGCTAAAATTAGGCTTTGAAACACCAAAAACACAGAAAAAAATATGTCCTTAATAACACAGAGTCTATGGACCACCGTAGAGCCTGGCAAAGTCCCATCGAATGCTGTGCAAAAATGTAAACATTGTTTTACAATTACAGTACACACCTTCTCATTCAAAGAGTTTTCTTTATTTTTTTATGACTATGAAAATTGTAGAGTCACACTGAAGGCATCAAAACTATGAATTAACACGTGGAATTATATACATAACAAAAAAGTGTGAAACAACTGAAAATATGTCATATTGTAGGTTCTTCAAAGTAGCCACCTTTTGCTTAGATTACTGCTTTGCAGTTAATTTTTGTTATGTAATAATTCCACATGTGTTAATTCATAGTTTTGATGCCTTCAGTTTGACTCTACAATTTTCATTGTCATAAAAATAAAGAAAACTCTTTGGAAGAGCAGGTGTGTCCAAACTTTTGGTCTGTACTGTATATATAAACTTTTGGTCTTTACTGTATGTCTTAGCTCAATCATCATTGTAAGATCGAAAAATCATGACCCATTGTAACTCAGGAACTACTTGTACTTCTGATGTTGTGAAGAAGAACTAAAAAATTGCTTTTCACCTCATGGTCATGTGCAGTAAATAAAAAAAGATGAATCAGAGAGTTGTTTTTAGTACAAGATGCTGACATTGACCTGAATCACTAACAGGATTTTAGTTAGGATTAGGATCATTTAGGATTTAACAAGTCTGGGCAAAATACTGAGTAGGCACCAATCAGACATTCCTCATCTCTAGCAGAAGTAGCGATATTACCCTCATAAAATAACCCCTGTGTTTTCTGCGTATTTTCGTTTATTTTTTACGTGCATTGCCGTTTTTTACTAAAGGATTTGAAATGAAGACAAATTCTGTGCTTTTGTACAAATTATATGGGTAAGAAAACACAAAAATATAAACGGTTCTTCAAAAAAGGGTAACATTTTTAAACTGTTTGGCCGACCTTTCCTCACAATGTCCAGCTTTCCTTTAAAAGTCCATCTTGTAAATGTTCTTGTAAGTGTATGTGATCAAAATCGATATTTTCTCCTCTGTCAGCCATTGTGGAATGACAAAACAGCTATCAAATCCATGTACTTGAGCATGTGCAGTTTGCTACAAATGTGATTTACGAGCTCTGACTAGCGCGCCATTTAATTAAATTTCCTTGAAAATCACAGTTTGATTGGTTAAAGCCAAGCCATAAAGTTCAAGCAACATGGAGTTTATGCTAAATGTAACCCAGAGTGATTATAAATAAATAAATAGTAAATCAGTAAGGGATACGGAATAAACAGGAAGGAGAAAATTATTGAATTCAGAAAAAAAAAGATAAGAATATAAAATGTATATTTGAAGAAATATATTTTTATTTCATTTTCTGAATGTGAAAAATGTAATTGGTTGTTACTGAACGTTGTCTCCTTTAAGAGAGTGTGAGATATTGACCAATGAAATGAGAGGACTCATTTGCCGAGGAATGACGGAGAGACAGCGTGAAAAAAAAAAAGAGAGAGAGAGAGGAATACTAAGGATTGTTGGAGATTTCGGAAAGAGAGAGCGAGAGAGAGAGAGAGAGAAAAAAAAAAAAAAAAATGCTTTATGTTAGATATCTTTGACCCTGGCAACAGTGTTGTTACAGTTGAAATCTGATTGGATAAAAACTCCAACCTAAACAGACACTAAAGAGTCCTTTGAAATGAAGAGAATAATAGTGGACTGTTCTTAAGAAGCCTTTCTCGTATCTGTACTTTACTGGAGTGTTTCCATTTGAAGAGATATTTACTTCACTACATTTCAATGTCAAATATTTTACTTTTTATTTGTTTTTTTTTTGCAAAATCAGTCGTTTCATTTTTATTTACGAGTGAATAAAAACTTAGCTGGTCAATCCACCAATCAGGGTCGAACACGCTGATTTTAAACTTGATTTTAAAATGACTTGATTGCTGCTTGGTGTATCTACTCATCACCAACATACAGTTCAGCATCAGTTCAACAGCAACCAGAACATTTTGAGAGGAATAAATAAAAGCAGAATCTCCTGACTCGAACTCTCCACAACACACGTGGCCTCATTTGTGCATTTTTTTTGGAAATTTTCAACAAAAGAATTATTGATAATTTTAATAAATATCACTCGGTGTTTGACACATTAATATCATTCTATTATTAGATTGGTGTGTTAAGAGTAACATTAGAGTCTTTTCACATTTTGTAAAAATGATAATAGGAACAATATGGCCTTCATAAATATAGTATTTTGGATGCTTGGATACATTTCAATGCAAATACTTTACTTTTATTGGAGTAAAAGTTTACCTTGTGTACCTTTTCATCTACATGGTTTGTGTACTTCGTCCACCACTGATCAGTGAACATCTGATAACCTAAACATTGATGGAACTGTAAAGAATGAAAAACTGGTGTCTCCCAGATGAGGATAGGTTGCCTTATGATTACATTATATCCCTCAAGGTTTTATCCTATATTGTCTTAGGGAGTTCTTCCTTGCTTTTGTCACCTCTTGTTTGTTAATTTGGAATACACTTATAGGTATGAACTGATTATCAAAAGATTTATATTGTATTCTATTGGAATTTCTGTTGGACCAGCTGTATTTGGACAGTGTCTATTGTTAAAAGCACTTTACAAGTACAACATAAATGATTCATAATGTCCAATATATTACATTATATTACAATTACAAATAACGATACAGTATGTGGACAAACGTATTGGGGCACCTGAATTTCCCAGCCATATGTGATTTTTTTCCAAAACTGTTATCGCAAACCCGAAGTCACACAATTGTACAGGACATCGTTGGATGCAGTAGCATGACATTTTGCCCTCTCTTGAACTACGAGACCCAAACCTGTTCCAGCCAGTACATACTGCCATTTATGACATCCTATTTTATTTCCTTATTTATATTCCCCTTAATGGTTTAGTTATTATTCTTCATGACAGTTTACTTCATGACTGATGCTATGTAATATTTTATTTAGTATGTCATTTCCAGGTTGAAGTGAAAGTGACGAGGTCACAGACCTCAGTGGAATGACTTGACGCCGTGTGATGCTCCGAACAACACAAATACCATTGTGCTAAATATTTGCATAGTAAATAACCAGATAGCGGCATGGCTCTGGCATTTGGGTATTCATTTGAATGTATTTTTTTAAAGATGGTTTTGTAAAGTCCATTTTTCCATGACCTTAACATTTGCATTAAAGAAGTTTTTAGAAGGAAGTCACAACCGAAATTGAATAATTTTACTTAATATTAAATAGTTTCTATTTCATGTAATCTTCAGTCACTCTGAAACAAAATTTTTCATCTATAAATACCATCAGCCATGACCTAATGTGCAGATAATGCAAGACCTTCATGTGAGGGGGTTCACATTTAATTCCAAGAGTCCCTTGTGTCCAAGAAGTTTAAATTAACTGCACAAAATAAACCTTGTTAGATAGAAATAGAAAACAACAAAAAAATCTGAATATATACAGTGGCATGCGAAAATTTGGGCACCCTTGGTCAAAATTTCTGTTAATGTGAACACTAAACAAGTGGAAGATGAAATGATCTTCAAAAGGCACAAAGTTACAGATGACACATTCCCTTTACATTTAAAATCTCACACAAAATGTATACAAAACCTTTTTGTAATAAAATTTACAATAATCAAAATGACAGAAAAAGAAAAGGGCCTGCAGCAAAAGTTTGGGCATCCTCCATAGTTAGTAACACCCCCTTTAGCAAATAGGATAGCTTTTAAGTGCTTTTTGTAGCCAGACCAGTCTTTCAGTTGTTTTCTTCCTCACAAGTCTTCCGGTTCTGTGAGATTCCTGGGCCGTCTTGCACGCACTGTTCTTTTGAGGTCTTTCCACAGATTTTCAATGATGTTTAGGTCAGGAGACTACGAGGGCCATGGCGAAACCTTCAGCTTGTGCCTCTTGAAGTAGTCCATTGTGGATATTGAGGTGTGTTTAGGATCATTGTCCATTTGTAGAAAACAACCCCCTTTTCAATTTTAGATTTTTTACAGATGGTGTGATGTTTGCTTAAAGAATTTGTTAAAATGTACTTGATTCCATTTTCCCTCTACCTGTGAAATGTTCCCCAGTGCCATTGGCCACAATACAACCCAAAGCATGATCAATCCACACACATGCTTAACAGTTGGACTGGTGTTCTTCTCATGAAATTCTGTGCTCTTTGTTCTCCAAATGTACCCCAGAGTCTGCCTAATCTCCCTGGAGGTCTTTTGCAGTCAAACTGGGGTTCTAGCAATCCTACATAACGTACGTGAGCGGATTGTTGTCAGTCCAGACAGTAAACGTTTGACCTTTCAACCAATGGCTAAATTTCTCGCACACGCTTCATTTAAGTGCCAGAAACTCGAGCTGGTGAACTGGGTAGTTCCTCTGCGATTTACTCAGGGTCTTACTTGCAAACGTGATTGGGCGAGCACGTTCTTCGCCTGCAGGTACTTGGGATAATACAGCTCCCAAACCATCCAGTGAAGTGTCAACTGCCAGTATTAAGGGTCGAGAAAAGTCAGGGTGGGCTAAAACCACACTTTGTAATAGGCTCTCCTTTAAGCTACTTAATGCGTAATCACATTCCGCAGTCCAATCTGTGGGCTTGAGCTTCCTCTATGTTCCTGCTTTAACATCTCCCCCTGGTTCCTTCTTTGCCCAGCTGTTAAAGCAAAAAGTGGCTTTGCCAAGGCAGAACATCCAGGAATGAAATGCTGGTAATAGAAGATCATACCAAGGACTGATTTAATCCTCCGCACCGATGGGGTACATCTGTCGCCTTCCATCAGATCGAACTTGGACAACATCGAGATGACTTCAACTTTATCAGGATCTACAGAAACTCCATTCCTGTCGATGATGTGACCCAGGAACTTTACAGAGGATCTCATAAGGTGGCATTTCTTAGGGCTTAACTTGAGATTGTACTGCCTCAGACGACTAAACACGACCTCCAGCCTTTCTAACGCTTCTGACTCACTTGGAGCAAACACCAACAAGTCGTCAAGATAGCACAACAAACTGCTGAAGTTCAAGTCTCCGAAGATGCTGACCATCATTCTCATAAAGAAGGCGGGACTATTACATAGACCTTGTGGCATCCTATTGTATTCGTGTAGGCCCACTGGAGTTGTGAACGCTGTATATTTTTTGTCCTCTTCAGCCATGGGGATGTTATAAAATCCTGACGTCAGGTCCATGGTGCTGAAAAGTGTGTTCCCGCCTAGAGCAGCTAAACAGTCAGACTGATGAGGAAGTGGGTGTGCATCCTTTATCGTTCTTGCATTTAACCATCTGAAGTCTGTGCATACTCTAAGACTGCCATCCTTCTTCCACACTAGGACTAACGGGGAAGCATACTCACTTACAGACTTCCTAATTATCCCCTGTTCTTCCATCTCGGACAAAACTTGACGCAGCTTTTGGTAATGTGCAGGTGGCACTCGTCGATAAGGAAGTCTGAAAGGACGCTCATCCATCAGCCGAATGCGGTGAACGAACCCTTTTACTTCTCCACAGTCCAATGTGTGCTTGGAAAACACATCATTGTATCTCTCCACTAACTGCACTAGCTTCTCTTTCGTCTCATGGCTGATGGAGCAAGACTGGATGTTAAGATCAGAGAGGCCAAAAGCTTCCATCCTCTGTTTGAAGTCAACTGATGAATTAGGTACATTCTGACTCTCCTCTGTAACCATTTCAGCACGACTCAGCCCTTGGAGAAGTTCGAAATCCTCTACTGCAACACATGGGAAAACATCCGCTAATTTGCGATTTCTCCTTAGAGTAACTGGCTTGTCAGAGATGTTGATGACTTTCACAGGAACCCAGTGATCACCCCATAATGGTGTGACAACTCATCCAACCATGATGTCTCGAGACACAGACCTTGAAGTTGTTGGTTCAACTACAACTGTGCTCCCTGGTGACATTGGGACATTTTTGGGCAATCTTCCCCAGACGAGGTGCTCCTGCCTTGCTAGTAAGGTGACACATTGCTGTAACTTAATGGTTCCCACTTATTTGGTGGCTGTGAACCTTTCCAGCGACATGTGTTGGCCATGACATCCAGAAAATGCTCGCATTTTGCCATTGGCTCCACTGTATGATTAGAAACAAGTCTCCAGTAGTCACTACTGCCTTTCATGCGATGTGCAAGGAATTTGATCACATTTGTGCCAATGATCAGATCATCCCGCTGGCCGGGTAAAACAAGAACTGGTACTAGGCAGCTTTCTCCATACATTTTCATTTCAACTTCGTACATACATTTTGGTCTCGTAACCTTACCACCACATCCTACTAAAACGACTTCTTCCTGAAGCAGTGTGGGTGTAGACAGCACATTTTCATGTAACAGCCTCTTCTCCGCTTCCTCACTGAAAGTGCAGGCCATGGAACCTGTATCAAGCATTCCTTTCAACGAAAACAAGTTATTTACACTGACTGGTGCATAGAACAACTCGTTGAATGCCTCAACTGCCTGGACATTTTGTGCTATCACCTTGGTCCCAGTAGGAGCCTGTGTGCATGCATTTTCATAGAAATGAGGAAGATTGACACTCTCTAGGGGTTCTTTGCTTGCGCTCACGCATCCCCCTCCCAAACGTGAGCCATCTAGTTTAAAGTTGGTGAACCACGGAATGCTGCCGGACCAGGCCTGGACCGGTCACTTGCACAGTCTCTCTTATTATGCCCAGGTTGAAAGCATGCAAAACACAGATGCTCTCGTCGACAATGTGTCACAGTAGAGTGATCGTGAGATCTGCACACTCTACAGAACTTGCTCTGTGGCTGACGAGTAGACATTTGGACATTTTGAGACAAAGCACGGTCAAGAAGGCTAATCAAAGTTCTCATGCAATTGTCATCACTCTGTGCAGTACTGATTTTGCTACACTCACCTGGCTCTATAGGAGAGCCAACATCCACTTCGTCACTCTCGCAGGACAACTGAATATGAGCAGTGGCATGTCGGGGAGTATTATGACGTTTCAGTTTGGTTGACATCTGCTCCTTTAAATCTGTCTGGTACCGGTCAAGCTGTTTCTGGATCTCCTGAGCGGTCCATTTTTCTAAGGATTTAAAACGGAATACTGCAGCAAGAGTGGAATCGGGGCAGTACTTCACAAACATCATAGCCACTTCTTGACACGGGTCCTCCATCCGTCATCCAAGTCTCTTTAAAGCTTCCTCTGCCAAATCCACTGCTTTATTCAGCCGCACCTAGTACTCGACAGGATCTTCTCCTGCTAACGGAACAGTGCCATAGAAGTCGGCCAAAGGCATGCATGAATAGTTGGCATCACTAAAATGTTGTTTCAGGATATCTGTGATAACCTTTGGGTTCTTAACTGGGTTTAAAGCTGAATTACAACGAAGGGTAACTTTGACTAGATCTTTAGCTTTGCCCATCAATCTGCTCAAAATCTCTTGACGATGCTCTTCCAATGGTATGCCTCTCTTTCGCAAATATGTATCCATCAGCTCCTCCCACTCACGAACTCCCAGCTTGTCTGATGAATCACCACGGTAAACTGGGGGCTCTTTGGCATCAGATTGCATGACCAACCTCACTCCAGTCAAATTAAGCGAAGGTATGTCTGAAGATGTATTATTGGTACTCAACCCTTGTGTTTGCACACCTCTACTCCCATCTACCCCGTTACTTGCCTCTTGTTGAGAAACTAACATTGTCTGTCCTACTTGTTTAGCGATGTGAGCTATCAAACCTTGCGAGTTTGGATAATTTATATCTGGGACAGCTAAAGGCAAAGTATCAGTTGCTGAATTGGAACCAGGCTCAGTTACACGTGTGGAGCATAATACAGGAGATGCTCCTTTAACTCTACTCTCCCTGACAATTGGAGTAACTGGAACTTCACCAAAAGGCCTCCCTCTTCCAAAACCCAAGCCAGTCATGGTGTCATTTACATCAAATTCATCTCCTTTTAAACTAAATGCCATGCTCAGAATCACACAGAAAAATGATAACTTGATAAATTTTTAAATGCAATAATTATGTTAGAAATTTCTATAACTCTGAAAAAAAAAAGAACCACTAATCTGAGGAAATACATCAATCAATACTATTCAAAATCAAGAAGCTCAAATGTCCATTTATATTGTCACAGATCTTCACTATAGAACAGGTGAACCTTAATTCAGCATCCCTCGGTGACCCAGCTGACGTAGATCCTGAAGCAAATCTTCATCCGGGTCACGGCACCAATGTAGCCGGTCTACTGCTAACCGCTGCTACTCTCGTCTGCGTTGTGTTCAAGAAAGGCTCAGGACACTTTCATTCAGTTCACCAGAGAAGGTTTATTAGCAGTTTCACCCACCAATCAACACTCCTCAGATCTCTCCTGTGGGTTAATGTAAATAAGAAGACAATCACTCGTGGGCACCATGTGACAATGCATTCCTCTCTCCAGCATATGCAATGCAAACTTACGAGGCACGTGCGCTCAATTGAAAATGC